>CM029534.1:18604675-19204675 GCA_017141395.1 Laodelphax striatellus | reverse complement strand
GTCTCCTCCAATTTCTCCCATGAGTTACAGTACTCGTATGGGAACACACCTTTCCTTGAAACTAGGTCCAATTCGTTCCTAAACTGGTTTGAGGTGTGTGGCAGTTTGGATGAAAGATCTGTGGGATTTTCAGCTGTTTTGACAAGGTTTGTTACCAGATTGTCAAGACTGTCTGGTGTAAACTGGATTGTGTCTATGAATCGGAGATGTAGTCTGTTGGAGATTTGTTTTGTGAAGGATATGTACTTTTCAGAACTATTTGGTATGACTGAAATTTGTAAATTATCGGCTCCCAGATGGGGAACAATGAGATGCGTGTCATAGTTCCTAGAGTTGTGGAGGAGCACAGGGATATGAGTTTGACGTCGTCGCAGGAGATTGCAGCCATTGCACAGAGCATTCCGATACATCCCTGTCATGTGGCAGTGATCTCGTACTTTGTCGCCTGTGAATGGTTTGTTGCAGGCTTCACATGACTGGGCTGCATTGAAGGTTGCAAGCTGCTGGCTGGAGAGGGGGTTCATGGCTTTACCCTGTCTATCTATTGCTTCTGCAATGTCTCTTGCATACTTGGTCAAGGTTTTCATAAAGTGGGCAGCTGCATCGGGTCCACGGTACACAATTGGTTCCTGCGGGATGAGGCTGTTGATGCTGAGCCAGGGTGGTAGTTGTTGTGAATCCTTTACAAAGTAGAGGCAATAACTCATTGCTCTATGGTACTGGATAACCTTGGTAACCTTCCCAATCCATCGCTCAGGTGATCCGCCATCCTCCTCCGGCTCCGGCTTTTCGAGAATGCATTCAAAGTCGGCATAGGCTACCAATGGCAGCCTAAACTTGTTTAGATGATTCTTGAATTTCATTGTTGGAGGGCTTCCGTCTTCATTGGGCTGTGGCATCACAATCCTTGCAATCTTGTTGTTGGCGCAGTACTCCTCATGCTCCTGCATCCGACGTTCTCCATCATTTCTCACAGTGTAATGAGTGAAGCAGCGCCGGCAGATGATGATACGATGCCTGTGTTTTGTCAGCTGGGCTTGCACAAGTCTTTCAAAGTTTTTTATATAGCAATAGTGGCTGTTCACATTAAGATCATCCTCATCTGCTGCATTGTTGGGCTGGGCGTTGTCCTGCTGGGGGGTGTCCTGCTGGTTGGTGGTGGTCATGGTGGTGGTAGCTGTAGTGGTGGTGGTGGTAGCTGCTGTGGTGGTGGTGGGGGTAGTTGCATCCTTGTCTTTGTCGAGGATTTGACATAGAAGGAGGAGATCAGTATGGTCTTCCTTCATATGCTCAACGACACGTCTAGGGTAAATATTGTTGTCATCATCCAGCCCATAGACATTGACCGATACCCCTGGGTTGTTTTTCTCAAAGATATCGATCTGGCTGATGGTTGTGGGGAAGGTTAATCCAGCAAAGTTGTATTTATCCTCTAACTGTCGGTACCGGTCATTAACACGTTGTGGATTGGGCCCTTGAATGTGTTTGGCTAACATAGCCCACTTAAAACACTGCTGGTCCTCATTCTGGGGGTTGATGACTGCTAGCCTAGCAGCAATCTTGGCAGGCAAATTGATGTATGAAGACCCCCGCAGCGGTGTATGCTTGCTGATGCGGATGAGAAGACCATCAATGATCAGGAGACTCCATCCGCTTGAGTTGCCCTCAAATTTTGCTTCCTCCTCCAACATAACCTTACAGGCATGTGCCACTATGTTAGAGATGTCGGTGATGCTGAACACTGAGTAGTTGGGGGTCTTGAAGGCGACATTTTGAAAGTCCACCTGCTCCATGTTGTTCTCATCCAGGCTGCTTTTCTGGTATGTGGCCTCCAGGACGAGGTTGAACTTGATGTTTCCATGTTCCTGGAATTCCTGGGTGATGACTCCAACTATCTTGGCTTCCAAGCTGTCAAGGAAGGAGTGGAAGTCCTTGGCTGGATCCTTGAGGCAGCTGTTGTTGTAGTAGAGGGTTCGTAGGCAGGAGTTGAATGCCTCCTCTAGAAGAGCAAACTCCCCCTGTGCTTCTCTGGTCTGTTGACAACGGCTGGCCTTGTTCATTTTTCAGGAATCTGAAACATAAAGTATATATGTATATTCAAAGCTGAAACCTGTATCATCCTCAATATTCTACAACTATCATCAGCAAAAAGATATCCACTGTGGTGTAATGGCTTTTCCAGGATAGCTTGAGCCATGTACATGAGCCAACCACGTGTTTCCTCCCCAAAAATATGCATAGTTGAAATAAATAAAGAATTTCGCGGAAAACCTAAATAATTGAGAACATTCTAGAAGGTTTTTGTTTAAAAATGAGAGAAACTTCTAAATGGGATTCCCAGGTACAACTCTCAATAGTGTATTATCTTCTGGCATTTGGACATAACACAAAACACAAATTAGTTTGAGAAATCATTCAGCCATAAATTTCAATGGTGTTCTGGAAGCTTCCAGAAAAGGAAAGACAATGTGTCTTTTCAAACAATTGACCACAGGCCTAAGCACGCAGACGTCATAACGGTAGATAGTTATAGTTGTGTTAACCGCATGTATATAGCATGATAATATATATATAATAGAGTGAATATATGACTAACGGTATATATAGCTGTAGTTGGAACTAACTGTAGATATAGATATTCGTACAATCAAGCAGGGTATATGGATATAGTTTAACCCCACTAAAATAATATAGTATGCAGCATGCTGATTATAACCACTAATAAATTAATCCACCTGTTAATTTAATTGAAATAATGATTGAAGAGTTCAGAGAGAAACAGGCTCCTAAATTGATTTCAATAAATCATAGATATGTTTAAATAAATAAATAAATAAAATAATATAACCTAACATCTGTATGATTAATTATTTTATTAATACAGTACTATTGAATAAAGATATTGATTAAAATATTGATTATGGAGTCTACTGTTTAATAGTATCTTTAATATATTGATTGAGCAGTTGTACTTAGTAGGAATTGTTCTTTTTAATAATTGATTGTATGCTGTAGTCAAGTCCTAGGAAATATTATTATGTATAGAGAACTGGATCCAGATTCTTAGGTTAATTAATTATAATACACTAGAATTTGCATAGTAATTGTGAAGACTTGATAAAATAATGCATAGGCCTATGTTAACAATTTTTGTGTAAAATAATTTATGTGTATTACACACTATATATTTATTATTATCATTATTATTGATTATTTATTATTGTTAATGAGTATTATTATTGAATTATTATCTTATTGTAAAAATGTGATGAAATAATTCATGTAGATCAACTGGTACCAGTTTTTGTAGAAAATGATTGATGTATGTATTAATTGGAATTCAATATTAAATTGATAATATTGTAACTGAAAAACTAATGACTAATTGTAATGTTGGAATTTAAATTGATAATAATTATTATTAATGTTATTACAATTATTATTGCTATGTATTTTAGTGGCAGTTGTATTTTATTCTGGTGTCTAATGTAACACTGACTTATAATTATTTCATGTAATTATATTTGAGAAATTGTATATGAAAACTGAAAATTGTCTTAAATATGTAATTAATTATTAATAATAGTATTGTAATATTATATAAAAAACGAATCTTATTTCAAGTCATAGCTGAATGTTAATAATAATATTATTATCATTATTGAAAGCTTGATGTTATAATTCAATGTAAAATTCATTGTTCAGTTAAATAATGGGGAGCCATAGCTGAAAATATGTAATACACATTTAAATAACACATACACACACAGTACAATTACATAACACTTATTTAAAACACATTTTATCCATTTGTTTGGAAATTTGGAACTGAGCACATGGGCGGGAATATTTGGGGGAGTGAGGGAATTTTGAGGGTGATGGCAGAACTACGAATAACATAAAAGAGCAGGGCATCCTGACCTCTTTCTCTTTATGATTTTGGAAGTGAAGTGTTGAAGTGCTGTAGTGGTGAAAAGTGACATTGTGTGTTTCCAGATACAGTTATCTCACAGGGAGCTGTCTGGTAAAACTTTTACTTATTATTTATTATTATCTTTCTCTAATAATTCTGCCACCTCCAAATCCCCACAGAAACCCCATATTAGCTTGCCAAATTTGCTCATAGAAATTTCCAATATATTCTAAATTTTTTTTTTGATTTGCTAAACACATTTTTAAACACACTTACATACATATTTTCTTAACTTCAAAAATACAGTTTTGTCTCTTTCAATAACAGTTTTATTTTAATTTTACACCCACACACCACATTATTTGTGTTTGTGAGGCGTCCCCATTTTAATCAATTTATTATATTAACTTGCTTTATTGTCATTTTGCTTTCATTTAGATTATTGTATTATTCTACATAAATTGAACATAATTCTAATTTTTGTAACTTCAAGTATATTGAGACTTATTCTTGCATTTATTTAACATTGATAAAATCTTTGATGTAAATTGATTATAAAATTCTAAATTGATTTAAATATAAAACCACATTTTGTATTTCCTTGAATTATTATTTGATTGCATAAAATACTTGTCAAGCATTTAATACAAAGTTAATTTTCTTTTGATATTATTTTATTGTAAATAAATTCATAATTAATTTTGACCCTGTCTTTCACTTGGTAGCGCCCTATCCACGTCCCTGAGTCTTTTTCTTTCTCTCTTTTACTGTAATACTTAGTATTAAGTTCTTATTTTATTATTATTTGATTTTTATTTTCTCAAAAATTGACAAATATAGTGAAATATTATTTATTCAGCAATCATATAGTGATTGATTGGCGCCGGGCAAAACTTAGAAAAAGTAGGGAAGGAAATTAGAATCCCTCTCTATGAATATAAATTACAATTATACATTCAGTTCACCAAAACATATTTAGAGAACGAAAATAGTTCAAATCGCCAACACCGTAGGGCATTGATTATTAATATTAATTTAATTAATTACTTTGAGTTTTTGAACATACGAAAAAAGTTCAAGCTATGATACTAACCATTACCTCACAGGGGGATTCGAACCTGGAACCTTTGCATTTGAAAGCAGACATGCTAACCACTACACCACAATGGATATCTGATGTCTGGGTCACTTTTCCTCATTGATAAGTTGAGTTATATCTGGCTGACTCAATATTCATAGGTACTTTTTAGGTTGGGGACTCAATCACTATACTCTAGTGTAATGCCTAACATTCCTGCTTTCCAATATGTTAGAATCCACTCAGATACAATTAATCAATCATTAAACTACAATATATATCTTTATATCCACCTCTAGTATAATCAAAAAATATTTCTAAGTTATAAAACACTTGTACTCACTTTTTATATCACAGGTGAAGATCACAGCAACTGGAACACTGACACTGATTTCAACTCTCAAAAACTGTACTATGATCACTATCTGTACACACTAATCCACTGTTCAACTGGTAATGATCTCTCCTGGCCACAGACCTCCCATATATACTCTATGCCCCCACCATTCACTTATAACATTGGTTTTACAATTCTAAGTCCCTCTGGATTTTTTTTTTTTTTTTTTTCTAAATTTTTCTAAAAATTGACTTTTTTTTTTAATTTTTTTTTTTTTTTTTTTTTTTTTTTTTTTTTTTTTTATTTTTTTTTTTTTTTTTTTTTTTTAATTTTTTTTTTTTTTATTTTTTTTTTTTTTTTTTTTTTTTTTTTTTTTTTTTTTATTTTTTTTTTTTTTTTTTTTCTAAGTTTTTTTTTTTTTTTTTTTTTTTTTTTTTTTTTTTAATTTTTTTTTTTTTTTTTTTTTCTAAGTTTTTTTTTTTTTTTTTTTTTTTTTTTTTTTTTTTTTTTTTTTTTTTTTCTAAGTTTTTTTTTCTTATTTTTTTTTTTTTTTTTTTTTTTTTTCTAAGTTTTTTTTTTTTAAGTTTTTTTTTTTTTTTTTTTTTTTTTTTTTTTTAATTTTGACTTTGACCTTGACCTTGACCTTGACCTTGACTTGACCTTGAATTAGGTTAGGTTGGAGTAGGTCAGGTTAGGTTAGGTGACCTTCACTTAGGTTAGGTTAGAGTAGGTCAGGCTAGGTTAGGTGACCTTGAAAAGGTATTGGCGGTTCTGGTGCAAGGGTGGGGGGGGGGAAGGGGCGTGGCCAAGGTGAGGGTGGGGGGGGGGGGTCAAGGTCATTGTCCTGACCTTTCAAGGTCACGGTGTGCCAAAAGCGGCAATTTTAACCTACTCATGATTTTAGAATTTTGGGGGGTTACATAATTGTCTATTTAGCTTATAGCTTTTAATAGTGGGGAGACCTGAAAGGTTGAACATGGTGTAAGTTTGTTTTCACTTAGAAAACAGACAGTAGCATCTAAAAACTAGCATTTTTGGGGGTTTTTGGAGATGTTCCCACTTATCCATTTTACCATCATGAAGCATTTTGGATCCCACACAGACAAGGAATCACAAAAACAGGAGACACAAGAACTCCTCTTGAAGTCAACTCTTCTTTGCATCAATTGTCTGGATTAATGCACGCACATTGGGACACAAAATGATAATAATTATATTATGATATGGCAGTGGATCAATTAGTATCGAGTGTTTGGGTATCTTCATTTGATATCTGGAGAGAAAAAATTATTAGGATGATTGATTGTTCATAGCTGAATTGAAAATGCATGACAAAGTGCCCCAGAATAGAATTTATTTATGAGATCCATATCATTGTTTTTTGTTGGAAATGGAAGCAGAGTCGCAACAACTCGTCTTATCTTTGTCATCTCTTGCCTGCTCTGTAATTTGGTATCATTACAGTCGCCCTTGACGTTCTGCACGGAAAGTATCGATTTCACGTTTCAGCTCAAGTAAGCCTTGAACACGTTGGTCAAATTGGTTGAGAAAACATTTTAAAATCGACTGACGTAGTAGGTTCATAACCACACACAACGCCTCTTCCACCTCCGTTCAATTATGATCCTACTACCCATAAGTATGGCAATGCTTGTTTCACTGAAATTGAACACCAACGGCCAGTATCACGAAAACCCAATTGAATTCAATCGCCGTAAAATGATGTCATCTAACAGAACCAATGTAACGAGAATCAAAAAACGAATCAGATGACAATGTAATGAAGCCATTTTACGGTGGTTTTAGAATTGGATTTTTGTACAACTGGTCATATGAGTATCTATTGACATCTATTAATATGGAGTAAGAGGAGGAGGAGGAGGAGTACTGGGAGAGAAATGGTCATAAGAGGTAGGAGAAAAAGAAGGAGAAGTAGAAAAAGGAGGAACAGGAGGTAAAGAATGAGGAGGACTATTAGGAGGAGTATGGGAAGGAGGAGGGAGGAGGAGAGGGGGTAGGAGAAGAGGTAGAAGGTGAAGGAGGAGGAGGGGTGAAGGGGAAGGAGGAAGAGGAGGGGGAGTGGGAGTTGGATGAGAAGAGGAAGTAGAAGAAGGAGGAGGAGGAAGAGAACGAGGGGAAGAAGTTGAAGTGAAGAAAGAGTAGAACTTCTTCTACTTCTCCTTCAATGATGAGGAGGTGGTTGGAGTTGGTGGTGGAGGTATTATTGGAATATGAGGTGGTGAAGGAGAAGAAGGAGGTGGAGGAGGGAGGAGGGGAGGAGGAGGAGTAGGGGGAGGAGTAGGTAGAAAGAGAGGGGGAGGGGGGAAGAGGAGGAGGAGGAGGAAGGAGGATGAGGAGGAGGAGAGGTGGAGGAGGAGGAGGAGGAGGTGGGAAGAGGAGGAGGTGGAGGAGGAGGAGGAGGAGGGAGGAGGAGGAAGGAGGGAGAGGAAGAGGAGGGAGGAGGAGGAGGAGGGAGGAGGAGGAGGAGGAGGTGGAGAAGGAGGAGGAGGAGGAGGAGGAGGAGGAGTTGGAGGAGGAGGAAGAGGAGAAAGAGGAGGATGCGATTAGGAATAGGAGGAGGGGTGGAGGTGATATGAGAAGAAGGAGTCGTGGGAGAAGTTGGAGGAGGGTGATGAGAAGGAGGAGAGGGAATAGAAGAAGAATGAGGATGAAGAGAAGTGGGGGGAAAGTAGTAGAAGTGGGAGAAGGAGAAGGAGGAGTAGGTGGAGGAGAAAGAGGTGGAAGAAATGGAGGGGAATGGTAGTAGAAGTAGGAAGAGGAGATGGTTGAAAAGGAGGAGGATGATTAGGAAGAGGTGGAGGAGTAGGCGGCGGAGGAGTATGTGGAGGAGGAGGAGGAAAAGGACACGGTGAGGGAGGGGGAGAAGATAGGGGAGATAGGAGAATAACGAACAATGACGTCATTCAGTACGATGGAAAAGCTACATTTGAAAACTATATTTCGTAGTTCAGTAGACTTACAACTCGTACGAGCCTTGGAGGCCTGGACATCCTAGTTTTATACTAGTAACCATGATACTATTCCAGCATGATATTTTTTTCTTCAAGTATATGCCCATGAACTTCTCAACAATTTCTGTACAACAGTAGGTATTGAATGAAAATATTTGTTCTTTCAAAAAATGAATATCAATATTATCAACGACTATTTTTCAATAGTCTTTCTTTTGCTCAGTTTTAGAGTGTGATTGCGGTATCAATTTTATCATAACTTCAAATATTTTTCTATTGTTCATAGAATTTGTTCACTTCACACTGTCTTATACATTCCTATTCATTCTCAATTATTGAAAATTTGTAAAATATTAGTACCAGCACTTAATCTGTAGTTGTAAGTTACTACAAACAGAAACAAAGAAGCAGGCAGGGAGTTTTCAATGAAGAACACAACTTGTAACGTTCATGCATTTCTAATTAAATTCAATTCATCTATTAATACGAATACAAATAATTAAAATATGATTTGGGAGAGTAACAACAGACTCAGCCCAATACTGTTTCTCTAGAAATACGATAAATAATGATCTACTGTATTTGATAATAAGTTTAAGTTTACACTTCAGTTGAACATTTCCCGAGTCCAAATATATATGTTCTAAACATTTTTTAATTTAAAGAAATTTGATACGAAACTAAATAAACCAATGCATTCAATTATAAATTGGAAATTTGAGAAATATCAGATCAACTTGGGAATCTCTGAACCATACTAAAGACACTATTATTAAACTAAAGTCACTATAAGTCTGTTAGCCTACTACATCTGACTCACTAATGTACTTTTACAACCCCACATCATCATCTGATTATTTCCTTTCATTGTTCCAAGCCGTACAGCGGTACAGTTGAAAGTGTTGAATACCTCAATTTGATTACACCCTAATATTTACTGCTCTGCTTGTCAAATCTTCCACTTCCACTACGGCCTGTTTCCTCTGAACACTGAGCATAATTTACATTTCACTATGAGCTCCGAGATAGTCTGTGGCCCCCCTCTGATATCACACAGTTTCATCATTTGTTGACTCATTCAAGGCTGCTGTATGCCGTAGGGAGCATTCGAACTCACGAACCTTTTGTCAGCGGTATCTTGACAAATAAACTATAGAAATAATTGTTTTGTCGGTATGCGAGGCGATATTCCTTGGTTCCGGTCACATGCAGGATCATCACGATAGTGAACCATGGGAATATAATGCCTCAGGGCACAGACTAGTTATATATATTATAGGTATAGTTATCTACCTAGTTAGTTGAGTACTAGTATAGCTATATAGGTAGTCTGTGCTCAGGGTATTTTCTGAACAAACGCAAAACTAGGAATTCCCGTCTCATTTTTTCTGTAAATTACTCTTAAGGTCAACTTTTATTGTTTCTAGAAACAAAATGCAGAATCCGGATGCAGTCGTGTAAGTTGAATGTTGGTGCAACAACAATGAGTCTCTACTGCATTGTTTCAATAAGGTTTATCACGTTCTACAAATGTTCCATACATCGGCGAATCTTGGATGACCTCAGGGGTTCTTAGAGGAGCTCTCAGCAGGGAGGTGGTGGAGCATCACTGGAAAATTTGTTGAGAAGTCCACAAGAATCATTTTCATTACCATTTCACTCCAATTCATAAAAGTACTTATCAGTACCAAAGGGAGAGTGCTCCACGAGAAATTTATTTTGATTACAAAATGAAAATTCACCATTTCATAAATCTCATGCAATATTCATTTTGGTGAGTCTTGATTTCTTTGGTAGGGGTAGTTTTTGTTAGAAAACAGGCTCTTGGAAGTCCATGATGATAAAGAATTGTATTTGGTCTCAAATTGTGGAACAGATATCTATCATTTGCAATAGATATTTCTCGCAATGTTGCATTGTTAAGTAAAGAAAAATAGTTTTTAAAAGTCGAAAAATCATTAAAATTTTCTATTTTTCCACGTTTCAAGCAACTTTTTTCAACAGACAAAGGTGTTGGAGAAGTATTATATTGAGATTGAGCCAATTCTATAAAAAGTGAAAACTATCTACAATTTTTCGATCGCATGACTGTAATTTTTCATGTTGGAAAAAGATAGAAATCTCATCAATAGGAGAGTTTTCCCTTTCATTTGATCACCTTTCTGACTTTCTAACCCTATTGTTAACCAACTAAATTTTTTAACTATTTAGAATTTATAGTCTACATCTACATGCTATCTATGTTTATATTAGCTGGAATCAGATTCATTTAATTTGGCATTAGATAGATATATATAGATGTATTATTCCTTTGTCATCGTACTCTACGGTCATCAGCAACGTCAAGAAATAATATTTCTCTATCTATCCTATCCTATTATATTAAGCGAGCAATTTCTGTATTTATTTATGTATTCATGTATATGAGCTCTGCTCAGAGGCACAGGAATGGAAGTTTTAAAGGAAATAAGGAATGAAATTAAACAATTTTTCAAGTACAGCCATCAGTCTTATGCACTGAATCATTATTGCACTATAAAAAATCAATCTCAACTTTCGAAATATTATGAATAATCGAGTTTGAATGCATATCATTTGAAAAATCGCGCTTATAAAATTTTGCTTCATAGAAATAATAATATGGGTTGATATAGTAGGACTTAGTATAGTAGAACTTGTCAGAAAACAGCTGATTTAACGTCAGTAAACGAGCGTACATCAATCAGCTGTTTTCTGACAATTTAAAATATTCCTGCTATAGCAGGATCCAATTAAACTTGTCAGAAATCAGCTGTCTCAAAGAGCAATATCACAATACTTAACCTACAAATGCTGAATCTCGCAGATTATTGAAAAGGTCTTTTAAAAAGTTATTCTTTGAAAGGTCCTCTTTAAAAAGGTCTTTTAAAGATTTTAAAGGTCTTTAAGACTAATTAATTTAAGTTTAATTATTACTGGATCAGCTGATTTATGACAAGTTAATTGGCTCAAAGAGCATATTTTAGTCAGTTGTTTGATGATTGACCGATTTTTCAACAACAGACATTACGGTTAGCACAGCATGGAATATTGTAACCTTTTACCTTTAATTTCTATAGATGAGAAGAGCGGTTCGATATTTTTCAATACCTTGCAGATGGAACTGCTGGCCTCAAACGCAGCTGGTGTACACCGAGTGATCCTGATGAAACGCCACCCCTGGCTCAGCCTCCTCACCTCAGCCTCATTATCATTACAGCCGAGAGTCCCCAGTTTATCAGCCGAGCCTGCGATCGATTTTTCCTTTTTGCAGCGAGTTGTCTCAGGACTGGCGCAACCACTTTTTCACAACCCCTAGCTGTCAAATGCTTAGAGCCTCGAGATCCGTTGGACATACATACATAAATACATACATACATAAATATAAACATACAGAAATTGCTCGCTTAATATAATAGGATGTATGTCCAACGGATCTCGAAAACGGCTCTAACGATTTTGACGAAATTTGGAATATAGGAGGTTTGTGATACAAAAATTAGTTTGCGCTGGGTCTCATCCCTGGGATAACTCGCTGAAGGACCTTAAAAAGGAAAAACCGATCCTTTAGGAATCAGCTGACAGCAGAAACAAATTTCCGTCGGCTGTAAATGATAAGAAAGAGTGAGAGCGGTGATTGTGGGAGTGAGACAAGATTATTTCAGCTGCTGAGACAATGCATTTCAATCACATGATCACTCGTGAAATACACAACTACACTAACTTTTTTGGTAAAACCAGCGGTTCCATTACTAGAATTGAGAAAAATATCGAAACACATAAGCTGCTCCTATTCCCCTTTTATTTCTGATTTTTATTTATCTATAGAAAATTAAAAGGAATTAGAAATTTTGAAAATATTCCATATTGTACTGTATTGTTATTTTTTAATTTGAGGCATGAAGTTAGCCATGTGATCTGTTTTTATTTATTTGAGAAAAATCGTCAAGAGTTCATCAAAACAGCTGAGCTAAAAATTGTTGTAGCAGGAATATTTTAAATTGTCAGAAAACAGCTTATTTAACGTCAGTAAACGAGCGTACATCAATTAGACAAGTTAAAATGATCCTACTATAATTATTATCAACCCATATTATTATTTCTATGAAGCAAAATTTTATAAGTGCGATTTTTCAAATGATATGCATTCAAACTCGATTATTCATAATATTTCGAAAGCTGAGATTGATTTTTTATAGTGCAATGATGATTCAGTGCATAAGACTGATGGCTGTACTTGAAAAATTGTTTAATTTCATTCCTTTTTTCCTTTAATATTTCCATTCCTGTGCCTTTGTAGGCCTACCCCCGAGCAGAGCTCGGTACCCCGATATTCTATCTAATCCTAATGCCAAGCGCCAAATTGAATTAATCTCATTATATCTATAGGCATAGAGAAAGCATAGTGCCTCCCCTATAGGTAAGCTCTAGTTCCTTTTTTTGCCACAAGAATGCTCGCACTGTCTGTGAGCCTTCTGATAGTTCATTAGCTACACAGCAGATAGCATGAGCAGTCAGATTCCAAACGAGAAGCTAGGAAACTGCCTTTGTCTTATCTTTTGTATTCAATTTTTCTAATTTGCACCTAACTACAACTGAGGCGCCAACTTCAGATTTATTAAATTTGATGATTGCACGGTTACATTAGTCAAGTTGATTCAAGTTTCTGTCGTTACTTGATTCTAGTAAACTTGATTCAAGAAAACTTGACCAATGTAAACGCCGCTTAAGTAGGCCTACTGAAAAATTTTATGCAGAAAGTGAGGAATAGCATGAAATTTTAACGGTTGAATCATCGAGTGCGAAAAACAAAAAATCTGGTACATTCACATAGCTTTTCCTGCCCATTTATTCATTTATTCAAACTGTGAACATTAGACATCGATCTTTAAGTACGATTAATAATTCATGGAAATAATAGTTATCAACAACCTTACAATGGTATAAAGTTTTCTTGCTTCTTAATTTCAATATCGAATCGTGAACAAAACTATTAGATTGTCTGACAATCTTTCATTGTTCCAATCACTTGCAGATCAGATTGGCTCAACCGGCTCAACCTAGCTAAGAAGGAATCATAAGCTGGCGAGGCGTTTGAGCCTAATTTCAAGAATGTGGCTAAAATTAATACTTCTTCAGATATGATTGAAATCCCAAAAAATGTGTCTGAAAACTCACGGATTTTCTCAAATTTTTACTCAATGCTGAAAACCTAATATATTCAACTATATCAAAATAATTACATTTGATTCTTCAGATCGTTTATTATATTTGATAATATTTCCAGATCATGAAACTCCTTCAGAATGATTAAAATTTTTAAATATTCCACGATCATGAAAAAGCAGTTTTCAGATTTTCCTAGGCTAAAGAATATCATTTGTATGGGAAATAAGTCAAGAAATCTAATGAGCCTAGTTTTGAAGACCTACCTATCAAGGTCACTGAAATAACAAAATTAAATGAAGATTAAACATTTTCTCCCAATTTTCAAGGTTACAAGGTTACATTACAGGTTAGTCAAGACAAGACAAGACGAGATTATTCACGTTTAGTCACAGTAACTTACTTCACATAGTTGCTTATGAAGCAAACACACCGATTAGTCATTGCATTGGTGTGTGCTGCTTCATAAGCAGCTATGTGAATTACTGTGACTAAACGTGTAAAAATCGTCTTGTCTTGTCTTGACTATCCGGTGTACGCCTAGCCTAAGTGTCACACCTTCAAAAATGTGAAGACAAATTATTTCATTTTTTCCTGGAGATACGAGGCAGGTTTTAGGACTACTATGAATTTGATGCGAATTCATCCAAGAAATCATTCAAAAATTGTTCAAGTACATAAGTAGAACATTCTCTGCTTGATCACTGAAAATCTAGAATTACAAGAGTTTTTCATGTTTAAATAGCTTTAACCTTCAAACAAAGTGTAAATTACAGCAAAATTATAATTTTCTGCATCAGTCGTTCCCAACAGGTGGTCCACATACCCCTGAGGGTCCGCAAAAAAAATCAAAAATTAGAATAAAAATATAGGCCTACCTGTATACTGATACAATAACAATTGAAGAATTCCTCAATCTCGAAGGGGTTTCGAAGGAATAAATAGGAGATAATAAAAATGATGATGAAAAAAATGTCTCCTTTATGTGACTTGGATCTAACTGACTTGTCTGCTCTAAATGCTTTTTGGGTGTTTCAGATTCAACTCATTAATGGACAAATAAATAAGTATATTACAGTACTTTTATGATATTAATACTGTACTTACTTATTTTTACCTAATTGGGTGTTTCAGATTCAACTCAATAATGGATAAATGAATAAGTGAATGACTTTCATGATATTAATACTGTACTTACTTATTTTTACCTATATCAATATTTTTGAAAAAAATAATAATAATCTGGCAATCTTCACGTACTTGGTACTGTGATAATTATGGTAAGGCACATTCCACACAAGTGGAACATTAGCTTATCACCTAAGGGGATAGTGGAAACATTTTTTATAACTTGTGAGAAGTGTGAGTAAGAAGTGGGGTCCTGGTCATTATAGCAAATGGACGAGAGTGTCTGAATCCCTCTCTACATGAAACACCGAACGTTTGAAATTGCCTCCTCGCTAGTAAGGAGCATTAGTTTCTATTACTATACAGTGCTTCGTCATGTATCTATAGGATAGCTACAAGTTCCTTCTTTCGCCACAAGGAGCGTCACCATCAGTGCTGTCCTCTGCTAGTTCACTAGTTACCCAGTAGATAGCGTAAGCAGTCAAATATCAAATAAGAAGGATGTTGCCTTTCAAGATTACTAGACAAAGTAATGTCTAGTAATCTAGTAATCTTTGTCTAGTAATCTTGGTTGCCTTTGCCTTATAATTAATATAACTTATACTGTATTATTATTGTCTTGCTGTATAATACTCCTTTCTACCTGTCTTGCCCTACATACTAGGTAAAGGAAGTAACTTATTGCATTCCATAATAATTTAGGATATCCGAATTTCAAGTTTTCTGAATGTTTCAAGATCCTTAGATAAAAAAAATAATTTTTTCCATTTTGCCCCGACCTAACTGATGCAATTACTTCAGATTTATTTGCTGATGGCACAGTTTCGACTATTCTCAATGAATATTAATAATATATATTTTTAAAACACATGTCAGCTTAGCACCATGCAGTGAGTTTAAAGACAGTACGTTGTTAAATTTATATTCTAGTGAAAAAGAAAATAGTGGAATCATCGGTCTATAACCACTTGGCAATCGCCTAGCGCGGAAAATCTTTAGTAAAAGTGAATTTTTCCCATGTATTTTCCAGGTGTTGTATTGCACCCAAAACAATCAAGTCATACAAAACATTAGAAAAAAGTTGTTCGAAATTAATCAATGAACGCAATATCAGGCCAACAATTAATTACTTTACAGAAAAATGTAAAGGCCTATGAGGGGCGTAAATGGGTCCAGGTTGCCCAGGGCACAACTGGCCTGGTCTACTGTGAATTACAAAGAAATAAAATAGTTGAACCAATCAACCATTGAATACAAAAATAAACCATCGCGGGAGAAAATACCCACCAAATTTATCTAGAAAATAATGTTTTTGAGTTATTAGATTTCATTAATAGAAAAATGGATCTATTCAACCTTGTGAATGAGAAATATTAATACAAAAATTTAAGAAAACAAATTTCAAATAAATGTAAAAGTCAATGATTTAAAATTTGATATAATTATTGAAGTTTGATAAGCAGCTACTTACTATTCTACAAAATAGTGGCGAATTGGAGTAAAAGTTAGGGAGGAGTTTCAGTTTTTGATTGATTGAATTTTTGAATAAAATAACATCTAATGTCGACCCAAGTTGGACTCCTACTAAGACCAATTTGGCCATTTTATCTCAGTTAGTTTTCTTTTTTTTTTGTAAATTATAACTGGAAACGAATTCCTCTAGAAAGAATATTGTTGTTGGGATTTGTTTCTATGGGAAGCCTCGTGATGTCTCCCTAAATATTATAATCATGTCCCATGGAGGCATCTATAAGAAATCTCCAAGTATCATAACATTTTATTTTAACGGAGTGCATTCCTATTATAATCCAATTTATAAACCAAGATGAATTGAAGGAGAAAGGGCAAACTCTTCAAATTTAAATTCGTTTTTCCCGAACAAGGATCATTCAAGCATTCATTCTAGCTGGACTTTGGAACCCTAGACCCAGAGAATTCCAGGAGTAAGAAAAAAATTGTTCAAATCGAATTTAAACTAATTTTTCAAACTGTAATTTTTCACCTTAAGCCAGAGATGGCATTATTTATATAATACTATTCTAGTCGTGAGTAGGAATGAATCTATTCAGTCATCTAAAAAAACTAGTAGAAAGAGTAAAGAAAACATTTTTTTAAGAAGATTATTAAGAGATTTCCATGGGAGAGTCTCGAAATTCACTTCATCCTTGTGGCTGTCGGTAAATGGTCAAAATATTTCACAAGAGTCAAAATCCCTCATAGACCCTATTAAGACTGCGAATTACAGCTTGAAATCTGTTTCGCTGTCGATGATTTTCAATCGATGAAGTTTTCCGATAAAGCATCAATCATCCAGCTCTTCAATCATACTACATTTAATTGTTGATTAATTGTATTTCTTGGGTCAGGAGCCACAACTTTAAAAACCGCACGCAGTCCATCCAATTTCATTCGTATATCGGTCTTTCAGTAACTCTATCACCAACTATTTCTTCGATGAAATAGCGGTTTAGTCTTAAGAGACTGAGTAGGGAGGAGGCAAGGATAAATGCTGAAGTTCCAAATAATTGGAAATGACGCTAAACCAGACAAACTGAAACTCTCAGTGTTAGAAATTTGAATTCCAGTTGCCTCGAGTAACACTGATCTCAATCCCCATGTCCACCCCTTTGTCGCCTATCCTCATGTCGACCATTGTTTGCTGCACAGCATGCTTATGCATGTGGAGCATGCTTGAGTCGCATACAAAGTCGGACATAGGGAATGAGAGGTTGTGAACGATTTTTTAAGAATATATTTTTTTTCAATTTTGAATTTAAACTATCATAGGCAGTAGCGGTTCTAGTCTTGAGAGACTGAGTGGGGAGGAGGCAAGGATAATGGCTGAAGTTCCAAATAATTGGAAATGACGCTTACTTGTTGGAGGAGGGGGTTTAGTAAGTCAATATGTGTCTTTGTGAGTAGTCGATATTAGCCTATAAAAATATTTTTATAGCACTTTTGTAAGTATAGTTCCAGACAGAAAGAAAATTGAAAAAAAAAATCACATTAAAACTTTGAGAGGGGGGGGGTGTGGGTTAGAAAAGCAACTGGCGTTTCTAGCTTACGTTCAGAAACGTTACTGGTCATCAGTGAAAATCAATTGCAAGTTTATGTAACTAAATTTAATGATAGTTACTCAACAATTGTAGTTGGGAATACAGTCAAAATTTCAAATAGAACACTTTAATGAATCAAAGCAAGGATAATGAATTGGGAAATCCCAAAGAAAATCTCAGTACAATGTGTTCAAATTATTAGGCTATTGTTTACGTGATGAATTTATCAATTCAAAAGGAGCGTGAGTATCAATATTGTTATAGTAAAACAGACGTAGCCTGTTTAGGACAGACGTAGTCTAGTCACGTGATGCATGCGTGTATAGTTTGTTAGGTAGCTGGCTACATGCTTCATAGCACGGTACTTCACAAATCCGGGATCCTCTCCACTCCAGGTGGATGACTCAAGCTGCTTCTATTTGCACTTGACTTAAATCAAGAACGTTCTATAACGGTTCATTATTTTTGAAGGTTTTCTGATTCACTGGTTCATTCAGTTCTGTTCCACCCACAACTGTTAATTTTCGTTCCTTAAAATAAATTTCCCCTCTATTTTACTAGATAGAAAAAACAGATAATGATTTGATTCAATAAAAATTACTGCTAAAGGGGACTAGATACTGTCTCGAATCAAAAATCATATGCCTCAGATTTGTAGGGCTTCTTTCACACCATCCGGGCCCGGATCGGATGGGATGAAAATGTTTTGACTGCTGATCAATCATAAATGGGAGTATTTATAAGTGAAGTACTGTGCACCCACTAATTAAAGTACACACTACTATATCTGTACACACAACTAAATGAAATTACAATATAAACCACACTGCCGCCACACTGGTGTGAGAATACCCTAAAACCTGATGGAAACTAGACAAATGTGAGTGGATAAAACTGGTGTTTATAGAAGTAAAGTTCGTTACTTATATTCTCAATTACAATCAATCGCATCATTACTTTTAAACATTCAATTCCTATTAGATAAAAAATTATGGAGAAACCTGATATTCTCTAAACTTCATGGTAATTTTCATATTGTACAAACTCTCTCTAAAAAAAATACTTTTAACGTGTTGAACAGAAAATTTGATTTTGTGGAACCTCTCTCCATGGTCGTTTAATTAAAATAAGTTGAAGATATTGTCAGATACAAGAATTGGTAATATCTGTTGTCAGAATATTTAATAATTAATTTGTAATTGAGATTTTACAAGTAGTACCAATTTGTACCTTTTAATTGCAATTCATCAACTTTGATTAATTTATCTACTACTGTAATAAGTAGAGATCTCATCATTTTTGTTTTGCGTACGTGTCCTCAAAATAAAGTTCTATTTATTTTAATGAAAAAAGTTTTCGATTATCAACGATTTCATCGCATAATTGTAGTGTGAATAGATTGAAATTTGAAAAGAGTACGTCAGTAATAATTTGGGACGTGTATTGGCTCATCACTTGAGTTAGTGGAATGAAGAATTGTCATTTCTTCGGCAATTTATTCCTGTGAATTACCGGACTGAACTACAGGATGCAGATGCTGCCCATCTGATATTCTTCTCGCTCGTTTGGGTTTTCCAAGACAGTCTTCAAGAAATGAATGAATAGAAGTGCTGCTGATAGTAATCTTTGAGCCTTTGAGCTAGAAACAGTCATAATGACCGCGTTAAATAGTTCTTTTTGCAATGCTGTCATCTCCTTTTCCCATCTATTATTATCAAGTACTTTCATGAATGTATCAGGTTGAACAAAATTAAAGAGTGACGGAATTGAAAAAATAACAAGTGACAAGAAATAAGACATCTTATTCATTTACTCTTATTTCTTGATTCATTTACTCTTTTGACTTGTCTACGGTTAACTGTTTACGGACTGCATGACAGCTGGTACTGACAAGATATCCTTTCTCGACAATATAATTCTTTCCTCAGTTTCATAATAATTATTCACCTCAATTATTAATTTATAATAATCAATATAATAATTAATTATATATACCAAGTTCACCTCAAGCTCCTCGCTCTCGTTTGAGCTGTGTCGCTTCACACAAATTTAAATTTAAAGTTTTAAACTCGAGTCTACGCTTAGTTGACAGTAAGTTCATTCCTCTAGTAATAAGAAAAGAATTATTTCTAGTACTGTATCTATATAATTTGTATTATTATGCTATCAATTATATTTGTATGTACTATGTTTTTATTGAGGAATAAACGAGGTTTTGATTTGATTTGACTTTTTTCAATTGAATGGACTTATTATCTTTTTCTTGAATACTACATGTATAATAATTTAGTTTCTTATTTCTTAACAAATTTATTCTTACTTCGCCAATTATACATAACTAAGTTCTGGAAACATGAAACTTCTATGAGAGTTTTCATCCATTGAATATTTATCAAGACCTAAGTATCAAAATAAATAAGTTCCAGGCTATCTGTGGGACTATTCATAGATTCTTGAAGAATAAAGCCCGACAAAAGACTAAGCTGAAGTTTTATAAAGTCATGGTAGTCCCTGTTCCATTGTATGGCTCTGAAGCTTGGGTCCCAAAGAAGGGGGATGTGAGCAGGATGCAAGCCGAGGAAGTGCGGTTAGGTGAAGGGCTTTACAAGAGAGGATAGATTGTACAATGTGGATATTCGGATTTAACTAGATATTCTCTATACACGATGAAGTTTAAGAATATCGACAGAAGTGGAAAGAACATAATATTGAGAGGATGGAGATTGGAAGAATTCCCAGAGCAGTCATGACTTACAAGCTAGAAGGGAGAAAAAATATTAGCAGGCCTAGAAAGAGATGGGAATAGAATTAAAAAACAATAAATTCATGAAGAGAAAAATGTTTGAAGTCGGAACAGGTAACTTTGCCTAATCCTTGATGAAAAACGACGACGATGAACATTTATTTAATGTCGTATTTCTGTTTTACAGGAGGACAATCAAATAAGGAACTCATTGATCAACTACGCCATTTTGTAAGGAAACTTCTGCTTTTCATTTTTTTTTTTTTTTTTTTTTGAGTGAGAATTTATGGTTTGAATAAACAATAATAACTGATGATGGTTCGTTCAATAAGCCACAGGTCCCAAATAAATATACTGAACGATCTGCTTCTGTAAATACTGTAGCAAGAATAACATTCAATCAGGGTCCAATTCATAACATTTTATGAGCATATAATGATCAAATAATCAAATATGCATTTGATTACATCCATTTTTAAAAATTCTAAAGAGTAACTATTGAGATTGTAGAACTGTTTCTGTTCCTTAAATTTTGTATGAAGCATCAAATTGATTTGTACTTATTTGGGAAATGAACTGATTTTGGAATTGAATTTGAATATTCAATAATTGAAATGAAAACACATTGATTTTGTCAATTCTTTTATTTATTTGTGGTTCAAGGACCATGGTTTCGTGTCCTATATATAGTAGAATTGACAATATCCATGTGTTTCCATTTTAATTACATGTATTGATATCCATTTCTATCCTAATTTATATCATTCACATTTCTATCTTGAGAAATACCTTCGAATAGTGGAGTTTATTGTTGAATTGCAGAGGAAAGTGTTTCAGTTTATCCTATTGGAAGTGAACGTGGACTCTGATTGGCTATCACACACATGAACTTGCTCTTGAATCTTTCTCTGTGAGGCGAAAGTAATCAAGTTTGGTGTGAGAAAGAGGATGAGATGAAGAAATTTGACTGGTATCATTGCAGAAGCAGGTGTTACCCTGTTCAGAGCTCAGCTTGAGTCCTGGCGGTCCAAGTATAGATTTGATAACTACAGTATAACGATTAGGAAAGGTCAGAGCTCCTAAGCTCTAGCCGAGGATTCTTTCATTGTTCCTCAGCATCCGACAAAGGATCAATAGCTTGTCATACCTTCTCACTTCGTCTGAGTATTACATACTTCTATAACAATCAGTTCATGAATTGGATTGGAAATAATGTCATAGACAAATGAATTAGCATCCAATATTGCTTTGATGAAGGCACATCTCCTCATGTGTTTTACCATTAAATACTTCTACTTTGTACAGTTGTATGGGGAAGGATAACCATTTAATTTATCAATTAGATCATGTGTTAGGAATTGAATAAGCGTCTATCAGGAGCATTTAGTCATACATCGGCGAGATTATCTGTGATTTACCAAATTTGTAGGATGTCTGTAGAATCCTGATATTTTTGGAATAATGATTATACAGTATTGGGCTTTTCATTAATAATCCTTTCTCATTAATCGATCAAGATATCAAAGAAGAGTCATAGTTCTTGGTCAATACCGAACTAGGACCAGTTCCTGGTTCACTATGAACACTATGAGTCTTAGTTCTAGCTTCACATAGTTCTTATAGCCAAAGAAATACTCATCAAATATATCATTATTTCAAAACATTCAAATTGAATTTGAGATTACATTGATAGAATATACAAGCTGACCATTTTATAAATTCATTCTTTTTTCAAGATTCCATCGAAAAAAGGATTCTTCCGACACTTGAGGAGTATTATAGAAGACTCCTTTCCCTATCCATTGACATGTGCCTCCATACAGGACTATTCATTGACAGAAAAGGGAAGCACAATCCCATATTCATCACGTACCAACTATTCTATTATTAACTACCATTGTTAATATTTTGTCTACAGTAGTTTGCTGTGCTCATCAAATACTCACTGAATGATGATGTAGTATACTCGTGCTTTACTTTCTCCTGAGATGCTTGAAACTAAGGCAGTTCACACACTCCGATCATCCTTGCTGCAGGCCTGAAGTGTTGCCCTGTTTCTTGAAAACGATCGTACGATACCATCGTACGATGTGATACGTCACTGAAATCCAGCAGACACTGTTTGTATTGGATTGGGACTGCCTCGAGTGTTCCCCTGCTCTGCTTATGTTTGTGGTCAACTCGTTTAACCTGTGTGTGAATGCAGCCTGCATTACCAAATCACACTGACCCATTAGTTTTGTTGGTGTAGTCTGTGGATGTAAACAATCCCACAACTTCCGCATTTTTTGAATGCTAGCATATTGTCCGCCTTATATGCCTAAAAGGCCTGACTACTATTTGGATACTAATCTGTCTTGCAGATACTATAGATAAAGGATTGTATTTGAACATTATAATTTTGAAATGTACGAGTATTCATTGAAAATCCAATATTTAGTATAACAATAGACTAAATTTTGTTAATCTTCAACCGTATGCTTGACATATCTTAAATACCCCTTTATCAGTAAATGGTAATCAGTAAACAGGGGCAAAACTCGGTTTCTTTTTTTGGGGAGGGGAGTGTGTAAATTTTCGTGAGGTGATATTAATTTCTGAATTCTCTTATCCCCTTCACCCCCTCCCCTTGGTTTGCCATCGTCAGTGGCTGTTAAATTCAACAACCACAGAGTAACAAATTTAACAACTTAAATTCAACTAATATTGAGTTTTCTTACTATGTGGTCGTTGGCTGAATCTATCTATCCATTCATCTTCCTTATTCTTCATCCTTATTCTTTATTCAAAGATATATTTATACCATTTATTATTTATACCTTATTCTTATTCTACATCATTTATCCAAGTATCCTTTATCTGTGCATATACTATCTCAATGAATGAATGAATAATTTTCATTAGTCTAAAAATATTAATACAGTAATTTCAATTGATTGCTTACCTACTGAAAGATATTTGACTGACAAAGATGAGTAAACCACTGATAAAAAGAATAAGTTAAATAATACTATTAGTTTAAATAATATAATTTTGTATTCTCCAGTATAAGTTCTTAGTACATTATTTCCATTTCTTCGTCTGGAAAAAGATTCATTGGATAAGTTTGTACACTTTGCTTGAATATATTTCCTTTTTTCTTGAAAAATGAATGAAATTTAATTACAAATGGTATTGTTTGTAGTGATTGGAAAAACCAAGCTGGAGATTTTCAAGATGTGGTGGTTCACGTCACATCTCATTACATTCATCTTGTGTATTACATGTCTTCTTTTTTTTGCCGGTAAAAAACTCACCACCCAACAATATAATTTCATCCATCTCTAAATATTTGTTCTGATGAATAAATTTGATACTTCTCTCACACCTACTTTTTAAAATCACTTGATTATTTTCCCAATTATATACATTGGATTTTCTCGAACTCAAACACAATACTATCAATCAATAATAAAATCAGTATTGAGTTTTCAATACTCTTTATTAATTTTTCTCTCTACATTTTTTCAATGTGAATCAATCAATTCATCTTCTCTATCTCTTTCCTCTTATATGTATACGTGATTATACGTGTCTATTGGAATACAGGACGTACTGTAGACTTCGAGCATCCTTCAAATATGCTTAAATGTCATCTTATGCGTACCCACTCCTTAGAAAATCTTCTAGAGAGTGAATGCTGAGAGAAATTGGGTTTTCCAGCGTAGCTCTATAGTTGATTTTCCAGTCGCCCAACACATATTTCATCGACCTCAAACTGGTTTTCCAAGAAGGAGCTTTCATACTCCGGCTGTGATTAAAAAGTAAATGAAATTTTAACATTTCTATAATTTTTACACGTTTTAAAACGTTTAAAACGTTCAAAAACTCATAACTGGCCATAACTCATAACACGTTTTAAAACGTCCAAAAACTCATAACTGGCCGGGTTCCAAAAGCTATTAATAGATTTTGAAATAACATAGGTTTATTTTCTTTTGGCCGGTTATAAAATAAAATGTATTTTAGTATTTTTAATCACATATATTTTAAATAACAAATGTTTGTGGTCAATCAATCACAGTAATGTTATTTAAAGAATTTCATAATGTGACACAATTATTGCTCATCTACTTTTTCAGTTTAATTTTATTTTCCTATTCTTAATACTTGTTTTATCGATCGTCAAGCTATTTTTTCTGTGTTTTTGCACTGATTACTTGAAATATTTCTTAAATAATGAGTTACGAGCTTTTTCCACTACAGTAGAGCTACGAAGAGAATAGAGGTGCGGTATGAGGTGTGCGGGGAGCTGTCTCTCTCACACGCTATTCCTCTCTCTATCACACGCTTTCGTTTGCCCTATCTTTATTACCCCCACTCGACCAGCTTCTACATTCCTAGCATTTCGGCCACCTCTATTCTTTTAGTAGGCTGACATTATTATCGATAATGAACACAAACTTGAATACATCTGATTTACTGTTGAAACTTTTAACTATAACATGACATGGAACGATGGAACTGATCTAATGTTATAATATGTAGCAAGCGTTTCGTCATACACAATGTCATTATTCAAAATTTTTGTACAACACTTGAGCTTAATTAAAAAAGTGATGTCAGTGTGCTAGCAGTACAACGTCATCATCTATTATCTATTCCGGTGCTAGAGAACTCTTTCTAGTTGTAAAGCGGCGCGGCGCTCGCGTGTGTAAAAAACTATGAATGAACGTTGGGATTTTGGAGCCAATTCATCTTTACGCGAGGAGTTCCAAGAACTGATCTTACTCACTGCTTGCAGTCTGTCGACGCTTTTTTCGTCTCTTTGTGGCGTCTCGTCATTAATAGCCCATTCATATCGAGTCGCTTCCAAGTCGAGAAAAAACTATGTGATCATTTAGGCTACACATTCCATGGTTTTTGGCACGTATTTCACTAGGAGCCATCAGCATTCAGCTGTCATTTTCTCCTTTGAATGAATATTATATTTTGAATAAATTAATCTGTAAAGGATGCAGATAATGTATTTTAGAATTTAACAGTGTTAATCCGTGTAATGATGGTGATAATTTTATCTACTCATTTCATATTTTTCGGTTCACCAGCATTGGAATTGAAACAGGAATCCTTTATTCTTTAGAGAAAAAATCAAAAGAAAATACTTTAATTATTGGAGGCTTCTCTCACATGCCTGTGAGAGAGGCAGGAGAGCGAAATATCGTTCATTCGTTCGACACTCGTTCATTTATGCATTAGCGTTTTTAAATCACCTTTGAATTGGAACCAAGTATATAATTTGAATAGATGCGGAAAATATTGTATTTTAAGAATGTAGGCTTCTTGAAAATCGGGTGGTCCGATATTTGAATATGTGAATCTGAGAATTTCGCTCGTCTTTGAATCTGTAAAGACGGTAAAAGCTCTATAATTTCCATAAAAATTTATTATTTTCTATAAAGAGTCAATCATTACATATATAATAACAAGATAGGTAATATGAATCAAAGATTATATGCAATATATAATTATTATTATTATTATTATTAGCGTATGCCATAACTGGTGGGGAGTCCCATAAGGAAGTTCCACCGGCAAAATAACCTCAATGTTCCTCGATGGGAAATTGTTGTAGTTCTTGGTAAAATCCACTGCATATATAATTATGTAATATAACAGATATGATGAAGTTTCTAGATATAACAAGACATAAGACAGATGTACAAAGATATATAAGAGACAGAAATGACAAAGAAACAAGAAAATAGTATATTTAGAAAATCAAGATAGCGTCCTACTCCTCAACTGAAAATTTTAAAAAGGTCAAAGGGTTTGATATATCTCTCACTTGCGTAGGCGTTCCATTGTATCTTATCACTTTCCCTTCATTGTTCTAATAATTTGAGGAACCCACCTAGATTTGATTCTGAATTTCTGAAATAATACTATCTCTCTTGTTTTGACATCAATGACCCACCTGTGTAGGCGTACATTGTCCCTCTCCCTTTTATTTTCCTGTTCTAATTATTTGTAGAGAGTACGTAGATTTGATGCTGAATTTCTGATATAATTTCAACCCTTTCGCTAAGACATCAATGACCCAAATAGAGATTTTCCTCCAATTTACGGTTTGATCCTGCAAGTTACCATTTTAGATAAATAATAAAGACAAATCACGAATGCTGTTTCCTTGACCAGTTGCAATCAATTAGTACCAGTCTGGCTTCTTTCCTTATTTGTGTCTGAGCCGGGGGAGGAGCGCTGCTCAGCTGGCTATTTCCGCCGCACCAACTTGTTATCTGTAACTAATTTTACAGCCAGCCCTTATTGTGACAGGTCAATCTAATCATTTCCTTGTTCGGTTGTAGGTGAAAAGTATTTTTCTCAATTCGCGATAGAGGGTTGTCGTGTAATAAACGAGTCCTCCTATTTATTCAGTAATCTCTTCCATCTCAAATTGTGGATATCACTTTCATCATCAGAAATTAGATCATAACAAGTAGGTTCCCAAAAATGGTTGAGTCCTCGATTTCAACAGTTTTTCCAATTATTTTTTCGAACAAAATACATTGGGACAGGATCCAGAAGTAATATTCAAATATTATCATTATACTAAACATTTTATCATACACGGAAACCCCAATTTTCAAAGGTGAAGCAGATAATTTCATTCCATTCCATTTCTGAGTCACGATTTCAAAAGGAATGAAAATTGAAAATTATTAAAGATACAATACAATATGGGGAACCGTGTTAAGGTAATCTCATTAAAAATCGTGTTGAGGCACCATAATGAAGCAGAACTACAGCAAAAGATTCAACAAATTTCTATCATAATAGGATTATTCAACAAATAGGATCAGAATGAAGTATTTTTCTTCCTGAAAATTTTTAGTGGTAGCTGGTAGGCCTATAATAAATGTCAATATATATTATTGTTAAAAAATATATTTATAATTAACATATTTTTACTTCGAAAATTAAATATTCAGAGAAGATAGATTAAGAAATCCTATTGTAAGATTGTTGATGAAGAAGCATTCGATTTCCATGTACTATTTCATGTAGCCTACTATTTTCCACATACTATTTTAGTACACACTGGAATCGTCTGTCGTAACTATATCCTGGATCAATGGAACCTTTGAATTTTTTAATGTTATGACTCAGCGAGTGATAGTCTGCTGCAACTTTTGCTGATGGTGATACTGAACTCGAAAGGAATTCAGACCGACAATTCCTGGACGGTCAAGGATCACAATAAGCTCTCCAGCTGATTTCTAATTCCGGTCCATTCGACTATATATTGGTGAAAGCAATGGGCGTTGAAGATTTTTCCAGAGAGGGATGCTTGATTTAAATAATATGGCTGGTTATAAAGGATGAAGAAATAAAATATATGAATATCATTCCTGAAATTAAGTTGTTGAGTTGTTAATTGAGTCTAATATACTTTTCAACTGTAAGCACATTAACAATCTAAAGGGGAATTTCAAATGATGGAAATAATTAGGTGACAGAAGTTTTATTCTCTTTTGATTAAAGTAGATCAAGATTCAGGGATGAACGTGTAATACGAACGTAAAAGAGATCAACTAATTGAATTTACTAGTTGATTTGAATTAATTATCTTGCAGTTGAAATGAAGTCACATGGTTACTAAGATACAGGAAAATTCAAGAAAAGTTTTCCTTTAAAAGACATCTCATAATCATAATCATCCTATTATATTAAGCGAGGAATTTCTGTATTTATGTTTATATGTTTCTATGTTTCTATGTTTATATGTTTATATGTTTATATGTTTATATGTTTATATGTTTATATGTTTATATGTTTATATGTTTATATGTTTATATGTTTATATGTTTATATGTTTATATGTTTATATGTTTATATGTTTATATGTTTATATGTTTATATGTTTATATGTTTATATGTTTATATGTTTATATGTTTATATGTTTATATGTTTATATGTTTATATGTTTATATGTTTATATGTTTATATGTTTATATGTTTATATGTTTATATGTTTATATGTTTATATGTTTATATGTTTATATGTTTATATGTTTATATGTTTATATGTTTATATGTTTATATGTTTATATGTTTATATGTTTATATGTTTATATGTTTATATGTTTATATGTATGTCCAACGGACCTCGAAAAAAGCACTAATGATTTTTACGAAATTTGGAATATAGGAGGTTTGTGATACAAAAATTAGTTTGCGCCGGGTCTCATCCCTGGGATAACTCGCTAAAGGACCTAAAAAAGGAGAAATTGATCCTTTAAGAATCAGCTGACAGAAGAAAGAAATTTCCGTCGGCTGTAAATGATGAGAAAGAGTGAGAGCGAGTGAGTGTGTGAGTGAGACAAGATTATTATTTCAGCTGCTGAGACAGAGACAGAGAATCAGCTGACAGGAAGAAACAATTTTCCGTCGGTTCTTGATGTTGTTGGTAAAACCAGCGGTTCCATTACTAGAATTGAGAAAAATATCGAAACACATAAGCTGCTCCTATTCCCTTTTTTTCTGATTTTAATTTATCTATAGAAAATTAAAAGGAATTTGAAATTTTGAAAATATTCCATATTGTATTGTTATTTTAAAATTTGAGGCATGAAGTGAGCCATGTGATCTGTTTTTATTTATTTGAAAAAAAAATCGTCAAGAGTTCATCTAAACAGCTGACCTAAAAATAGTTATCAACCCATATTATTATTTCTATATGAAGCATATTATAGAAATAATCAGGGACCTGACATCTGAGGGACTGGAAGTAAGAGAAATAAGGGGTGTAGGATGACTTTAGTTTCCGGACGGACTTTTAGCGGTGTATTTGAAAACATCGTAAATTGATAATAATTACAACTGATTCTGATTGAATAGCGGATGGTTCAAAAGCTTGATTCACGCATAACGATATTAGATCAATGATATTGAAGAATAATCCGAAAGTTTGATACACGCGTAACGATATTAGAAGTTAACCATTATTAGTGAATTAGTGAATAACCATTCTAACCTGTAGTAGAGAATCACACCTACTTCTACTCAAACCAACCTAAAAACAAAGAATCTAACAAAAATTTTATATTTTGCCGTAAATATCAACCATATTCTCTCAACAGTTTTGATTTATACCGCAAAAGATACCATAAACTTTTAAAAGTCTTTATGAAAATGAAACTTAACCTAAAAGCTCTGAATTCAAATACAGCGCCAAAACTCCGTCCGGAAACTAGAGACTCAGCCGGAAACTAGAGACTCAGCCTACACCCCTTTTTAACATGGGGAAGATACAATATTTCCACTCCGTCTATGACAGCCCCCTGGAAATAATAATAGTGGTAGAATATTTTTTAATGAAAATAATGAAGTATTATTACTAATATTATTACTACTACTACTATATGAAGCAAAATTTTACCACATGTGCGATTTTTCAAATGATATGCAATTTATGCATTCAAACTCGATTATTCATAATATTTCGAAAGCTCAGATTACTTTTTTTATAGTGCAATGATGAATCAGTGCATAAGACTGATGGCTGTAGTTTAAAAAATTGTTCAATTTCATTCCTTTTTTTCCTTTAAAATTTCCATTCCTGTGCCTTTGTAGGCCTACCCTCGAGCAGAGCTCGGTACCCCGATATTAATCATTTATTGGATCAAGCAATACAATCTTATAGGAAAGAAAACAGGTGTTAACCCAAAACTTCTTCTGTTCCAAAATTTAGTCTGATAAATTGTTCAAATTAAGGTTATGTACAATAGTTTTGTTCACATCAACGATTTTCACTTCAAAAAACACAAACCGAAAATAAATTACGAATTTTAAATTTGAAAAGGTCAATAGAAAAGCCAAAAAAACACCAAACAATTCAAAAAATTCAAGAATATTGAATTCAACTTGAAAAATTTTGAGCCTAAAAATTCACACCACTATGAGTAACTACAGCTGATATCATAATTCATATCTCAGTCTGTAATCTCAGATAACAAAATTTTCCTTACTCATACTGTGAAAAGCTCACTAGATTGCGCAAAGATGAGATCATAGCTATTAATTTTCTTGTTCCATTTTGAGCTTTCTATTCCCTCATACCACAAATTAATTTCACTTTCACCAGAGATTATCCATTCATATTTGGTTAGTCTATGCTTCTATAGTCTGGATTCGGATGAGTATCGTTGGAAAATCCTTGTTCTTACACCCACTGGATTCATTCATTGATCTGTTCCTTGTCTTGCACTCTAGATTGAATCTAACTGTATCTTGGAATGAAACAAACTTGTTTGGTATACTGCGTTCAGATTATAAGAATTGGGTAGTTATCACATCAACTCAAAAAAGAAATCGATACTTCCAGTAACGTAGTAGCAACGCATTACATCTGTCATGAGATGTAAATAATGTATAATGGAAACGCTTGGATGTTGTCAAATATCACTTTTTATTAGAGAAATTCACAAGCATGTTTCAGCATCATTGAGCCACCTTCAGTGTACTAAGAAATATCACATCTCACCATACATCAAGATATCTCAGATCAACATCAAGAATTTTGAAGTTTTCGCACCTTCTTTCCTCACATTATTATCTCTATAGCTGTATCTCTCAACTCTCAAGGCTCCTTCTAGCACCTTCATCTTGATCTCATTGATTATCATTTGTCTCACTCGGCTCTCCCTCCGTTATTCCTGTTTTACATCTTCCCTAATTCTCCCTTATTCTTTGTCTGATTTCTCATAGCCTCGCTCACACTTCATCAATACCTCCTAGAGAAAATAGCAGTATTTCAATAAATTTAATTTTCCTGTGTTATATCCCTCCTAATTACTTATAATTTTTCTCATAGAAGGAATATAATTATTTTCCATAATCTCATAATATTTGTCATGAATTTTTTCTATCAATTGAATAAAGAGACTGGAAGTTGTCAAAACCACTAATTTATTAAAATATCGAGAAAAAAAATGTTCAAAAAATAAATCTAGAATTAAAAATAATATCAATTCACAACTGAAAACTCCTCTAGTGAAAGCTTGTTCCGTCAATGAAACTGTTGCCTTATTAGTCATCCCGAACTGTATCCGTATAATATTGTCACTTCTTATTCATCCATCCATCACACTAATTCCAGCAGACCAATAAACTTTGTTGCAACAAAATTCCTCAGTCTCTTCCGGTACAACTGTATCTCCCAACAATGTAGATTGTCCACAGTGAAGGCGATGATCGGTTGGCTTTCTTTGAAATCGATTAGTATCAATCAGAATCGTGATGGATGACGTCATCCTATTTTGGCAGGATCTTGACAAGAGTACTCGAAGGACAATAAAAAACGATTTTGCTCGCGGACGTGCGCCCATACACGTAGCAGGTCGAAGGGTGACTCAGGTGGGGACATAGATTAGGTGTGGACCTGTTCTGTCCTAGCAAAAGGTGCACGAAGCTCTGTGTTCGCCTACCGTTAAAAATGCCGACAGAGACGGCTCTCGGTAACCGCAACGGCAAACTATGGAACGCAGTGCATTTCCGTTCTGCAGAGAGATCAAACTTTCACACGACTTTTGATTATACGGCCACTAGTGATCCGTGACATAGTTTCTGAATGTCTTGTATCAAAACTTGGTACACATTGCATAGACTGCTTTATTGCAACTCTTTCTTACCAAATTGATGGTAGCCGACAAATAGTGTCTGCATAGTTTCCCAGTACCCTCGATTGACTTCAAAACTTAGGCTAGGCGCACACCGGTTAGTCAAGACAAGACGAGATTAGTCACGTTTAGTCACAGTACTTCACATAGTTGCTTATGAAGCAACACACACCGATTAGTCATTGCATCAGCGTGTGCTGCTTTATAAGCAACTATGTGAATTACTGTGACTAATCTCGTCTTGTCTTGTCTTGACTAACCGGTGTACGCCTAGCCTAAGTTATCTTCCTAAAGACACATCTTGATTTTGTCTCAGACATACATTACATATGAAAAAGAGCCCGTTGTAAATGAATAATTGATTCACGTGTAATTGTGATTCAGGACTTTGGATTGAATGATGTTATTTGCATAATGAATAGTGAACATAAAGCTTATATTAGTTGAAAAAAACTATAAACTTCTACATTCCAATTCATCTCAATTCCTTCCTTTTCCAGACAATACACTTCGATTAAAAAACTATTTCTTCATATGAATACAGTTTCCTCGTTATTTTCCTGTTGATTTCAAACTCATATTTCATCCTTTTCAATATACTTTAAGAAAATGGGAATGAAGGAATTTTCTTAAAAATAGTTACCTACTCATGATACCTTCTAATTCATTATAATTTTTTAATAAAAAAAAATGCTCACTCATTAGTCTCCAAAAACCATGCAGAGATTTTGTTAAATTTGATCATGTTACAGATCGAGAATTTGCCTATTCTATTCCAATAAGAATAGAACTGTCGAGTCACAATATCAATAAACGTACAGTATTTTGATACTTTGCAATATGTACTCACATAATCGATTAAAATATCATTCATAGGGAGAATAGTATTAATTCATGTATATTCAATTCGAATGTTATCTTGTGCATTTCATTCATTTGTTTTGTTATTTTATGGCAAATGATTCGATGATTTGATTCGAAAATCATTAACGAATTAATTAATTAATCAATTATCATCCAATCATTTACAAAGAGAAGTACAACAGACTTATGCCCAAAACTGTTCTTCTTCCAATTTACACAAAAAGTCCAAAATCAGGTTATTTCTTAATCATATCATCTTACTAAATCATCAATATATTGTTCTTTAATCTTTATACACATCCGAGTATTTATATACACACTCTTCAAGTATTTGTAACGAGGCTCGCCAGCGCGCCAGGACAGCATAACTTACAGTTACACCAAAAAGTTTAAAAGTAAAGAAAAAATTAGAAAATAAGAAGGAAATTTTCGGTGATTACAGCGGACGTTGAGCAGGATTTGGATGGATACTTCCAGTCACACACCAGCCTCTGATCGCTGCTTGTTGGCTGAATTAGCATGGCTCCTTGGCAGCCTGTCAAGATTTATTGTCATTGAAGCCACAATAATTCAGAGATCGTGCATTTAGCACTGTCTAGCACAAACGAAAAGACAATGCCCCTGCAACTACGAAAGGTGAATAAATCTATCATCAAAATAAAGGTGAAAGGAAATGGGCTATTGATTTTTTACAATTATTTCTGATCATTTATTGAAAATATACTCCACAATGTGGGTATAGTGCGATTCACGTCAAGAAGTCAGCATTGCTTAGGTGGGAGTTTGCTATCCTTGTTCAGCACAAGGCAGTTGCTGATGTCTCTATCCTATTCGCAATGTGCATAGTTGCCGCACTGTGCATTGTTGTCGCACACAGTCCCAACAAACACGTTTGGTGCAGTTTTCTCTTTCTCTCTCAATGAAACTTGTCATCAATGCTCCTCATATAAGCAATGCTGACTTCTTGACGTGAATCGCCCTATAGCAATCAACAAGGGATTCCCTAAATTTTTTTCCATCCAAAATTCAAATCTATTTTATTCAGTTAATAGTTTGTTGGAATCAGATTTTTAGTGAGAAGGATCATCAACATTACCTCTAAACTATTTATCTAAATATTTGGGATATAGAAGTCGTTTTCGACGAATGTCTGTTGATTCTTCCCACATTGTAATACTGTATATAATTTCATTTATAATTGATAAATTTAGATCCAATAATATAAAGGCTATGTTGTGATTAATCCATCTAAGAAACTGAGCTCAGAAACCATAAGCTAACAATAGTTTTTAATGTGTAATTCACAATAATGAATATTGTTCTTCAAGAATTATTATCTTGTAGCACTTTCTCAAAATCCAGGTTCATTTCACTTTGTTTCATATTCAGTATTAGAGTGTGCGCTTACTATGAGTTTAATTCCAAGTTACTGTTAATTGAAGTCAAATAATACTCCAAAACTATTAGAAGAGTAACAGAGGATGCGGCTATATTGGATCAGTACAATAATTTTAATCAATCAATTTTTTCAGCCATAAAATACAAGCATACTCACAACAAGCTATTCAATCACAATGGTTACAATTTATACACCAATAAAATCAATCATTTATCCTTTATACTTAAGGCTGCGTTACAACTATCAATTTATCCATATTTATAATAGTTGAAATTTGTTCAAGATTGAAAATGATTTACATAACATACTTCTATATTGAATTCGTCTGTAGAATAAAAAGGATTTGTAACTAACCATTTTCTCAAACCTCTAAGGGCAGAAGAAATAAGGCACGAAATGAAGCTGGCAGGAGGTTGAAAGATTTGTCTGTCACTATAAAAATATTTTATCCTTTGTAAAAAAATAGAAGGAGATTCATCTATTGGAATTAATAAAAGGGTATAGAAATATAGCCTATCAATATGAGCAATTTATAAAATTGTTCTTATCCGAGTTGGATTGCCGTGATTGAAACTCCGTATTTTTCGTTGGTCCCAATTAATTTTATTTCTATCATGAAAACATGTTTGATATTAGCTGTCTCATCAACTGACTTCTTTGTTGTGGTCACAGTTATTCCCCGTGGAATCAATCTAGGCACAACATATAATTGAGGAGTAATCTGATGAGACATTATTTACAAACATGGAATTGCGACTCCAATGAGAGCTTTTACCAAAGTTTAATACAAGCCACAATAAAAAAAAGTATTAAGGAGTATGCTACAAGCTGGAGGATAGCTAAAATTTTATAGCTCAATTGACGTCATGCTATTTTCCTTTGGCGTAAGTTGTCTACGAAAACATTTAGCACTCGTGAACATCCTTTGATAGTTTCTCCTTACGTGAAAAGAATAAAGTATTCTTAGACAGTCCCTCACGGGCCAGGCTTGTGTTATCTCAGTAAATAACAGCTTTTTATCAGAATGTAGGTAAGGCGAATGACGCAAATCAACAATTCAAACTATGTTACTAGCATGTTAGAGATTATTGTAACGTACTTGCATTGAAACTATACTTGCGAACATACGAGATGAATTGACTTCACAATAATGTCCACCTTCGCTGTAATGTAGAATCAGAACCACTCAAATCATCCGACCTTCTATTTTTAGAAAATTGTGAAGGTTGTAATTTTGATAGACGCAACAAACATTGGGACGTAATTGTTTGGAATTTATATAATACATCATCAAAACATGGAACTTACAACTGGATTCAGTTTCTTCTGAAACTGATGATTTTTCTCGGATGATGGGAATTCATCTTCTTTACTCTCTGAACCAGAGAGCCTAGAATACTTTGAATGCTCTCTTCTTCCACTTCTATTCTCTTTGTAGGTTGCAAAATGATTAATAATGGTTTAAAAAAAAAGAATATTAATGGTTTTGCTCATTCATAAGAAGTTCTATCAATCGGCTAACTTGCCTCCCAACTTTTCAAATGAAGAATTGATCATTAAATTAAGTGATACAAAAGTACTACAAAATCGTGATCCATTTATAAGTTATATGAGTTCAAGTATTATAATATAATAATTATAAGTACATATACAGTGAATCATAGCAGAATTTACAAAGTTGCCTCTTATTTTATTGACCTGGAGCAAATTTTATAAGCAATCTATTAATTCTCAACATAGAACGTATCAAAACTGAGCTTTATCGCGTTATTGGAATTATTGACCAGGGATTTACAGTAATATAGAATGATTTGTTAAGACATCGTTCATAGATCTTAGCTGTTTATTATCATGGTTTTAATGAACAGTATTCTGTTTCACAAATTATGAGCGCTCTTGGGAAACTCTTGTTAGCTACTGTACTTAATTGTAATTACCGGTTTTCCCATAGTTTGTCACGTAATGGAAACAGTGCACTGTAACCTTGCGGAAAGACAAATATTTGAAGAACTTTTTTATTGGAAGTTGACGAAACTCTTGATCAAGCAGGTGATGAGATCATAACCATCCAACATGCCCAGCTTTGGGATGGTCAAAAGTGGAATTCCATTGAGATAGTGAAGTCAATGATTTTTGATGGGATTCAAATTACTCGTCTGTGATTTCTCTTATACAAATTCTGGAATAGTTGTATATGTTTCTGTACAAGTTCCTATGTTTCAATATTTTTTTAATGTGTATAAAAAATTGTTCATTAAATAACTTACTTTTCAACATTATGCTCTTGTAAGAGTCAACAAAATAACATGCAAAATGTCTTTTTATTCCTTGAGAAATTTTTATGAAATCACTAAATTTTTCCATGTTTGTTTCCGCTTCTTAGGAATATGAGTTTAAGATATTTTTGGAAGAGATGAAATGCATTAGTATTGATGGCAATGTTAGTTGTTAGTTCTGAATGTATTTTGTAATTTTCTCAAAATAATTTCAGTATGAAAGCAGTAATCCAATTTTTTTTTAAATTTGTTTCAATCACATCATTTTGTACGTTTCTTCCGAGCATGAATTAGTTTTGTTAGTTCTCTGGAATACTTTAAACATGATATTATTTTTAGTTTCTCTTAGAGTTTTCTTTTAGAGTTCTCCAGGATATTGAAGATCTAGTTAATTTACATCATTGCCATCAGACGTTCCAGTGATGAACCAAAATCTTAAAATGAAGATTGATAATCTTTGAATTGATAATCTATTTTCAAATTTGCTACTTGGAGACAATTTTTTTATCTTTTTTAAGACAGAAATCATTTGACTTTTTTAGTTTAAAATCGTAATTGTACAAGACCCACACTTTAGTTGGAGTCTTATCTTTCTTTTTGAAAAACTGGTAGGTACTAATTTTTTTATTCCAACGCCATCTTACTTTCCTAGACTATGTAATTTAATTTTCACGTACAACTATTCCATCACCAGTTACCTAGGCCTTAGTTTTCGATTATGGATTTCATAATAATATATATGAAATGTTTCAAAAACATATAATTCTACAATAATTACACATTGCATTCTCTAATGTTGGGTTGTATCAAGCAAGATCAATTTTGATACATGCAATGGATCAGTACAATTTTGATTAAATGCACAATAAATAGGATGAGCTGATTCAAAATAGTTAATCCCGTTAATGCAACACAACATACGAGATTTTGAGAACCTCAGCGTCATTGTAAGTTCGATATGTTTATTTGAAACAAGAAATCTGTAAAGTTCACTTCACTTCCAAGTTCAAGTTCACTTCCTATGCATTTCCTTATATAATCATTTTATGACACGTGGATGCTTATTTTTAGAAAACTCCTGAAAGAATAGAAATACTCCTGGAAGAAAACAAAAATCAAGTTCACTTCCAATGCATTTACTCATCATAATCCTTTTATGAACGTGGATACTTATTTTTAGAAAACTCCTGGAAGAATAGAAGAAATCTTGAATGATCGGTTTTTATTGCAAAAGAACGGCTCGTAGTAGAGCCAAGATACTACGGCTGTTTCCAAGTTCGGTAAGCTATGCTACTACGAGACAGTGATTCAATTTCAATTGAAGTCGTTTGTAAATCCAGATGGCCTACAACCGGCTATGGAAGAGTTGTGATTTTTTTAGCAATGGAAAATTGAACGAACGACAATGTTTTCTTTCAAGGCAGGACCACTCTGATGTGCGTCATCAAAAAAATCTAGCAATTGTAACAAAATGAGTCTGAGTCAACTCGAGTAGTCTTTTCCACCGACATACTCGTATGATTCACACCGCTTGAGGATAAGCAAGCACCGACAAGGATCGAGTGAAAATAAAATGGGAAATTCAGGAGAGAGACAAAGAGATTATGAGTTATCGGAGGTGTGAGAGATTAGTTTCGCTAGCGTGAGCTGAGTGTGTTTGTGTTGGTGTTGTGCTATAGTAGTAAATATTGCGGTGGGGAACCAAAGTCAGTGACCTTTGACATGTATTGGCATTGACATTGTAATAATTCTGAATCGCGGCCTTCCTATCTTCATTCCACATAAAACAGAGTGGGAAAGTACTTGTTTCATATCTGGTCTCAGCTGTTGAACCGCATTGATAAGTTATTGAACTTTTATCTTTTCCTTGCATATGCATCACATCGAGTGTGACCTAGTTTTGATCCTCAGTATATGAATGAGATAAATAAACGTTTTGAAAATGCGGTTTGTTGTGTACTTAGATAACTGATGAAAGTACTCATTCATAGATACTTCAGAATTTATTGAAGTTGAACAAACAACCAAAATTCACAACGAATCGGCTCATCATTTTTTTAAATATTCCAATATTGGCATTTCTCTGTAATATTGGTATCTCTGAACTCAATCTTCAATATTAAGTACTAATAGAAATAGAAGAATTACAATCTAGAAAATAATTAAAGACACGAAAATCTAAAGAAAGCTATATATATAGCTTGAAAGACTTCTTCAAACATTGACAACAGAACTAAAATAATAGAAAGAGGAGATTCGATGAAAGCAAAAGTTTCCTCAATCTGTTGTCACCCAAAGAAAGTTTTTACTTTTAAATATTACATAGTTTCGTATATGAATGATACTCTATCTAACGTAATCATAATGTAAAATAATGTTATTATCATATTAATTATTGTGTGATAAGTAATTATAAATGATTTATTAGAATCAATATTATTCAGAGAAAATTCTGTCCTATTTATGAAAGAGTTTCTTGATGTGAAATATTGATCCCCGCTGGCAATAAACTCTATTGGAAACTATCAAAGCTATTAAGATTTATCACTTGAAAAATACATCATTCATTTTATAAGCATACTCCATTACTCAGTGAACGGTTGTTACCAAAGCAACTTACATTCATTCAAATTTATTTTGGAAGATTGCCTTGAAACAAAGAACAGTAGATGAAGATCACAATTTTTTTTTCAAACGACTTTTAGGAAAATTGTATCAAGAGCTTGATGTTTGGATAAATGTGAGAAGTATCATGAATATAAATATATAATCCAGTCTATGAATCAAATTATTCTCAAGCATTTCTCATTAGAATCTCTGTGAAGTACTTCTTAAAAGTACCAGAGCATTAAATTAATAATTATTCAATTTTTGGAAAATATACAACACAAACATAATGAAAAAATAAATAACTTTATAATTCATTTTAATTAATCAATCTTGCTTTTTAATGAATACAAAAATTACAGATTTCCATATGCTTGTTATCTTTTAAATTGAAGCTTAAAAAAGATTTAAATTTTTATTAAATCATGAAAATAAAAATGAAGAAAAGAAGAGTATCAAACTTGAAATGGTTGAAGAAGAATAATGGTATTGAACTGAAAATTGTTCAATCTTTATCTAGTAGCTCCATCCATGTCTTCAAATAAACAAGTTAATAGTGACCATTACCACAAACATTCGATTATGCGTCACTGTCTCTCATTTCAGTAAATAGTATTATAAAATACATTATTTACTTTGATACCTCAGGCTGTACTAGAGATGAGAATGATAGCAACAGCTTTCCTGCTTAGTTCTATAGTCTAGCTGTCTACCTAATTTGATAGTTTATTGTCATTTAGTTTTGTTTTAGTTGAGCACTGAGCGCGTGTATATCAACATCATCATCAGTTAATAGCCTTTTTAGAACGATTAGATCTGGAGGGCCTTCACTAGGATAAATATTGTTTATTAATAATAATTCCTTGTGTTATTGTTGACAACAAAACTTATAGATCAATGACTTTCCAGATTCCTTACAATCAAAAGACAGTTGAACTACTGATGACGTTTTTCGATTATCTGCGATTTCTCGACTAAAACACTATGTACCGCCTGAGGTTGAAAATGAAGTTGAAGGTTGACAACATCAGAAAAGAGAGATTGGTTTCAGTATAAGTGGCGTGATATGACACCGACAAAATTACGCATTCCTTCTAATACTCTACTCTAATCTCCAATGTAGAAGTTCAGACTACCTTTAAAATGTTGGTGCTTGTTCAACAGTGGTGGGCCGGTAGATACTGGCCGTATCTTTAAGAAGTAATCGACTACTATCATCAATGAAATATTTAAATATGTACTTGATCGAGTCACTGATTAATGTGAGAAACCTACACGTTTCTTCTAAAAAGACAGGGTTATTTAAAAAGAATACCACAACTACAAAAATGAGTATTCAATGAAATAGAACATTCTGTTATACATCATTACAAAGAGTATTCAAAGAAGTTTTTTCACTCACAAACAAGTTAAGAGATGTACAATATGTCCCCCTCCAGACACTCGAGCAGTATCAACCCAAAACCTCCCTCAAACTCGTTGCACACTCTCTGTAGCATATCAGGCGTAACAGTTTGGTAAGCTGCTGTCATTTCTTGTTTCAAATCATCAATATTCATCCAATAATTGATAATCACTTACAAAAGAGAGTTTCACCCAAGTTCAATTTCAGTGTAATCGGTATACGAGTTCATTCAAACCAGTTTTTTTCAAATTACAAATATAAGTGAACAAAATATTCTTACTTCTCCAGAAAATTATCAAATATGTTGAAAAGGTTAGTTTTTGATAAAATATTTCAGATAAGATTTTGCAGGGAAAGTATGGAAATCATTTTTTTTTAAGAAAACCAGAAGGGGAGGAAAATTGGGAATAATATGGATAATTAGTGAGGGAAAATTTCCGTTCGATTTTCGAACATAGAGAGTGAGGCTCTCAAATTTATAATTTTTCACCTGAGTGTCAGAGAATCTTGATACAGAGGAATCAGCTCGCCATTCAAGCCTTGAGGATATCAACTAAATCAACCATATTCCTGATAAACCGCTATGATCTCAAGAAAATCAATCGTATGCGTCACAGTGTTATTTTCCTCTTCTAACAGTTTATAGAGCACATTTCCTCATTCACAATATGCAATTCAGTGTAGTAATCAATTATCTCATCTCAATCAGCAACGGATTCAATGTTTTCCACTCCGGAAAAATACCTTAGTGAGAGCAATTTATTGAGGATGAATTCAGGTAAAAAAGTACAAAAAATAAAAACAATTGCAACTGGTTATGTAACTTTGAACGCGAATAATTATGGAGTGATACAGATTGCTTGGATAGTTATCTCAGCAATAACTAAATCAAATTACTGAACTATGGAGGTTTGCCGGGATTCAAACAAACTATGCAAACCATTTTTGAACAATCGAGATGCAGGGAATATTTCTAATATCCTTCTTCACTTAAAATTTAGACTACTATGTGGAGCAGATTTTCAAGCCTGCAACAGGAAGCAGGTGTGGAAGATGATAATTAGTTTACACTACTCTGCTGAGAATAGAGGTTTTGAATAAATTTGCCAAAATGATTCACAAGAGATACAATGAGACTGATTGCAATTACTCTCGTACCGTGGATAGAGATCGGAAACAGACTATGACGCATTTGGTTTGTTTTTTATGCTCAGTTTGCAGGTGAAAATACTGTTAAAATCCTGCACCTTGTCTATAAATAATAGTACAGTGCTTGGCTGAGTGAGTACTTTCACGAAAATATTGATTCAGTAATCTAAAAGTTTCAGTAAACTAAAAATTATGGACAGGAACGAGATATCTGAGGAGTACTTGATCAAAAATTAATTGTTATTCTCATTATCTACGTGGCAATTGATCTTTTTGCATTGTATAGGTGATGGTGATGATCAAACATCGTGGAATTTGGAATGATGCTTGTATAACGGATGATAAGCATTAATTCAATAAGCTTGAAGTGCTTCAACTTCTGAAATAACTTTCTGTAAACACTACATAAACAGTAGTCTGTGTATATTCCAAAGACCAAAATTGTGATAATTAGGAGTTTAAAATGTCAGATGATACTCTCAAAGCGTAATTTCCTAATACCGTTATTCGTTTGCATTCGTTTCTCTCTTTGAATCATACCTTATTAGTTTAAAATTGTAGTTGTTTTAACTAGAAAAGGAAGCAATTTAGTGGAAAAAAGAGGCCTCTCACACTGAGAACATTATTGATTCGGCTACCTATAAACGGAAACATTGTGTTAAGCCTATTGTTGTAGAAACACATTTATTCTATCAAGATCCAATCGTTTAATAATCCTCCAAACGGGAGTTGAATATGAGAGGATTAAAGGTATTGTTTATATCACAATGGAACAATATTTTCTCTACTCAGCAGCTTTTAACGACGAATTAATGATCTACAATCAAATAAACAATATTAATGTATGGATAATGTGCGACTGGTCGATGATCCCCTCGATTCACATCCAAATATCCAAATGATGTGATGATTGTTGTGATGTACTATGACTTGTAATGTATTCACTGATGTAAACAATAAAATTTAATTTGAATTTGAATTTGAATTTGAATTTGAAAAAAAAAATAGCTTTTAATCCTTATAGTGAAAGAATTGTTAACTTGTTCTCAACGCACATTATTGGATATTTGGCTTCATCCATCTGAATTCTCATGATACTGTAATGAAAATGGTGCTATTCCAAGGTTACAGGTAGTAGTTGAAATGATAATTTTTCAAGATTCCTTCTATCTTGAGCTACTATAAAATATTATTAAAAATTATAATATTTCATTGAAACTCAAGATTTCCGAAAATCTGTACAACACTCAGGGACAATTTGGGAAATTTTTATTTTCTGATAGAAGAGCTTCAGTCAAAGGAATTCTTATCAGGAATACCAAAATTAATCAATAATCTAAGCTGGGTAAGGGCTGACTGACAGGGGCCACTTCATTTTAAAGGAGCAGAATGCAAAATTTTGTTTACTATGTATTCAAATCTGCCATCACCTAGTTCGAATAATAATATTTACACTATCTTCCTTTCAGACATTGGAAAACTATTACATTCATCAACCTGGAAAATGAGTTACCCTTCAGTTTTGGTCAAACATTTGCAAAAATAAACTGATTTTAGAAGTGAGCTCCTTCGGTGAACATTGTGTTGCCAATTTGTGTACCGCAAATCCAACAGCCTTGATCTTCATCACTAAAATGCAGCTCTTGAGAATTCAATCTCAAATGCAATGCGCGCCAGGACACTTTTTGCAGAGCAGGCGGTGTGCTGCGGTGAACGACTTGCGTGCTCTGCCTTTGGCTAAATTTCTTGAAACATCGATGTTTCGATTCATCGATGTATCGAGCAGTTGACCTGGATTGTCAATAAAGATGATTATAACTAAAAGCATTGGATCCATTGGTCTCAAAACTCAAAAATTTCAAAAGGTCCATCAGTATCAAACAAAACGAGAATCGATATATTTGTAATAAACATCGATAATTGGAAACATTGTTTTTCAGAAAATCGATGTCCAAACATCGATGTTTTGCCATCACTACTTGTTAGAGGACCACCCGGGAAACGACAGCGTCTGTCTGCGGATATAATTTCCGCCCAGTTTTCTGATAAAGACATTCTTGTTCGCCGGGGCAAACTGGCCAATGACAGACTCTGGTACATCAGTCGGCGGAATTCCGAATATCCCGACTTCTTTACTTGATGAGAAAATTCTCTCAACGTCTGAATAGCAGCAAATATTCTATTCTACCTGTACCTCATTCTTATTTGATCATACCTGAACCTGTCTGACTTCCTGATTAAATCCGGACGGTAAAAAGTGTGGGCAATTATCAACAAAAACGTTATTCTATCGGACAAGATTGTAGATTTCGGATTTGAGATGTAGAGATTGGGGTTTGAAATATGGGATATGGGATAAGGATTTGAGATTTAAGACTCGATTGGGACTAACAGATGAATCTAGATTGTGCCTATTTTCTATTCATTCACTCTGTTGGTATTAGTCAGATAAATGAATAGTTATTTATGCTGCCTATCATTCCAGTCTTTCAGTGTAAGGCCAGTTGACATGTTTTAGATTTTATGATATTGTTAATGAACACTGTTTTCAGAAATGTTGTAGAATTGTTCCATAATGTAATAATAACACAATAGATTGTGTTTTTCTACTTGAGTAGTTTTATTAATATCAAAATATTTATAACATTTATAATATCGAAGAACATCCAAGTTTTGATATTAATAAAACTACCGTAGAAAAAAAACACAATCTATTGTGTTATTATTTCATTATGATCTTATCATAAAATACACAGTAAAGATATAATCACATAATATGTGATTATATCTTTATTTTTTTAAACATATATAATTATGTGTTTTTCATATATTATATGAAAAACGACACAGTATTATTGTGATGTTTCAATTGCAGGAGAGAATCTATCATTTAGATTATTATATTACTTTTGACTTTTCTTTGAAGACCCTTATCAGGATGAAGATTGGATTTCATTCAATTTGTTAAGTCACTCATTAATATTAGTATATTGATAATAAAATAGTCGGAATATTTGATCGAATCAAAATGAGTTGAAACGAGTCAAACAATGACAATGAAATTTATTATACAGAGTGATTCAAAAAGAATACCACACCTTTAAAAATGTGCATTTAATGAAAGAAACATAATAGAACCGTCTGTTATACTTCATTACAAAGAGTATTTGAAGGAGTTTTTTTTTCACTCACAAACAAGTTCAGAGATTACGACACCTCCAGACACTAGCAATATCAAACCCAAAATATCCCTCCACCACTCATATCAGCATATCAGGCGTAACAGTTGTAAGGTTGTGTTATTCCTTGTTTCCAAATCATAAGGTGGATGATTGTTGATGATTTGAAACAAGAAATAACAGCAGCTTACCAAACTGTTACGCCTGATATACAGAGAGTGGAACGAGTTTGTACCATCGGGTTGATATTAGTCGAGTGTCTGGAGGGGTCATATTGAACATATATGAACTTCTTTTGTGAGTGAAAACTTATTTAAATACGCTTTGTAATGATGTATAACAGAAGGTTCTATTATGTTTCTTTCGTTAAATACACATTTTCAAAGTTGTGGTATTCTTTTTGAATCACCCTGTATTATTTATTTAGCGTATGGCTTTTAATAGTGGAGAGACCCGAGTAGGGTTGTTCCACTTCACCAACATAACCAATTATCCCTTGATAGGGAACATGGTGAAAGTTTGTTTTCACTTAGAAAACAGACATCAGCATTTAAAAAAAGTATTTTTTGATTTTATAAAAGTATTTTCTTACATTGAATTTGAACGTACTGATAAATAAATCATGGAGCAAATTTTATATTAAAATAAACAAATTGATGAAACATTTTTTGCTTTTTCAAATACTTTTACAAAATTTCTCAATTGGTTATCTGCTTTAGCTCCTCTTGTCTTGATGATATCAGTTGCTATCCCACACACATTTATAGGGAAAGGTTGACATCATGAAGACTTCCAGTGATATTCAGTGACGTTGAAGACGAGACAGTAATTGGTAACTAACAGTGAGAGCTAGACGACTCTTAAAATAGGTGTTGACCTCTTCTGTACCCTGAGACATTTGAAGAGACTTGTCTTGCAAGAGATAACAATATTGAATTGAGAGAAGATTTAGACGGAGGCGTTGACTGGAGAGAGAAGAGAGCTGAAATGAAGATAAGAAGAGAAAATTGAGAGAGAACGATCACACAGATTGCTATCAATGAAAAAAGAGGCTCCAAATCCAACACAAATAACAAGAAAACAATCACATTTATATTGAGAAGTTAGATTTGGAGCGAGAAATCACCTGATTGGCTCACCCCTCAGTAGCTTCTCCTCTGCCTGCCAATTAACTGCAAATGTCGATCCAGTCACAGAAACGACCAAAACACACGCGAAAAGTCAGATTTGCAGGCGGCTATATTTTTGGAGATAGCTCAATGATAACTTGCTGATGAAACGGTGGCTGAAATATCCATTCCCATTTCAATCTCTATATTAGTGTTGTTGAACTTATTGGGCCCCCCAATATGCACCCCCACTATGAGCTTATTGGGCCCCTCAAGTAATAATTTTTGAACATCCCCCCCCCAATAAGTTGAAAATAATTATTTCACAGAGCCTATCAATAATTTTTTATTGAAAGAAAAGCTTGTTTTCTTTTCTCCAGATCATTCATCAGCAGATAAGTAAATAAATTCAAATTTATCATCACAAAAACAATCGTGATCATACAAAAAATAAGAAACTTTATTAAAACCCATAATAAATAGAAAACTGAAACAAGTAGCTGTGTTGTTGGAAGGGTAAAATTTAGGCCTATCTTTCCAAACAATCTTTATGAACCGATTGCATAACAGCCAATTGAATTTGACCGTCATAAAATGACGACATTTTACGGAGCTCAAAAAGAGGGATATTTCTTTCGTTCCATTACTATCATTATCATTACTAGTGTATTGCTATCATGAGTGAGGAGACCCACAGGTTGCCATTCATCCTGATATTTTCTCTTGATGGAAACATGGTGTAAGTACCAAGTAGCTTTAATTCCTCTTTCGCTCCGTTTGATGACGTCACTTTGGGACGGGTGAACGCAATCGGGTTATATACGACTGTGCCTTTGACTTCTAGATACTTGGGCAAAACTTATTCCAAGAGAATGAAGTCGATGAAAAGTTCAGATGTAAACAATGTAAAGGGCTTGATTATCATGATACTGTGATAGCCTACTTAAAAAAGTTAATAAATACTAAATTGAGTCCAAGTTTATAATTATTTTTGATTGAGATTCAGTTATCCTGATGTAGCTCTGATCGCTTTCAAAATTATGTCTTCCAAGGCTCTCCATCTCTAGTCATTGGTTTCTACTTTTTCAGCCTACCTATCTCATACTGAATAACGAAAGCCTCAACTGTTTATCTTGTTTTTACGTGAATCATAGCTTGAAAACAATTTTTCTATTCTCTTTTCCTATTCCATGTAATCAAAAGAATAAATTTGAAGCTACTAATGTTTATAACCAAGCTTGTACCATCCTAAGATATCAATCTAATAGCCACCTAAATAAATTGTTAATCTCTTTCCTGATCGCTGTAGTTAAATAAATATTGTATGAATCATACCTGTGACGCACATTCTAAATCCTTCTTAATTGTCAACGAATCAAAAATCATTTTCTGTATGCCCATAGGCAATTATCAAAAATGTCTCTGCCGTAATCCTACTCTTGTATTTTAGGCTAATTTTTGTACTCTAGTAGTGATAAACAATGCTAATCACCTGGATTTATCCGATTGTCCGCAGATAAATTAATCTAAAAGTGCATTAAAACAAAATTGAATTTTGATTAAGTGCGGAGAAAGTTGTAGAATATAATAATGTTGACATCATCAAGCAGACATTCACCTTGTTGATTCTTCAGATGTTTAATTTTATCTAAATATTAGACATTTCACTTGTAAATTTTATTGAAGTAAAACCGAAAACAATTTGATAAGATCAAGTATTCAAACTGTTTGAATATGATATATAGCCTCTATACAGTGTACATCAAAGACTATACTAGACAGTAATGTCTAGTATATTGTCATAGCTATGACAATATACTGTCTAGTATATTGTCATATTGTTTAAGCATCTATTGCCATATACATAGTTGATTACTTCTTTGAACAGCAGTGAATTCGTCTCTGCATATTTATGAGGTTTTATACGTAATATGCATTATTGAAAAAAACTTTCGTCATTAAGTATCTTATCCTTAAGTTTGCTAGGAAATAATCAGTTATTGTACATTCCGTTTTCTAGCACGTCACTTGAGTGACTTAAGCTAGTACAAAGTTGCGGTTTTTCCTGGATGCAGTTTTTACTGTGAATTACGAGATTGATGCTGTTAGCTCATATGTATGGAGCAGTCAGAGACCGTGATAAAGATGCTAAACGTCACGTCATATGAGGATAGCCTTGGTGCTGTCGGCTGTCGATGAACCGGACTAGCCCAACACAACACTCCAATGCAGGCCAAAGGTGACCATCTGACTGGAGAAAGTATTGCTTCAACTTCTCCACTCCACCGCCCCCACCATGAGCAACGGAACCGATGTTTTTTACGGCCCGTCAATGTTTGGTTCCAAGACCAGTTGTTCCACCTTGTCTGTTTGTTTACGATTGCAAGATATGGTGCAACGGATCACAATTCACTTTCCTTCCAAACACTCTCTTTCCTGATGCTAAAAATCCGGGTGCGTACGGTACCATCGGAGACGACCTCCTAGGAAGCCTGCAGCAGTTCACAGAATAACAGCATCGGAAAACTAGATGATAAATGACTACAACTCCACCTATATGCGAATATGGTTTGCATAATGAGCGAAGCCGAAGACGTCCTGATTGCTTTTTTCCAGGAACCTTTGACCCAAAATGTAAGGAAATTCGCAGAACCTGTATCCTTATTCGGTGTGCGTTGGTGTTTTGGACGTTGGTATCCTTGACCTGCGGGTCAAAAAGGATAGGTGGGTCGTATCCTTGACCAACGGTACACGGCTATCAATATATTAAGTCCCAAGGAACGAGTATAATCATTTTCAGGAATCCTTCACAGGTTATGCAGATTAACGGGTTACCCAATTCATCCTCGGCATTGGCTCTTTGATAAACAACTTGGAATGTTATTTTCCCTTTCTTTCTAACTGTCGTTTTCAAACAAGCTGGTCTCAAAGTCGTTTCAAAGTCGTGGTGACTATCCTTTTCATCGACATCCTATTGGCTCGACCACATTCGGATTCTTCAGTAACTGATGTAATCCTTCTTACTTTTTCATAAAATTAATCACATAATTTTTATTAATAATTGATTTTTTAAATACCCATTCAATTTGGAAACGTTGATCATAGGTATTGATGTACACTTCACATGTATACTTTACACAGTGATATTGAATAAGTAGGCTATTATATTTTTGAACGTAATTCCTCATTGTTTCTAGTGTTTTCTAGTTGAAAACGGCGAGCTCTGATAATAAAATGGAAGAACAGCAAGCATATTGTACAAAAACTTACATTTGCATTGAATGTAGAAAATATCCAATATTAAAAGTTTGTTTAATATACAAAATCAAATTCATATAAATTAAACATTGCAAATTTATATCTTGTACGAGTATGTAGTCGCTGGCATAGGATTAGAACAGAGGTACTGAACTCGATATTGTAATACCATGGTTTATGTAATACACTAAATCGATGGAATTAAATGGAAAGTAATGGGAAATTCAAGCATATTGACTGTCACTTGATCCTTTTGAATGTTTTGAGAAATTATGACTTACGAATTGAGTACCGCACTTGATAATTTTTTTGGACTTTCAAGAATATTTTTAGTCGAAACTGAAGTTTGTTAGATAGATTAGTATCTCAATATCGGGGTACCGAGCTCTGCTCGGGGGTAGGCCTACAAAGGCACAGGAATGGAAATTTTAAAGGAAAAAAGAAATGAAATTTAACAATTTTTCAAGTACAGCTATCAGTCTTATGCACTGAATCATCATTGCACTATAAAAAATCAATCTCAACTTTCGAAATATTATGAATAATCGAGTTTGAATGCATATCATTTGAAAAATCGCACTTATAAAATTTTGCTTCATAGAAATGATAATATGGGTTGATATAGTAGGATCATTTTAACTTGTCACAAAACAGCTGATTTAACGTCAGTAAACGAGCGTACATCAATCAGCTGTTCTCTGACTATTTAAAATATTTCTGCTACAACAAATTTTAGCTCAGCTGTTTTGATGAACTCTTGACGATTTTTCTCAAATAAATAAAAACAGATCACATGGCTAACTTCATGCCTCAAATTTAAAAATAACAATACAGTACAATATGGAATATTTTCAAAATTTCTAATTCCTTTTAATTTTCTATAGATAAATAAAAATCAGAAATAAAAAGGGGAATAGGAGTAGCTTATGTGTTTCGATATTTTTTCAATGCTAGTAATGGAACCGCTGGTTTTACCAAAAAAGTTAGTGTAGTTGTGTATTTCACGAGTGATCATGTGATTGAAATGCATTGTCTCAGCAGCTGAAATAATCTTGTCTCACTCCCACAATCACCGCTCTCACTCTTTCTTATCATTTACAGCCGACGGAAATTTGTTTCTGCTGTCAGCTGATTCCTAAAGGATCGGTTTTTCCTTTTTAAGGTCCTTCAGCGAGTTATCCCAGGGATGAGACCCGGCGCAAACTAATTTTTGTATCACAAACCTCCTATATTCCAAATTTCGTCAAAATCGTTAGAGCCGTTTTCGAGATCCGTTGGACATACAAACATATAAACATATAAACATATAAACATAAAAACATACAGAAATTGCTCGCTTAATATAATAGGATAATATCGGGGTACCGAGCTCTGCTCGGGGGTAGGCCTACAAAGGCACAGGAATGGAAGTTATAAAGGGAAAAATAAATGAAATTGAACAATTTTTCAAAGTACAGCCATCAGTCTTATGCACTGAATCATCATTGCACTATAAAAAAATTAATCTTAGCTTTCGAAATATTATGAATAATCGAGTTTGAATGCATATCATTTGAAAAATCGCACTTGTGGTAAAATTAATAAAAATAATAATTATGGGTTGATAACTATTTTTAGCTCAGCTGTTTTGATGAACTCTTGACGATTTTTCACAAATAAATAAAAACAGATCACATGGCTAACTTCATGCCTCAAATTTAAAAATGACAATACAGTACAATATGAAATATTTTCAAAATTTCAAATTCCTTTTAATTTTCTACAGATAAATTAAAATCAGAAAAAAAGGGGAATAGGAGCAGCTTATGTGTTTCGATATTTTTCTCAATTCTAGTAATGGAACCGCTGGTTTTACCAACAACATCAAGAACCCACGGAAAATTGTTTCTTCCTGTCAGCTGATTCTCTGTCACTGTCTCAGCAGCTGAAATAATAATCTTGTCTCACTCACACACTCACTCGCTCTCACTCTTTCTCATTTTTTACAGCCGATAGAAATTTCTTTCTTCTGTCAGCTGATTCTTAAAGGATCAATTTCTCCTTTTTTAGGTCCTTTAGCGAGTTATCCCAGGGATGAGACCCGGCGCAAACTAATTTTTGTATCACAAACCTCCTATATTCCAAATTTCGTCAAAATCGTTAGAGCCGTTTTCGAGATCCGTTGGACATACATACATAAATAAATACATAAATATAAACATACAGAAATTGCTCGCTTAATATAATAGGAGGATATCAGGGTACCGAGCTCTCTCGAGGTGACAAGGCACAGGAATGGAAATTTTAAGGGGAAAAAGGAATGAAATTGAACAATTTTTTAAAGTACAGCCATCAGTCTTATGCACTGATTCATCATTGCACTATAAAAAAAGTAATCTGAGCTTTCGAAATATTATGAATAATCGAGTTTGAATGAATATCATTTGAAAAATCGCACATGTGGTAAAATTTTGCTTCATATAGTATTAGTAGTAGTAGTAATAATACTTCATTATTTTCATTAAAAAATATTTTACTACTATTATTATTTCTATGTGCTTCATAATTAATATCGGGGTACCGAGCTCTGCTCGGGGGTAGGCCTACAAAGGCACAGGAATGGAAATTTTAAAGGAAAAAAGGAAAGAAATTAAACAATTTTTTAAGTACAGCCATCAGTCTTATGCACGCAATCATCATTGCACTATAAAAAAATTATTTTCAGCTTAATATGATGAATAATCGAGTTTGAATGCATATCATTTGAAGAGAAGAGTCTCTAGTTTCCGGCTGTGTCTCTAGTTTCCGGACGGAGTTTTGGCGCTGTATTTGAATTCAGAGCTTTTAGGTTAAATTTCATTTTCATAAAGACTTTTAAAAGTTTATGGTATATTTTGCGGTATAAATCAAAACTGTTGAGAGAATATGATTGATATTTACGGCAAAATATAGAATTTTTGTTAGATTCTTTTTTTTTTCAGGTTGGTTTGAGTAGAAGTAGGTGTGATTCTCTACTACAGGTTAGAATGGTTATTCACTAATTCACTAATAATGGTTAACTTCTAATATCGTTACGCGTGTATCAAACTTTCGGATTATTCTTCAATATCATTGATCCAATATCGTTATGCGTGAATCAAGCTTTTGAACCATCCGCTATTCAATCAGAATCAGTTGTAATTATTATCAATTTACGATGTTTTCAAATACACCGCTAAAAGTCCGTCCGGAAACTAAAGTCATCCTACACCCCTTATTTCTCTTACTTCCAGTCCCTGAGATGTCAGGTCCCTGGAAATAACAATCATATATGGGTTATATTAATATAGAATATTTTCAATGTTTTTAATTCCTTTTAATTTTAATGATTTTAATTCTTTTTTATTTTAATGATTTTAATCCCTTTCAATTTTTAATTAATGAATTTGAATCCAGAAGGAAATAGGAACAGCTGATGTGCTTCTACATTTTCTCAATTTTGGTAATCGAGACGCTGTTTTTACTAAGGAAGTTAGTGTAGTCTGAGATTGCGTTCGTATTTTACATATGGTCAGATGATTGAAACGAATTATCTCAACAGCTGATAATTATAATCTTCTCTCACTCGCACCCACTCTCTCTCAACATCAAGAACCATACGGAAAATTGTTTCTTCTGTCAGCTGATTCTCTGTCACTGTCTCAGCAGCTGAAATAATAATCTTGTCTCACTCACACACTCACTCGCTCTCACTCTTTCTCATCATTTACAGCCGACGGAAATTTCTTTCTTCTGTCAGCTGATTCTTAAAGGATCAATTTCTCCTTTTTTAGGTCCTTTAGCGAGTTATCCCAGGGATGAGACCCGGCGCAAACGAATTTTTGTATCACAAACCACTTATATTCCAAGTTTCGTCAAAATCGTTAGAGCCGTTTTCGAGATCCGTTGGACATACAAACATATAAACATACTAATATCAGGGTACCGAGCTCTGCTCGGGAAAAGGCCTACAAAGGCACAGGAATGGAAATTTTAAAGGGAAAAAAGGAATGAGATTAAACAATTTTTCAAAGTACAGCCATCAGTCTTATGCACTGATTCATCATTGCACTATAAAAAGAATTGATCTGAGCTTTCGAAATATTATGAATAATCGAGTTTGAATGCATAATTATCATTTAAAAAATCGCACTTGTAAAATTTTGCTTCTTCATAGAAATAATAATATGGGTTGAAAACTATTTTTAGGTCAGCTGTTTCGATGAACTCTTATTTTTTTCAAATAAATAAAAACAGATCACATGGCTAACTTCATGCCTCAAATTTAAAAATAACAATACAATACGGAATATTTTCAAAATTTCAAATTCCTTTTAATTTTGTATAGATAAAATTAAAATCAGAAATAAAAAGGGGAATAGGAGCAGCTTATGTGTTTCGATATTTTTCTCAATTCTAGTAATGGAACCACAGGTTTTACCAAAAAAGTGATCATGTGATTGGAATGCACTGTCTCAGCAGCTGAAATAATCTTGTCTCACTCCCACACTGACTCGCTCTCACTCTTTCTCATCATTTACAGCCGACGGAGATTTGTTTCTTCTGTCAGCTGATTCTTAAAGGATCAATTTTTCCTTTTTAAGGTCCTTTAGCGAGTTATCCCAGGGATGAGACCCGGCGCAAACGAATTTTTGTATCACAAACCTCTTATATTCCAAATTTCGTCAAAATCGTTAGAGCCGTTTTCGAGATCCGTTGGACATACATATAAACATATAAACATATAAACATATTTATAAACATACAGAAATTGCTCGCTTAATATAATAGGATACAGAAATTGCTCGCTTAATATAATAGGATTATTTCTATATTATAGAAATAATAATATGGGTTAACTATTTTTAGGTCAGCTGTTTAGATGAACTCTTGGCGATTTTTTTTTTCAAATAAATAAAAACAGATCACATGGCTAACTTCATGCCTCAAATTTTAAAATAACAATACAATACGGAATATTTTCAAAATATCAAATTCCTTTTAATTTTCTATAGATAAATTAGAATCAGAAAAAAGGGGAATAGGAGCAGCTTATGTGTTTCGATAGTTTTTTCAAATCTAGTAATGGAACCGCTGGTTTTACCAACAACATCAAGAACCGACGGAAAATTGTTTCTTCCTGTCAGCTGATTCTCTGTCACTGTCTCAGCAGCTGAAATAATAATCTTGTCTCACTCACACACTCACTCGCTCTCACTCTTTCTCATCATTCACAGCCGACGGAAATTTCTTTCTCCTGTCAGCTGATTCTTAAAGGATCAATTTCTCCTTTTTAGGTCCTTTAGCGAGTTATCCCAGGGATGAGACCCGGCGCAAACTAATTTTTGTATCACAAACCTCCTATATTCCAAATTTCATCAAAATCGTTAGAGCCGTTTTCGAGATCCGTTGGACATACAAACATATAAACATATATACATATAAACATACAGAAATTGCTCGCTTAATATAATAGGATAAGCAGATAAAAGATTTACCAACGTATATGAATGCTATATAGATTGGACATAGATAGGTTTATATAGATTGGTTATATAGAATAATAGTGTTACAGGAATCTAATCGACACTTACTTTATAAAGATCAAAAAATTACTCGTTAGGTAGCCGAAATCAGTTGTACAAGATGCAGTTCTATCCAGTGCCAACAAATTCGATCGAAATGAAAAAAGAAAATATAAACAAATTCGATCGAACCGTTTTCCTCGTATGCAAACAAGTTTTGACCTAGGTTGTTGCCATTTAGTAGGTCAATGTGCTTAGTGCTGGCTTCCAGCCATCAATATAAAGAGCTCACGAGACTTCAAAAGACATATCACTTTTTTCTTCAAATTTGATTTTTTCCTGCTGCTCTGGATATTGTTGTCATTCCTAATAAGTTGAATACTATATCTAAGTATAAGATGCCTAGGTGATTATTTTATAAGATGCATTAGTATGAAATTCATGTCATTGATTGCAGTCTAACAATCATTGACCTTCAGTATAAGAAGTGGAGAAAAACTTTTCACTTTCATTCGAAAATATTTTATTTTACCTCGTAATTCCTTTCAGGACGGTTTTTATAACAATCGATTTCATTGTGCAATTTCCCTTGAAATATCTCAGGAATGGAAGTAATTTCTATTCTCCAGCGATTAATATTATGTTTGTGAATTTATTCAATCTGCTCCAGAATTTTCACATTTTTCTTCAGTACTTACTGATAAGCTGGAATACTCAATGAGAGAGTCCGTCATCACCACAGAAACTGCAATAAAAATAATATTTTAAAATTATAATTTCTTTGAATGATACCTCGCATCCAGCCAGATTTCCAATAAATAGATCAGTTTTCTAGCATCTTCTGAGTGAAACGAGATTGATAACTAGCTAGGTTGTATACCAAACATGCTAATTTCTTAATGATGAGCCAACCAACACATTTCCGAATCATAGTCGAATCTCATATTTATCCTTGTTACAGACACAGGAATTTCCTTATTTTCCTTTCCACGGGGGAACATAGAAAGCTGTTATTTATAATATGAGATGAAACTACTGATCGTTAAGATCAAACCTTTTTCGTTTTTTCCGGAGACTATTTTGGCCTCCTCATCTTCATATCCATCGAATAACTTGGGAAATCATTATAAACTGATCATAAAATAATATTATTGTTATAATAATATTCTGTTAATAAACAAAATTGTCATTCGTAAGATGTTCATGTTTATTATGATTTTTTCGAGGCTGTTGCTCCTGAATAATTTTTCTCTACGCTTAGTTTCTTTTTTTCTTTTAATGAATGTTCATGTGAGAAGAATCACTTGTATGATACTATCGGAACAAACGGATGTGGGTTAATGGAGGCTCCAGGAGAAGAATTGCATCATAGCCAAGCTGTGAATCAGCGTTTGATCCGGACTGGAGCGGCGTCCTTCGGAAGAATGCTTGGAATGTCCGGAAAGACACTGATGCTGCCAGCAACCAACTTCAGAAAGTGGGAGCGAACCACAGTCAAATAGTAAAGCGAAGCTCTTCCAACAATCCTTTCTTCCATAAATGGCTTTGCATTTGCGACACTGGGTATCGCTTGTACGATAAAAAACGATCAAACAAACCCACGTGATTCGAAGCACCTTTCTAAGATACGCCCAACCTTTATGTGCTCACATGATTCAGTGAAAGGACATTGACAATGTGAACATGACAATGTTTCTGAAAATACCTGACTACTCAGATTGGGATATTTTTAGATGACGCCCACTTATCGATCTCCATGAAAAAGACTATTTGTCATCATCGGAAATTTTAAGATCGTGACTTCTGCTGGTAATAAAGAATCATGGTCACTCAGGTGAATTCCTCAACTGTTTGGCAGGATATGATGATGATGAGCCATACGGGAACTCTTCCACTAAAAGAAACTTACCAGCTTACCTTCAGTAACTTACCTTTAGAGACTTACCAGTTTGTAATGAATATGAAAATTCATGTTTTCCTACAACTCTGGATTCCTTCAAAAACTGCAATTTATTGTTTATTCATTGATAGAGTATGCTGTAATTCATTCTCAACAACCACCTGTAGTTATAAAATAACTCCAAAATAAGATCATCCAATTTTAGAATCATTCATTCAATAGCTGAAAAATAAAATCAACACGAAGATTTGAGAGGGAGCAAAAATTGTTGAAAAACAAAAACTATCTGCATTTTTCTTTAATTTATTAAGAAGTGTGTTAACTAGGAAGCCTATAACATGAAAAATACTATACGAAAAGATTATTCGCAAAATGTTACATCTTATTTTACCTATGAAGTCAGAAACAATTCATCAAGTGATGATAATTCATCAAAATGTGATCCTGGATTAAAATGCTTAATAAACATTGCTCCAGTCTAATTCACGCGTATATTATTAGCGAAGGTAGAATCAAATTTGTATCATTATCAATATGCTAATAGACAAAGTTTCAAAAGGATAAGCCTTGAGCCTACATCTTCAAGATTTGCCATAATTTTACCTCCCATTTTTCTTTGAGAATTCAATAACGCTTTCAGGACTTGAAAGATCAAATTACTAGCGAAACCAATGAAAGGTATTTAATTGTTGTGATGAAGAAATTTTGATAGCATTGGTTAAATTCCTATTGGCGTATGCCTTATGTATTTTCTAATCATCTGAATTTTCATCCATGATTGGTATACCAATAGAGAACATTCATATTTTCTCCACATTTTTAAAAATCAGTAGGATTGACATGAGTTGTCTATACACTTCAAAGAATGCTATTTTTCATACCAGTTGTAGCAAGCTTATAAACTTGTGCTCAATAGTCTAGTCTCCAATCTAGTCTCAATCGAGGAATTTAGAACTGGAAGGAATATTCCAAGCTAGATATGATTCAGATTCAGGCATTTAAATAATGATTTACATAGGCGTAACTCACGCACAATTCTAAGACTATAGTCTTTCAACCCTATATTGAATTTGTTTATGTTTCAATTCTATTCCTCGGATAAGATGGAACTTTCCCACGACAGAATCAAGCAACCCCTTCACATGAGAGATATATTGGATGATCTCATAACACTCGTGTCTCAACCTGTAATATAGACTTTGTGACAATCCATTGCCCATTGACTAACTGACTTTTGCTGCTATCTATTTTTGGGCGACCTTGTTACGATTCCCACACCCTCTGACAATGCCATGCCACCCCAAAAGTCAATGACCGCTTAGAACAGCATTACATAGTTTTTGGTTTCATCCTTGTTCAAAAATAAATGACGTGTACAATGAAGAATAGTTGCTAGGTACATTACGTGAGATGACAGTCATTTCAGTGTGTTATTCTATTTTATCTTGTTGTATCTGTATCTGCCAACCTCTCTTGTAAATTGATAAGATTTTAAATCAGGCAATAGATAAGATATATATCTATTACTAGGGCAACATGTAGTGTTTATCCACCAGTTTATTATTCAGAAGCAATGGTTTATGATGATTTATAATAATAGTTTATAGTTATTATGATACAGTCTATTAATAAGAGCAATTCTAGAGTCTTCGCTTCTTTTCGAAGGGGAGCATCCTTTATCCATACATTTATCCATTACACATTTATCCATAGCTGGGTATATTCATGAATAATCAGATTTCTTTCAACGCTCAACGATTAGATTGTTTCTCCTCAACAGAATAATCTAGATTCAGAACGTTGTAGCGAAGCACGGTTGACCTCCTAGTGGAATTTCACAGCTTCCAGAATTTGTGAATTTTGCTGAATTTCTTGATCTTCTTAATAATGGGATCAATCAAGAAACATAATTTTGTACCAATAAGAATGATAGAATTATCAAACAAGCTACCATAGAGGCACGTTTCATAAATTTTAAAAAAGTGGTGTGGGATGGCGAACTCACATTTGACATTTTATTGTTCAGTGTCTGGCTGCCTTCTTCCTGTATTATAGAACTTCTAAATTTGTATGCCCTATGATATGTAGAATAATTATTATTAATGTAAGATATGTAAAATTATTATCTCACCATCGTCCAAATTTGATGTAGTCATAGGTCTCTTCCATAACTCCCCAATTATTCTACTTGTCATTTATAATTTGTGATTTTCAAGGTTACAAATCCAATTCTTTGCAGAGAGATCAATGTACCGTTTTTCATAATGTTCCCCAACATTGTGCAATGCTCCACCTATGTCTTCTGAACTAAAGCTATTACAGACTATTACGTAGCACACGTGCATGGCGACAAAAATAAAATATGATCATAACGTAGTAAAACACTTATATCGGTAAACTCGGTTACACTGTACTCCTACAATCTTTGAGCTCATTGTTTCAGTTGAACAATCGATGCTTGTTTTTCAAATCGTGTTGGTGGTGGACCGTCAAAATAATGTACATAACAGCGTTATCTGTGAACAGTGAACTCCCGCACACAACCTGTGTAACTCAACTAACTACTGAACATGCATTCTTGTAAATCACACTAAGCAATAATTATTTTTAGTCATAACACCAAAATATCATGTCTCATTGACAAACTGTTTCCACAATATATCCTCTATTCGTTATAGAAGGAAATACTAAGAAACAAACCTTTTCAAGACGGGCTTCGCTTGCTCCAGATTTTGGTTTAATTGCAGATTCAAAAAAATACATCCAGCTGAATTGAGCAATGGTGGGATTCATTGGACCTTCCAAAATATAAAGTATTTTGATTAATAAACTTATTGTCTGTGAATGTATGTGGAATCAAATTACAGTATCGTTTTTTATAAATTCTCATTGTACTGTATTAGCTTCATCGAGGCTATTTCATTCTTAGTTCATTTTGAGTTTGAGGTTTTTCATTATATAAATTAACCTCATATATTGAGGTTGATTCATTGTATCCGGACGAACTTTCCGATAATTGACGACAATAGACTGTTTTATCAGTCTGATGACTGTATAAAAATAATTACATCTATTAATGGTGGTTTTAATGTCTCTGCAGGGATCATTTATCAAGGATATGGCTTCTAAAATAACTTACAGCATTCAGCATCGATTGTATAAATTTACGAAGCTTCTTCACTTCTTGATTGGATGAATTAATCTCGAACTTGAGATGTAGGATGAATGAATTGTTATAATTCAACTCTCACTTTATTGAACTGTATTACACGGAAAATGATCACAATAGTGAAACAAGCACCAGGGGAAGAATTTGAACTTTCTCCAGTGGAAAATAAATGGAAAGTATAAGGGACATTATTCACGAATTCCACTCCGTGTAAATTCAACGGGAGCTATATCAGCTTTCCAACCGTTGAAGTCTCCACCCTTATCAACTCACTCGTCAATTTGCATATGATAATATTCGCAAGGGTTGAGGTCGAAAACCAAGTGGACAATTATTTATACTTATCTATGAATAGAAGAATGATTATTTTGAATAACTTCTGAACTGCTTAGCGGGACTTTTTAAATTCTAATTGAAATGGAAATAGAATGATATGTTAAAATTGAAATTGAAAATCCAATTCAACTTCAATTGTTGGTTGTAGGCTATACTCCCACCACTTATTACAACCCAGAAAATGACAAATGGTCAAGTATTATTTTTATACATTGAAAAAATTTTAACCTTATTAGTAAAATGTAAAAAAATATTCAAGAGATTATCATTCACTAATGTGAATTTATCATTCACTATAAGTGAATGATATACTCTTGACATACTGAAGAGTAGAGCTCTGAAAGAGTAGAGTGAGCTTTCATTCGATGATATAAAGGAGAATAAGAAAATATTCCAGTCTGAAAATTTTGTCATTTTTGAAACAAAACTTATTATGTTTTATTCGTGGGAAACAATCATTATTTGCAGTTATAGGCCTATATTTTCTCAAATTAGGCACAACATTTTGCCTCTGTTCTACTCTTATAATTATGTAATTTGCTGCCTTAATTTTCGTTGCCTCAAAAACAAACTAAAATCTCCCCAATTCGCAAAACGGTTGAGAATAATATCCACGATACTATCCTTTAGTGTGTTTATCTTATTGAGGAAATCCTCTGATTGGATGAATTTTGTGTTTGTGTTTGATAGGTAAGCTGGTTTATTCACAACCATGATATTTGAAAGATTATATTTTCCTTGTTCAACGAACCAAGTGACGATTGAGAAGTGGAATCAAAACTACTTGGCGCTTGGACTGGATCTTTCTTCTTCGATGGGTGACGGAGGGGGGAGCAGAAGAAGCATGAATGAAGTTCGTTGGCGCCAATAACTGGTAGGCATATTATGGCAGATCCGTTATCACACATGAATGTGTGAAGCGAGTATTGGAGCAACCTTGTGTATGTGTGAGAGAGTGTTCGCTTTATGAATGAACAAGTGAGTGGGCGACAGAGACAGAGATAGAGTGTTGCAGTTGTTGAGTAAGAGTTCGTAAAAAACAAATTTTCAAGTAGTATGAACATGGTAAATATGTGTTATCAGGGAGAGAGAATGAGTGAAAGCGAGGATAGAGATAAGGTAGCTCTTTCTTCCGCAGAAGGATATCAAGGTTGGAGTTGGAAAGAGAGGAAGGAAGATGCTGGTTTCGAGCTGCGATGAAATTGGTCCGGAATGACGTCATTGATGACATTGTTACGAGATCGTGACGTCACGTCAGCGGTCAGCTGTCTGAGACTCTCTCTCTCTTCGACTTGTGGAGAGTTGCGTGCGTTCCGTAGAGGCGCTCTTTCCTCTTCCACTCCCCTCCTCTGAGAGAAGGAAAAAAGGATCGCAAAGAGTGGAGAACAGACAAGGATAAACTTACAATTCTTACGAAAGCAGATAGACGTTTGTAGCTTATTGGAAGTGGCAAGGATGAGACAGTGTATTTTCTTATGGAAGAAAGCCGCGGCTGTCTGCCAGAGTGGACAGTGATGATGGGTGAGGGTGATGGGGGGGGGGAAGAAGAGTGACTGCTCTTCAGCGGGCGCACGCGCGCGCATCGGCACGCACACAAACGCAAAGCTGTGAATGAGTATAGGCGAAGGCATCAGCCAATCGCGTACAAGGAAGGACCACACCTGCTTCGTACTATTGGTTAACCCTGGAAAACCCGGTGAATTCGTCATGCTGACGGATGCTGGTGGGGGATCCTCGGAGGGTTGTCATATATGCAAGTGGATCGGCCACTTTGCCGCCAGTCTAAATAAACATTCACAGACGACACAAGCCAAATTAACAAGTGATTTGATTATCGGCTTGCCGGTACGTGTGTTCCCTTCGAGAATATTTGTGAGTTTTTACGATTTTGTGTACAAGTATGGTTGCTGTTTCGGAAAGTGTCGGACTCAATACACGAGTGAGGATGTCTTTTCGTAAATCCCAATCATCTAAACAATTGTCAAGTACTTCGGAGTCAGAGTCGACAGTGACTTGGGTGCACTTGTCTGAGGATGACATGTGCCGCGTGCTAGATCGAGACCAGAGAACAGTGTTTGCGCCTTTTGATAAGGACACCTCGAGCCGGCGTCTCGGCGCTCCTTCCCGCGTCACCAACGACGGAAATACGTCGCGACGCGTGATTCATCATCCGGCTGAATCCGCGACGCCGACATCACATTCCTTATCATCATCTTCCTCGTCAAACTTATCATCAAACTTGTCATCCACACAAATATCGACAGACGGAAAAAATGTCAGTGCTGTTCCCAAAGTTTCTCCAAATTCATGTAAAACTTCGTCTCACCACCGACACTCAACATCATCAAGTTGCCATCAACGTCCAAGTTCCTTCGCTTCAAGTAAGTTTTGGATATTTGTTTTATATTTTATACATTTGCAAACGTAATATCAATGTATTTATCCTCGTATATTCCTTATCTAATAACTTCCCACAAATCATTTCAATTACGATTACAGAATGTTTATAATACATCTCCTCATTATATCTGAAGCCCTTGATAATTACATGATGTTGGAACTGAGACGTATAACTCCATTATTCGATAAATCATATTTTAATTAAAATGATGAAATGAAGGTAAAAACGAATTAACTTTCTATTCAAAAGATGTTTAGGCCTACTTACTTACTCCTCAGCGCTACAGGTCGTTACAACCCTTGGCTTCCCTCACATAGCCTCTCCATCAGAAGATGTCTAGTATGAACTTATGTCACATTCAAAATTATTCAATCAGAAAATTGTTCTTATCAATTGCAATCTATATTGTTGAGTCCTCTAAGTTCGAATATTCATTCTACAATAATTCTGGAGCATTCTGAACATAACCTTAAATGATTATTGTGAGAGTGACATTTCTAATCATCATTAATTTATGAAAAACTGTGAGAATTCTAATTTCTCTCTCCCTATGAACATATCCACTTATCCACTTATTTTACAACTAGCTTCCAACCATATATTCAAGTCATTTTTTGTCATGTGATAGTAAAATTCAAAAACTGCATATTTATTCTTAGGGATGGTCACCATCAAAATCAATATAAAAATAAGACAATCAATTTGATTGATTTCGTGTACATGCTCTCTCGAGTTCTTTATCACTTTATATATCGGATATCCCTTATCATTGTACTGAAGGAATAACATAGGCCTACTTGTTGCTATTGTTTCGTTTCCATTGATAATGTCTCCCAGTTGATAGTCCATTTAATTAGGCCATTAAAAATTTTATTCAAATCATCATGAGTGAATTATGAACCTTTTAATAATCCCCCAAGAATTAAATCAGGAAATAATGTAATCAGGAATATTTCCAGTTCTTAGACAGGAATCGGGAAATCATGAAAAATCTTGTACTTTTTAAAACTTTTTAACAATCCCTCAATAATGAAATCATGGCAATTCTTGGACGGTATCAGGGAATCTTGACAATTCTTGGGCAGAATTCAGAGAATCATCACACTTATTCCTGTACAGGTACTTTACAGGTGATAGTTTTGTAGTCCCAATGTTAGTGAAGCCCGAAGTTTGTTCCTGTCTCACAATAATACCGACCTTTAGCTCTCAATACATGTGATAATGGTTCCATTGCTGGAGCATTCTCTCATTCCAAATGCTGTTTTCATCACAGTGTGTTGTGCTTATTCATTATCGACGCTATTATTCTACCTTTAAGAGATGTTCAGGGGTTAATGACCGTCACTTTTCATTAACAGCAAATCACAGAGCTTGAGATTTGATTGTGATTCGTAGACTCATCTGATCAATCGGCATCCTATGACTTAGCCAGTCTAGGAATTGTTTAGATTGAATGGCGAAAGAGACAAAACATTCTTCTTCAGAGCTGGTCGGAGAACATGTGTTCATTGGAACATAAGCACAGAGCAATTGAACTCTCTCCTCATCCTATAGCTAATTGCCTTCACAACGTTGGATAACTTTTGAATTCGGTTTTTTGCAAAGATACACTTCTTTTGAAACAGGATTCCAATGCAGTCAGTGTCACTCCAACAATCTCTTATTTTCAGTTCAAAATACCACATATCAAAAAACACGTATCACCTTAGTAGCCTACAGACTATTCTCAACTGATGATGATTATTACGTATTTTAAGATTGATTTTGATTCCCAACTGAGAACTTTGTTGCTCGTATGCATGATATCTTATCAATCCGTTCATAGAAGGGACCCGATTTTATTGTTCTCCATAATATTTTTCGAATGTTTCTCAAATAATGAATTTTATTTTTATGGTATTCTTTCTGCATATGCTGTAAGATGTGTTTATTTGGCTGATGCGGGACATCAAAGGTAAACAGTGGAACCTGAATAATTCGAATATCTTTAATTAGAATATTTCCCGTGGACCCTAGCATTTCGGCCCCGTTCATTGAGAACTTCTTTAATTCGAAGTTGGATACTTCGAAGTTTTTAGCTGGGTTCGTACTATCCAAGTTCCACTGTGTGCAGACAGTATTTGTGTGTGATGTTTCAATAATTGTTGTATTGTTAAATTATTCAATCAATTTGAGAATAATATTAAAAAAAAATGCTAGGCATATTACAATGAACTAAAACTGATAACCGGAAAACCTTTATACAGTTTTGGTACAGTAGACAGTGTTGTTATCTCATTTTCTACAATTTCAGTGTTTTAGCGAATACTTCCATACTGAGATAATTATAGATCATTAGTGTTCAATCACAGAGGCCTAAATATTGAATACAATCTAATTATAGTCATATGGTGATCCAAGTTCGCATCATGGAGGGAGGTAGAACAATACAATAAAATCGAATTCCCACGGCTATGACATAATACAATAGAAAACAAGTGTAAGCAGAGAATCAGTCAAACTAGGCAACAGTACTTGTTGTATTTACTATTTACCACAACGGTAATAATTCTTTTTGCTTTAAATAGGTATAAAAACTGTTAAACACCATATAAGTTATAATTTCTAATGAGATTCGTGTCTTTAAAAATCATAGGAATACACAAGCTTTAAAATTTTCTTGTCTGAAGAAAAGTAAGATATCGTCCTATTTGTTTCTTCGGGAGTTTCCATCTAGAAATCAAACACGTGCGAATCATTGATGTTTTTAGATAAAAAGTCTGTAAATGTGTTTTTTTTGTATTTACCAAAACATATTGTTTATTTCTCAAAACATAACATGAGAAATTCCAATGAGGATAACTTAGTTCATGCAGCATGGCCTAATAATGCTAGGATAGAGTCCATCAAGCACTTGTTCTCCTCATGAGCAACATATTACGTCAATTTTTATCAGAGAAATTTTATCAGTCGATTCGGTATTCAGCTTTTTTCAGTTGTTTTTTCACATCAATCTGCTTAGTATATCAACTTTTAATTTCCCCTTCTGTTGTGATAAAAAATTTGTATTCTCATGACTCATTATCAACATTTTTAAAGCTATTCAAAATTCAAGCTTCCTTCTCCTGTATCATCTCTCTGAACGTTTGATCAATTTTCCAAGCTATTCAAAATTGAAGCTTTCCTTTATCTGTATCTTCTCTTCGAGCTCTCAGTTTTCCAATCAATTATAAGCTTGTTGGTACGAGATCAATGAATGAGACCTTCAGCTGTCTCATAAACTCAGAAGGAATTAAACTTGAAATTCACCAACTCAGTAACGCTGAGTTGGCAAACTGAATTTTCCTTGTAATTTTCCTTAAATTTGCATGATAAAATCTTATATAAAACTGATAAAATCTACAATTTTCTATTGGGAGATTGGCCAAATAAGTACCTCAGTAGAAGAAATGAGAATGCAACCAGTGAAACGATGTAATTTGGTTAAAATTGTAGACGAGCGGCAAGCTCAAGGCAGAATGGGTGACTCACAGGTGTGAGTACGGAGACTAGCAGCAATAATTACAGCAAGCAAGTTGGTGGCTCTAATTAGCCGATACTCAATAAAAACTTATGACACATCTTACTAGTACTTATATGGATGTCGTGCACTCCAGTGTATGTAGACAATCAATTAATAAAGCACAAACTTTTATGTAGTATCTACAATATCCACAAAAGTTTGACTACATTCTATCGACAATAAGGGTTTACAATGATGTAGGATAGTTTTTATCTGAATAATAATAATAATTTTAATACATGTCTTTATACAAGGGTTGATCACTTCCACAACATAATTATGGTTGATTGATCTCATTGTATTCAGTGTTGAGAAATACCATTTTACCCTTCTACAGTGGGAATGACTGAATGACATTTTAAAGTGTTTTCAAATTGAAATTTTCCTGCATATTCGAGATAGAACATTCTCTCATATTCATTTTCCCAACGGTTAAGGCCTATCGAATTAATTGAAATCGACGATAATACTTGTTGGTTATAAAATTGTGAATTTAAAATTTTGATTCACTTTATTGAATTGTGGGAATTATAATATTTATGTTTTCGAAGAGTGGATATACATTTCATAGATATTCCTATTAACGTATCTTATTCATTATCCAGTTCTACATTGATGTAGTATAATATACATTCATGGGATTATTTTAAAACCTGGCAGGATTGCAATGGCGAGTGGGTTTCCCCATGTTCAAGGTTTGATACCCAGATGACGCACCTTGAAACCCAGGTGACGAGAAGTACTGTCAAATATTTAGAAAGGTTTCGTGAGATGTCATAGGGTGGATGCTTCCAAATACACTTGACTTCAGTGTGTGGTCATCATGTTGAAACAAGCCTTTTTCAAGTCAACCTTCGGTGCAACATTGAGTTGCTACTGAGTGGACGGAGGTTTAGAAAACGGTACAGTCTTGGGAGGGCAAGTTGGCATCAATACCTGACCACCTATATATTCAGACACATTGTTCACCTTTATCTCTGGGTAGAATTCCACGGTCTGCCAAAGAATGACTTCTGGAACTACACAACCAACTTGTAGAAGGAAAAAGTGGCCTTTCTCTGTCAACACCAAATACAATGCGATCAATCGACCATAATTATATTGTGAAAGTGTTCAACCCTTGTCAGAGTCACCACATAAACCATCACGTAGGCCTACTACCTGAAACAAAAGGCCTGTCAATCTTTGAGCAGGTCGAAGATATGAAATTCTACATTGACTGAGTGACTTCCCTCAGGTTTTAACAAAATTTCGAATGACCTATTTTCACATCCACATTATTGTCTTGCTCCGTCAACAACCCCATGTATTATTCCTTGCTTTTGCACACATTTGACGAGTTTTGTAAGCTCATAACTCTTGATTCAATATTCGATCCTTGATATTTAATTTTAGCTCCCTAAACCTGAGCCCAATAACCATAAAACATATGCCATTATGTGAATCATTATAATGTATGAAAGTCCTTTGTTCACAAAATTCATTATCAATGGATTCATAAGTTTTTAAGAAGACCTGCAAACATTTGAGAATTCTATGATCTTTCTCCATTGAGATACTTCATACAAATTTCAAACACCAGCTCACAATTGTCAATTTATTCTCAATCAATGTATCCCAGGAATGACTGTAATTCTTTCTTACTGGGATGCCTTTTTATATTCCAACATCTACTCAGTAGAATTTCATCAGGCTTGGTTATGTAATTAAAGTTATTTATTAAAGTTTATTCCATTAAAAGTTATTGAATATGATCGATTATTGGCTTCATGAGCTGATTAAATTATAATTTATTAACATCAATGATGCTTTATAATGGGATAACTTTTATAATATGTAAATTGACTTTATAGAAAATTCGAATACAATCTCCTCTTGTAGGTACTAAGATTAAATAATAATCGACTTGATGAACGAGGCCAACGTAAGGGTAGCGTTTCTTTATTGCCCCGCGAATGTCATGCGATGACATTCGTCATGTACATTAATTGCTGCCGGGAATATGTGGCTAATAGCTCGGTGCTCATAAACCACATGTACACATACACTTGCGAGTGTCACATCTTATGAGCTGGACCGGCTTCTCGGTTCATTAGAGTGCGGCTGATCGCCGGTAGGTCGAATTCTTCTGCAGACAGACGAGAGCACATCTTCATGGGCGGTGAGGGGACCGACCGAAGCAATCTTGTCTTAATAAATATGTGGCAGACCTGGATTGCCGTCGTCTGTGTCATGTCTATCGTTCGGCCGACAATTAGCAACAAACTGGATGCTGTTGAATGCCTCTTTTTCAAGCAAAAAACGTCGCTCGATTCTCATCACTATCGGCTGAAACTTTTCAAGTTCATAGTGATTTGTCGAGTCATTTGTCATGATAGCTTAACTTTTTGAATTGAATACTCAATTTTAAAATTACACCATCAATTTTATAGATTTGTCATGGTAGTTAAAATTCGACAAGTTTTTCAAATTTAATAGCCTACTCAATTCCACACAGCGAAGTTTAATTTTTATGGTCTTTGAAATTTGATTAGGCTACTCTGATTCGTCAATTAAATCCACTCAATTCAACAACTTCTAATATTCTATTGGGAGTTAATATCTTGAATTTCTTGATTCATTATTAAAGCTCTTAACTCACGAATTATATTTTGCAAGTTGTCATGTTAGTGTTAAATATAGGATGCACATAATAGAAACACGAGTGTAAACAGATGATTCTGATCTATAGTTAAAAGAGGGACTTGAAATTTTTCATCTTTTATAGGTCGCCGGGAATCACGCCCCCTATATAATTATAGCTATAGGGATATAATAGAGCTCCTACAATAATCATTCAATCAAAAGCATCAATAAAATTTAACTATGATTCAAGCTTTCCATACTAAAGCTTGTATAAAAATATAGTAACGTCAAGCCGTACGTCACTCATCTGCAATTATGAAGCCATTCCACCTTAAAAGACAAAGAGAGTTTAAACAACAGTCGCTCTAGCAAAATTGTAGATCATTTTTCTGACAGTGAAATCCCATTAATTTTGATCGCTCTTTGCGATCTATGGTATTGAATCGCGGTAAAAGAGATGGACGTTTTTACGGGGGAAAAGAATCCCAACTCATTGAATGGAATTACTGAAAAATCAGTTTTGTTTCAATTATTCCTGAAATATTGTCGTGAAATGTATAAAAATTCTCAAGATGGCGACATAGCTGGCGTTTTATGTCAGTAACATAATTGAAAAAATTGTCTACATTGTGTGCATCAGTAGCTCTAGACTGATGTCTCAGTATGGGAACAGCCCGGTCATAAACATTAAACGTATTGCAACTAAGAAGTGCTGCGGTTTTTTCCGCTAATCCTACCTGTAATGAAGGAAACAGCTATGTCAATTACCGTTCATAATTGCAGACTAATGTTTCCAATTCATCATTCCACGCAATTCCTGAGCTGCTTGCATCCAGTCTGATGACAGTTCGCAAGGGCTCGTTAAACGGTGGTGAATACTAGGTCTGTCTGAAACTTCCAGTCACGTAGGCCCACTATATCGTAACCTAATAAAGGATGGTTTCAAATTCATTTTCTGTTTCATTACTTGATCGAAACCATCATTTTTTGATAGAAACTTTAAAAATTCTGGAATTTAATTGAAAAACTATAAAAATATGGTTCAATTGAATATGAGGCAGCAATAATTTGATTATAGTTTTTATATTCCAAATAATTTCGCCCTTCAGGAAAACAAGAATGAACTAATTGAGAAAATATTTTGAAAACTCTCCTCCAGGAATATTACATCATAGATGACAGATTAGAATTCTAAGATTAGACTCCTAATCTCTTATTCATGATTACACTAACTAAATCATATGATTGCGAAATCATGAATAAAATTATTCCACAGAATTAATTCACGTTGTTATACTACAGGAATTATTCATCTCTTTATATTTTCTGGAAGGTTATTACTGCCGTAAAGATCATCGAATTCGATTCGAATGGAATCCTCAATAGGTATTTTAAATATATTAAAATGGATTCTATTATTGAATTTGTAAAATTGTACTGAATATGAATTGTACAGTAGTTCCTTGTATAAGTAAACAAAACAAAAAAAGCAAATGATATTAATTTGTTCCATCCCCTGTTTGAAAACTATGCTTGTTGATTGGAATAGGAGATAAGAGCAAGGGGTAGTCTTTCTCTACCACTTATCGTACCTTGAATTCTGAAAATTCAGTCATGTAGACAAAATGTTCGAAACAGGGACAAACATTTCCCGTTAATCGGAAGGACAACCTCCAGAATATTCTCCACTCAATTCTATTCTTCTGCGTCTCGGCTTTATTCTTGCTAGCTCAACTATGAGCTAGAAGTATTGCCTTTTCCACAGATAGCTTTGCCGCCAATTAGCAAAGATTACAGAAGACAACGAACGATTTGGTGTTGAAAGGTGGGAGAGATTGAAACTCGTTAAAATCGGCACAACCATAATGACAGCTGAAACTGAACAAACGGTCGAGAAACGGAAATGGAAATCCTGAAAGGGTAAAAAAGCAGAGGAGAGGAGTGTTAATGAGAAAACGAAGATCGAGCCGGTGTTATTGAAGAGAGGCTGTAAAACAACTATAAAATATAAACTTGTTAAAAATGAAACGGAAAGAAGTAGCAAACAAAATGATAATTTTCTACATTGAGAATTCAACTTGGAAATGGAAAATACATGATTCTCCGTTCCCCTTATCCAAGCCTATTCTATACTCATACTTTTATGATTCCCTCCACTGTGCAATGACTACTTCTTGACTATCTATGGATATTGTAAAAATTCATTCAGCTCAGTCCATTACAGTCTAGTGCGATTACAGTCATTTCTTTGAACTATTTCAAGTAACATATAGAACTGTACGCACTTACAGTTGGATGAGGTTTAAAATATTATTAGAAGAATATAATACATTCTATGTAGTTGTATTTATTTCTCATGAAACAAAAACCGTACAAATCAAGTATAATCCATAAAATCGACAACTAAAAAGAGTATTCAAAAGTTCAATAGCTGAATAAGATTCAATAATAAAGAGAAATATTAAAGAGAATAATAAAGAGAAAGATTCAACAAAAAAGAGTATTCAAAAATTCAATAGTTGAATGAGATTCAGTCTTAAAATAATTATTGACAAAATAAGCTAATGGGATATTATTTAGCGGAGAAACTGATTGATTTTAAAATTGAATACATATTTCATAAATATAGTTACATATCATATGTTCAGCCTCGAGAAAGAAAAATGCAAATTCATGCTTCTGCTCGAGCTGCTAAAATGTAAACAAAAATCATATGTTCAATGCATAACCATTTCGTTCACCACGATTCGTGACCCACTCCCTCACAATGTTGTTAATGTATTTGTTGTTTATTTTTATGCTTTGCCTGTACATATGTTCAGTGTTTTATGTTTACTTCTTGTTCTTTTGCGCAGAACTAGTTGAAGTGCTAACAGTTAGCGCCTGCGTGCTGAGCCTAGTCAACCTGCCGAACACGACCGCCGCCCCGATGAGTTCGCGACCTCCCAGACGCCTCGACGACGAGACGCCCTTCTGGACGAACCCCTGTCGCATCGGACTCTCCTATCCCGACCAAGGCGGCGATGCCGACTACTCTCAGCTCTCCGAGATCAGCGACAAGGAGCTCATCAACATAATCACCGTCACCTCGCAAGTGGCCATAGACCACTACTTGACGTTCATCGATGATTATGTGAGTATATTTAAACAGATAATATGATATTAGATCTATCTAGCGTATGGCTTTTGTTGGTGGGGAGACCCGAAGGTTGTTCCACCTCGCCGTGTATAACCTAATTCCATTAGGTTGAAGTTCTATTTCACTTCGCAAAATATTCACCAATTTTGAAAAAAAGTCATTATAAAGTTATAATATTAGAGATCGCAATCCAAGAATATTTCAGCAGCCACAAGGAATAATAAACTTACCTCAAAATTAAGTCACCTTATCACAATAGGGGTATTCACGATGTTGGAGTTAGCCAGCTAAGTCCAGCTATTTGCTATTCAATCAGCTGTTTTCTCAGCCGTCATTTTTTTCCAACGTTAGAAAGTAGCTGGCTAAATCCAAGATTGTGAATACCCCTAATAACTAGATATCTTCACATTTACTTGAACATAGTTTAATCAAATACATCACATAATGTATGATTTAATTTAGTAACATACTAAATAATATTCACTGCACATCTTCATATCTACTAATCACGGTCCAATGACAAACAATGAATTCATTAATTTTAGTTTCTAGCTGATTATTTTAATTATTTTTCATATATTCAAAAATCTCTGTCATACAATAACAAGCAGCTGTAATAACAACAGAGAGATGCGTGTCTGAAAGTCCTCTCAGACAACATTTTTACAGCTGTTTACAGCTGATGAACTACATCCATGGTGGTGTACAGAGACTAATAAATCATACATCATAATGATTGTAGTGTACTATTATACATTATTGTTTATATATTTTTCGACTCATATAATCACAATATCCATTGAAAATCAATCCAAATGAGATATTAATTTGAAAAAAATAGTGGATGAAAGCATTTTCAGTGATATTGATTAATTCTGCTGTTGATATTCGCTGTGTCGTTTACGGATCAACTGCTATCTGACTGCAGTCCCATCTAACCCAGCGTTGCCAGATAAAAATTGGCTTTTTTTCGCAACCCGGCACCTATCAGCCAATTTATTACAATATTGAATGCATGTAAAGGATCAGCTTCACTCCAAGAACAAACTGAAAAAGATATTCTGTGTTTTAAAATCCCATTTCCAAACTCGTATTGTAGTAAGCAATCCTCTTTTGTTACTCCGATAACTGAAATAAATAATAGAACCAAATATTAAAGAAATTGATCTTCATATAGGACTGTCGAAGTTTTCAAATACTGTAAGAATTTTGAAAAGGATTTATGTACAAGATGTAAAATTACAGTGCACACACATAACGCGCCCCAGGTGAAGAACTGACAACACATTTTCAACACTTCCTGTAAAAGGAACCACCGGAAACTATTAGACTCTCACCTCTTTATGAGAGATAGACAATAATAACAGGATAACCTAAAGATCATAGTAGAGATGGGCAAGAGATCAGAATCCCCTTTTCAATTATTAATTTATGAGTCAGTTACAAATATAGAAACAAATTATTTGAAGGATCATGAATGATGAATTATCATTCTATTTAAGAGGAACAAAAATATTTATTATAATTTTTATATTTATATTTTATTATTATACCTGAGTGGCATAATCATGTTGTTTCTCTTTAACTTAACATATTCAAATCATTTACTTCTCCATTCATAACTGATTTTTGAATCAATAGATATGTATGTGTATTGTAGCCTGTACAGTACTAACAGTTTAAAGTTATAACTTTTTAAAATATTATTAAAATATGGCCTGTAACAAACTCGTACAGCTTTATCACACTGAATATTTGCATCACCAAACAACATCAATCTACACATTTCGAAACAAAATGTATAAAACTAAACTAAATGTATAAAACTATACTACTACTATACATCAATAATACAAAGTCCAACAATTTGCGTTCAATAGAAGAATCCACTCACTCTTGCAGTTTTTGCAAGGTTTTGCCGATGACGCGTCCAAAATGACCAAAACTTAATGCGCACGACTTTAAAAGGCTGAAGAGACGTGCTTGTAGGCGTGAGACAACGGAAACTCACGGTTTGGTTGACAAAGAGCAAAAAGTGGCTAAGGCTAAGCACGCGTGAGAAGTCCAGTGGAGGAAACATGATGGTTATGATGATAATGATGAGCATTAGGGGTGAAGCGTACTTTGTACAGTGTTTTTACGATGCACGTCAAACACGATCGGGTGAAGGAAATAAAGCCATAAACCGTAGGCAAAATAGCCGCCGCGCCACAGCCTCATTGGCGTCAAGCCGTCTAGTATTCACCCACAGCCAGGCCAGACGTTCAGTCTCCATGTCATTGCTATTCAATGAGCAAGCTGTTTCTGATTGACCGTCATCGCCTCAAACTGACAGACGTTTTGGCGCTATCATAGTGCATCACTCAATAAAACTCACAACATGTTCACTACTGAGTTTGCTCAATACAGTATAATATTAATATCTATTATCTTAACTCAAACTAAACCGTTTATAAGACAGTTGATGTCGTTAACTCATATTAACTGTTAGTCTGAATCAACAGTTATTAACACTCTTATTGCCCATATTCAAAATCTCACTTGACCGATTAGTTCATGCCTCATTACGATCACGAGAACTTAATAGAAGTTCTCTACACATTATTTCAATATTCTATACATTATTTAGTATTGTATTATTTCCATTGATAATTCGAATGACACCTTTCATTGATAATATTGAATATAATATAGTGTATACATGCTTATTATGATCTTGAATTGCATATTTTTGAAGTTATAGATTGGATAGTACCATGTACCACGTGATTATCATAAACTAATTTATAGAGAATGAAAACTCAACTATCATGCAAAGCTTCAATAGAATATAATATGGTATAAACTTTATCATATATATCACAGTTTCTACTAGATGTTTGAGAAAGTTGACTGGAGATTTAAATTTAAATATGAGCCCAAAATAAAGAATGCGCTTATTATATTGGTAACAATGAAATACAAGCCTCCTGAGAATAAGCAAGAATGTAGATTTAAACACGTATTTGAGAACTGATTGATGTTATTTTTTAATCCAAGTTGTTACGCACTTATTATCAGGCTCTATTATGAATTGAGTTGAGAATCACGTGATGTATCCTCTTCCTGAAATTAAGCTTGACTATTCTCCCACGCTACAACTTTCATAAAGATCTGCAGATCATGAAGCTGTAGTTTTTATGTGAACGTGACTTTTTCGAATTTTTTACCTTCGTTACAATGTCGTATGAGGCGACAGGCAGTCTGGAAAGAATCCAGACATTCTTTCAAACATTCACACTGGTCCGGGGAATTGCATCAGATATTGTAATGATTTTCACAGACATTTTGCCACTCAACATTTTGCTAGTTTTCTCCCGAGAGAATACGATGGAAATGCCAGATAGATTATTGAATGTTTATTTATTTTTTTTCAGAATCGTGTCATGCCGTGATGACACAATCGATTCATAACTTTAAATATTGTCATCACAATTGAGTAAAAACTGTGTGAAAATTCCGGCAACGTAGTTATTACAAATCAATGAATTTAGATTCTCAATATTCCCATCATACATAATATTATTATTTTTCCAAGCAAATCCTAGGAGTTTCTAAAAAATAAATTCCTCAACTGTTAGCCCAAATTCCCATATTTAATACTTAATTTTGAACTAGGAATGGAATAAAAAAATAGGTACAATAGTTATAATTTTCAGAGTTAAATTCTCTCTGCTTCATTTCTATCATTCGCTGATTCTATTATTTATAGTTTGACATTGTAATAGATACTGTATTTGGTTCGAAAATATTAGTCTCCAAGTAATGAACTGCATTTATACACATAACATAAATAACAATTTAATCAAGTTATTTATTTTCGAAGAGGGTTTACAGACTTTTCAAATGGCTATTTGTTGAATTCATACATTCATTCGTCAATGTATATTTGCTTTGGGTCCCGTCATCATCATCTTGAATTAAATTTTATAAGATTCCAAAGACAAATACAAGCATACAATTGTACAAATACAAAGCATACACTTAAGATAAAATGAAATATAAATTATGAAATAAGGAATCAATTCTCACATGAACCGTAAGGTTTGTTTGTGAGATTGAGTTCGTATCAATATAATAATAAAATTAAAATTACAATAAAATATTAAAAAATTATAGGAGAAGTAAATCTAATAATTTTTAATAATGAAGATTTTTTTAAAATACTTGATTTTAACATTACCAAAGCCAAAAGCTTACATGTGCATCACTCTCAGCAAAATAATACCAGAAATGTTGGCGCATTTATGACTAGACTAATGCTGCCAGACACTAAGCTAATCGTTGGGGCAGGTTGACATCCCAGACGATCCTCACCGCGCCAAACAACGGATAGACAATCAAAAACTGGTTACACCCATGAATGCTGCTGGGTGCCCCTCAATGCACGCTGGTGTGTGGTGTGGTGTGGTGTGCTGTCGGAAGGAAATGCCTCGCGTGTTGCCTGCAATTATACAAAACCAACATACGACAGTCTAATCCCCTCCTAATGGTTTTCAATTATTGCTGTCTCCAAAAACTTTTAACAAATTAGGTTCTCATTAGATTCCGATAGACGGAGAACAACTAAAATGTGTGTTGCTAGAGAGAGATGGCGAGTAAATGTTTACGAAAAAGTTTGGATATCAAGTACGCGCATGCAATGTCTACGGAGGTCTACTCTTCCAAACATGCTCAGTGCTTTGTGTTTTATGGTGATAGTTCAAGTAGAACACACGTGATGGTATTCCTCTCCCCTCCCACCAATCTGTATCAGTCATTGACTCCCTAGTCAACAGTGGCGGTCCCAGGATTTCATTTCGGGGGTTGATGACCACCGGACATAGAATACCCCCCAGAAAAAAGGTGTCCGGGGGGGGGGAGAATTTGGAATTTTAAACCAATAAACGTATTTTTATACGTATTTGAGCTTTAAAATATGCTCAAGCTAATACTATCTAAACTACCTAATAAAATAGTTTTTCATTTCAAGTTTATAGTACCTTGCCAACCATAGTAGCCTGTTTTTTTACAGTCATAACATGAATAAATAAAAAAGTCAAATGACATGAATAAACGTTATAAATAATCATAAATGATTCCAAACAACATAAATAATGAGCGGAAAATGTAGTAAGGAGTGTGCACGGATAGGGTGCTTGGTAGACCTGCCATTAACAGCCGAGGCATTTAAGACTTATAATTCATCAAGCATCAAAACCAGGGAAATTTTAATAGAAGAAGATTGAAAAATAAAAATAATAACCCTCTGAGAAACTTCAAACCTTATTCGTGAGATCTTCACTTAAATTAATTTATTCCAGACAAATCGCTTATTCCAGACAATTTATTTCGTACTACTGTATTTTGAATATATTTTTGACAATCTCATCAAATCGTTTGGATTTAGAGTTTTTTAGTGTTTATAATTCTGAGTGTTTTTATTAATACTAGTTTTTTTATTTAGTGTTTTTTAAAACATTTTTATCATGAATATTTTCATTTGTGTTTTAGGTGACCGATACGTTCCAGAAGCCTCTAGCTGAACATCTGAAGGCGTGGGATACTTGGCCTGGTTATCCTTGGTTACCTACAGGATTACCTAAAGGTTACCTACCAAAGAAGCTCAATCAAACTGTACCGAAGGAATTCAAGAGCAAGTTCGAGGTGAGTTTTCAATTTATGAGTTAATAACTATAGGAGTAATTTGATACATTAAAAAGGAATTATAAAAGGAGATATATCATTCGAAACCTAGATGTGTTCTATATCTTAAAATTCCCTGTAAAAGAATAATTTTATCATAATTTTAATAATGTTATTGAAAAAATTAGAATGGAAGACAATACTTGTTCAAACAAGTGATATTTGGCTAAATATTAGTGTTTTCATTATGTTCAGATATCACAAAATATCACCAGACACTGTGTCAGAAGACAATTATATTGGTTCTTGACAACTAGTTCGGAATAATTTCAATGTTTTATTCAATGTTTTCCAATGATGATTCTAGCATTTACTTGGCACTTGGTACTCTACAATTTGTTTTCCTCCGATAAATCCGCAAGCATTTTTTTCGGAAATCATATTCTTTGACATATTGATTCTATTCTTTGCGAGATACTTCAGGTAAAATTCAACCCCTGTCAAATTTTAAAAAATGTGATGTGTCCCACATTTGGTTCCACTGCAATTTACAAAACATTGTAATGCAAAACCTCGCTCTCCAATCAATGAATTATTACAGGGCATTGACCACTCGATATAGCCTACAATGTGGTTCATTGTATTTTCTAACCTAGCATATCATTAATGATCTATTTATTAATTTTTTCCAGCTGGAAAACGCCTTGCTAGACTCCTATGAATATCTACAACGTGTGGCTGTTGGAATGGAAGCTGTTTACGAAGACCATGACTCCAAAAACACGAAATTCCAGGACAACTTCAAGCAGAGTCTGTACGAATTGAGAATGGTAAGTTCATTTCACAATTCAATGCGAACTATTCACAGAATTAATTCATAACTTTAAGGTGTCGATAATGGGAAGACGAGTCGGTTCGACATTATTAATAATTTCACAATAATTATATGATGATGATGATGATGATGATGATGATGATGATGATGATGATGATGATGATGATGATGATGATGATGATGATGATGGTGATGACAAATGAACAAGAAAGAAAATAGGAGGATATGCAAACGTTTAGAATTGAGTGATAAATCAAAAGAAAAACTTTACAAAGAAGCAATTTTTCAATTCTTATTTCTGATTAATTCTTATTCTTATTGATAATAATTTATCAATTATTTCGCATCAATGGCCAACTACCCTTTTTATATATTATGTGTGTTCTCATACTCTGAACTATTTATTGGAGAGATCTCCAATTTCTTATTAGTACGGTAATTAAAATGAAAGTGTCCGATACATTATAATACTGGAGAATCAATTACTGCTCATGAATCAATTGCATAAAAGCCCTGCAAGGTTAGTTTATTTTCTGTAACTTCTGGTAACACTTTTATTTACAATCTTTTCTTCAGATATCTCAATTTTTAGAACAACCAGTACATTCGCTTTCAAATTAGAATTTATAAATGTAACTTCAGCAATCAGTCAACAAAACTTCCATTGTTTCTGTAAAAATATAATATTGGTATAGGTTTTTAACGTTGGCTCGTTGGGGATACCCTAACGTGTGGGTTCCACCTCGCATCAATTATTTTTGTGTGGGACACTCATCTAAGAGCAGTCTTGAGTGCTCGTGACTTAACCTCATGATCACTCAGAAACCCCCTCACGCCCTCACCGAGCGACTAAACACACCACATTGTTACTTAAGAAACTGTTATATTTGAAAATATGTACTGTATTTACCAATTCTTGTTGGTCAGTATTAAACAATTTGTCATTTTCCTGTTACAGGTACTTTGCGAAGTAAACACGGTGATTTCCAGCTTCAAAATCAAAATGCGAGAAGATATACAGCGCTCAATAATGCCAGACGAAATTCGCCATCTCAAGTCAGACACTGATCGTCATATCAGAGACTGGCTTATCTTCAGGGAGTACATGAATGTGATGGAGTTCGTTCTGGAGATCTTCACTCATATCAGTGACCAGATGCAGAACGAACAAATAAGCTCTTGAGTTTTAAGAGTCCTCCGGTTGTCGCGGTGGTCTGCGCTCAACTGGTTTAAACACAGGAATCGATCACTGAACTAATGCTGCTTATCAAAGATTTTTCGCTGGATGCCTTGTTCGCTTAGGGTAATTGCAAATTGCGCACTTCGAAATAAATTGTGAGGGCACTGGGATACCTGAATTTTAAATTCTCCACAAAAAGCAAAGCATCTTATTCATTTCTGAAGTCGCATCTTCAACTAGATCAAGTCTTCTACTTTCATCTTCAAGTGAGATATAATCTTCATCAGATGACTAGGAAATTTTCAATTCGTATGTACTCTTCCTTTAATAATTGTATAGTGAAGTTTTTTGGTAGCACTATGACACTGAAGCAGTATTTGTATTTCCAATATTAATGCTCTTCATCTATTTGGAATCGATCATATTATAAGGTGTAGAAAACACTAGATTTTAGAGAGCATTGTGGAACTGAAGCAGTATTTACAATACCTATGTTATTCTTGTTATTAGAATAATGTTTTATTTCAAAACTAGATTGTAGAGAGATTCAGCATTATTGTTTTTATTTCTATGTCTTACAATTCTGGGTAAATTTTCCTCCTCAATAATGAATTCCATGTCAGTGTAAATAGTGTAATGCGTGTAACAGTGTAATAGTGTACACTTAAAATTATTTAAAAGTAGTCATGATGTCAGAAGAAGCTATAGCCAAAACTATTTTTGTCTATGAATTACCTTTGTACGAAATTTCAAAAGTGTGCATATATATATATCGAAATATATGTGGAAATTCATTGATTCAATCATAATAATCAGATTTGTAGGATGATTACGTTTTGACATAAAAAGCGAGGTGCTTGCCTTCCTATTGTAAAAGCATCGTCAGTTGATGATTGAAAGAATCAAAATCAATAGTACATGGCATGTTCATCCAAATATTCTTGAAGATTATTTTCATAGAAATAATTCCAAATTGAAAAATCTGACAGTTTTAACTTCAACATATGAGTAACATTACTTGAAAAACATTTTCATGATAATTATCGTATGATGTGAGACACTGTTATGTAATTGATACCATATTTTAATTAAAATTATTTCTTTGAATTAGATTTTTGTAAACAATTTATTCTTGAATTCCACAATATTGTTTCTTAATAATTTTCACTTGTTTTAAATTTGTGATTCAATCAAGAACATTCTTGTATTTTATCTGTAGAATCATTATCGAACTTTTTTTAATGTCGAATTGTAAAAATTCAAACTCAGATTGAGCTTATCATTATTTGGTATAAGATTAATGTATCTATACTGTGAAATATAATTTAAAATACCTATTGACTCGTGCAATAATATGCAAGTCATATTATTTATTATTAAGTATTCTAGAAATGCAATCCATGAATTTGATATTCATGGTGAATTTAATATTTCCTAATCTGTAAACTATTGAATTAGACTGAAATTTCTAGCATTATCATTATCTCATATTAGAACTATTTCAAAAATTAGTAGTTTAATGTTGATACAGCAGTCCAATAGAGTAGTATAATCGTTATAGTATATTCAAAATACTGTTGACTATACATACTTGTAGATGTTTATTCAATTATTTTCATGTTGATAATTTCACTTAGTCCTCCTTACTTCATACTAAGTACTCCTTTATAATTCATTGGCATCTTATGAGGGAATGTTGTACTCATTTTTCCACAGAAAAACTGGTTGATCTAGTGAATTTCATTTGAAATAAGAGTGTTGTAGTTTTCTTGAAAGATATATTAATGTAATTCTCTATGTGATGTAAATAGTAATGCTCCAATTAGTTTATGAATATCCTAATTTATTTTCATTAAATGGTGTTTACTTATCTCTTTCTTTATGATCCTTGTTATTATTTATTTACAATATTTAACTATTCATATTGTTGTTATTATTTATTGTGACTGTGATATTATCCTAAGTGTAACTGCACTATTTATTCAAACATTATCAATAAAAAGTAGATTTGAATCTTAACAAGCCTATCAATAATATCAAACCTTTCCCACTTTACATCCCCTATTCAGTAATTGTCAACTTCGAATTATTCACTGATGTGACAAGATTAATGCAAAATTTGTTGAGTTTTCACAAATTTACATGGAGTGTAAACTTACCGCCAGTTGTGAAAATATCAATGAACTTGAACCTCTATAAAATTATATTATATTACAGAATCAACGCATGGTGGAATTACTTGGATCTCTTGCATCCGCTCTCAGACTTTGAATTGAAATCTTAGCGCTCAAAAATAAAAATAAAGTTAGATCGGTACATGAATGTTTTTGGAATATATTTTCTTATACATATTACAACATTTCATGAATCCATTTCCTATGGATGAGAATAAAATGCTACAATGATGAGCTATATAAATTATTCATAAAAAATTGTTCAGGTTAAGTACTGAATTTGCGTTGTTGAAAATTCTTTTTGCTGTTAGCTCTCATACCACTCAGCAGAATAAAAAATCCAAATAAGGGCTTCAACTCAGACCTGAAAATATTATGCAGTTGTTGACACATCATTACTTCAGCTTTTTTCTTCTTTTTGAAATTCTTCTCCGACGTTTAGTGTATTAGTTAAATTAAGTTGAGAAGTGTGAAGCAAAGATCATGTAGGTTAACATGATCATGTAGTCTAGACAATAATGTACGATGAGTACTTGAAAAAGTTGAGGAGTAGGCCTACAGTGTTGAAAGCAATTCCAGTTTATTGCCTCAGGAGTCCCTCTCTCTGTGAAGTTTTAATTTATAGTGATGCACAGATAAGCTTTTGTTTTGTGCATGGGTAATGGAAAGGAAGATCTTGGGAGATGAAGGGACCTACAGATTTAGATGGGTTCCGAACCACTGAGATGCGATTTTCGTTTTCATAAAATAATATTCAACAGAGAAGGTTCTGAAAGTGGTCACGGGAGTATTGTGGCAGGTGCACGTCACTTATATCAGCGATTACTGGCAAGACCACGAAGCAAACCGCTTCCCCGTGAATTATGAGCGAGCAAGGCATGAGAGCCTGAGAAAACGCAAGGCTTATTTAAAAAATAGAATAGTAATTAATCCATAATATCAACTATTATATCAACACAATATGTTAATCAGGAGAATATGTAACATGAATCAGATAATCTAACTGGTTTCTAGGTTGCTGATTATTACATTTTATTTATATTTACAACTTCTTCATTCATTTTGAGAATCAACATTTTCTTGAGTATTTGGTTCATCATTTTAAATTTTATATTTTATCATTGAATATATATTCATATATTTCATATATTTATATATATTTTAACGTTGAGTTAACGAACAAAACAGATAATAATAATGTCCAGAACATCCATCCATTTCCTCGTTTCAATGATCAGTCAACTACGATAATCAAAACATTTTTTAATAATCTATTAATTATCCAATAATTGATCAATAATTATCTGATAATCAATTATCATATATGATCTTTCATTGTGACATGAAATCTCGTAGTGTACACAAATTTTACTTGAATAATTCCGTTAATTTGAAGTTCAAATTTGCAGTTACTATTGACGAGTGACTCTCACGGTCGCAGGGTAAGCATCTAGCATGTCATCCTCTCATCCATCGTATGATGTTTTCTCCATTCATACATTCATTCATGGAATCTAGTCTGGTGCAAGCATAACAAAACAAATGACCGGTTGAAAAATTACTACATTCTACTCAATGAACGTAATTCGTGAGTTAATTCAATAAAATTAAAGGACTACAACATGATGAGAGTCATGGATGTGTACGTCATAACTTGATCAATCACGCACCTTTTCTAGTGATAAATAACGGCCAATTCAGGAATTCAACCTAGAAATTCAATTCTAAGGAATTTTAAATTTTGGAAGTACTCTTCCGTTATACACCTCTCATTCTATTCATGGTTCCTTATGGGAAAACAAAGTGTAAAAATCCTTTCTTTCATGCAACATTGCTTTGAAGAAAGTCTACAATATCAAGTTCTGTAATTTATACTGTATCAAACTTAGTACTATATTGTAATAACATGATTAAGGTGCGAAGTAAAAACCAGTCTGTTTGAAAAGTGAGTATTCAGCAGTACGTGAGAAGTACAATTCTCTAGAATAATAATGAATCTTCGAGAAAAAGTGATCTTCTCGTTTTTCCTTGCTTTTCAAAAATGCTCCAATCTCAATCAAAATCACAACTGCAAATCAATGCATGAAGCTCAAACTTGTACTGTTAAAACTGTATCAAACTTTGATTTATAAAAACATGTAATGCGAAAAAATGCAGGTTCGGTTTGATTGATTAATTAACAAACTCCTCCACAGTAAGTATTGTATTGTATTAGCAAGTTTGTATTGCAGTAGCTACATGAAATTTTGATGAAACGTGGTTATAGAGTTGTTATCGCCTCAGTTTTGCCAAGGTGTTATATTTTGTTATGACTAAATCTTATAATGAACTAGACTAACATTATGCGGTAGGTTATTATTATATGATATGAATAGGATAATATTTCACTGAGTCTAGAATATATTTGAAGTCGTGAAGGTATGACACGACCTCCCGCACGTTTGGCCCCCCGCACATTTGCTGAGCGCTTCATTTATGTATTAAATGAAACTCATGAACTCATAAACTCGTATTAATGATTCTTTATTAAGAATCTGAAACCATGATGTTAGACCAACTATTCAAGCTATTCAAATATCATGTAAATCATGTAAACCTATATAGTAAAATATTGATCATTGATCCTTTCTGATTCATAAATAAAACAAATATAGGCTACTATATTCGTTTATACTACATACTGTATGTAACATACAGTATATTATATAGCTACTACATAAAAAATTCTTGATTAGGCTTTCTTGCTAACGCAAGAAATTCCATTGAAACTGTTTTCTATTATCACAATTATTACAATCGCGAGGATTAGATGAGATTGGCTCCTTTATTATTACAATCGCGAGGATTAGATGAGATTGGCTCCTTTAACATGTCAATGACAAAGAATTACTGCTTATATTCTAGATCACAGTAGTTGTAAATGTACTTAGTTAACTCTTATATTCTTACGAATTATATATTTGATAAATATAGAAGAATTATGAGTTTGGATACAATATGAAAATGATGTAGGCCTATAATATAATTGCGATTTATCTACACGAAACAGCGAAATTTAAACATATGAATCTCTTTTTGGAAAAGGATGTCCTCGAATATTGTTTCCATTAACACTTAACTTGGACATGTTAGATCAAGGATCATTTTTGGGTTGTAACATTACTATGTTGTGGGTCATGTGTGTAACGCTATTATTTTTATGTTGTATGTCCCGTGACGTCAGGATCAAGCAAATATAGTCAAATGTGTCACAAGATAAGGGAGAGCTAAGTGATGGACTATAGTCACGCATCAAAGACAAGATCTCAATCCACTTACGTAACACACTTGGCTAAGCATACTCCTTACGTGACTGGGCATGTCAAAATTTGGCCTTGCAAGGGCTCATCCAGGATACTGATATTTTCATAAATTAAATAAATTTAATGTATCAATTGGGATTGCCAAGACAGGTGCAAGAACGACTAGAAAACCCAGTAATTAGGTGAAAAACTTGGAGTATATTCTCCTGTTCCTTTAGAACACACAACTTGAACAATTAGATGAATTTTACAAGTTTCATTAATAATTGTTAATAACAATAAATAGCTTGTTACAAAATTTATATTTTCGGTAGAGCGTAGGTGTGGGTATTTTGACTGGCAAATAAGTTTGTACAAAATATCTAAAATTATGAATGTCTTAAATACTAGACCATGAGCTTATGTTTCTATGCTTTATGCAGTATGATAATTTTTCCCCACTATTTCACTTTAAAGAGGCTTTTCGCGCCTTTGGCCAAAGGATTAATAAAACGGATCACTCACAGTATTGGCGATGCTGACGTTGGTTACCGTATCCTGGTTTAGGCAGCCATCTCAGGGGTAGATTGGATTCCGTGTGTCATCTCACGATACTGCTTGGCTCTGGACCATGGTTTATAACATTTCCGCGACTTTACATGAATTTAATCAATTATACATTGCCACAGCTTAATATATCACAGCTTGAAAACATTAAGATTGAAAATGAAACTGATTACATTTTAAAACAGTTAAACTGCACGTATGTGCTCAAAAGTGACTGCTCTCTGAGGAGTCTCAAACGGAAGAGAATTACCCTTGCTAAAATTCAAGGAAACAGAATTTTCAATAGAACATTCTAGAATTTTTAATGAAATGCTGGGCTGTGATTGGTCAATTTAATATCGTGTTTTTTGACGTCAGTACAATGCACAAAGTAGTTCCAACATTTAGCAACAATAACCATTTAAATAATATGCGATATATTATATATAATACAAAATAACATATAGGACGTTAAAATCCTTTCAATTTTTATTTTTATTTTTGGAAGATGCCTTTAAAATATTCTTTACTTTTCAACTCCACTGCCAAATTCAAAAGGTGAACTGAAAGTTTATTGCTAAATTAATATACATCCAAATATTTTATGCTATAAAATAACTGACTCCTAAAATAGTATAATCTCATATACAACAAATATTTCCAAAATATATTGCTATGTTCGTGAAACCACCGAAGATATGAGACCTGTACATACATTATTTCACCGGCTTGGGATGATATTTTTGGTGAGTACAAATAATAATATGCATTATTTAATAGCAAGTTAACATATGAGGATTAAGTATTTATACATTTTATAAATAATTGATGAATCATAATTTTTCCAATGATTTTATTGGCATTGACATCTTTCAGTAGATGATCCATATAGGCAGTGGTGTGTTTTGATATTTTTGGATGAAGGTTAGGGCCATCTTCAAGATTTGGATTTTTCAATTACATAAATTAACATCAAAGAATACAAATAAATATACAATGTGATATGAGTCAGAGACTTTTGGTGGTGAGTCGGAGCTCGCTTCCTTGTTATCATTATTTTATCAATATTGAGTACTGCTAAATTAGGTCAGCTTACCGTTAATTGTGCTATCTATTATAATACCAGCATTTAGTGGTCATTGACAATATTTTATTGAGGCTTTATTTGGTTGCCAGAATTTGTATCGTGACAGAAGCCCCCTATAGTTATATAAATGAGCGAATAAATAAGCTTTTAATAAGCTGCAGATAGAGCGAGTTTGTATAACTATACAAAGAAAACGAGGCAAATTTTCTAAGATCTCACATAACATAAAGAAGGCTCTAAAAAATATGTGGACACAACTGTCTCATGTTAGTTTACCTCCTGACTCGAATCTGCGGAAACATTCTACATTACCTACTCATAAGATTTACAGAAGCGTAACATCTAATCATGGCAGTGATTTACACAAAAATCAAGCATTTAGCTAAGAAAAAATAGAGCAAAATAAAGATAATACATCTAAAAGAGCAATATGAGAATTCAAAAGTTGGCGGCTAAAACAATACTATGATGACGACATGTCAAACCAAAGAGTATGCCAGGTGCGAAGGAATCTCTACAAGCGATGATGCACAAAAGCTACGTGAGGTTAAATCAGATGACACTCAAAAATACAATACAATTCAAACTCATAAGTTCTGCTAGACAATAAATGACATAAATAAAGCTCTCAAACAATTTACATGGATAGATTCACAATAACTCCGGTAACTGATCTGGAGGAAATAGCAGGTAACTTAAATGGGTGCCGACTTGTTTTATCGATTGACAAAGTTATTAGCCTAGGGCTCACAATCGTAATCTGTGGTTTCACCACTTGACTCAATGTTCACTGCCATGCAAACACTTATGGTTACAAATAAATAAACATTCAATAATAATATCAAAATATGTGTTAATCTTAGTTTTAACAAAATTTACTTAATAATACGGGCTACATTATAATAATTTGATTATAAACTTTCACAGCTGTGAAGTATGGAATATATACATGCTGTTCGATTTATGTGGCCTTGGCCTATCGTATGTGTACAATATATCGTCTACGCACACAAGTAGACATCATAACATATGTGTTTTGGTTATGTGCATAACGTATGACTTAGAAGCTAACAAAAATTCAGATATTTACTAATACTAACAAATATATGATATAATAACATAGTAAGTCTTGGAAAAGAAGGTAATTTCTTACTAATATTTGAAGTTGGTAATAATTTACCGTTAGGATTCCGTTTGGTTTGATTAGAAAATATGGCTAGCGTGGGGCATCAATTAGTTTGTTGACATAACTGTGTATTTTTCAAAAAGTTCAATATCACTTATTTTGCGTAATTAATACGGTCAGGCGTCGTAGTACATCCTTGGGACGATCTCTGGCTCATGTTAGTTTGAATCCTGTTGTAGAAAAATCACTTTTTTCGTTTATCTCCAAACCGGAAGCATGTGGTTCTTAGGAATGATATTGTTCATTCTCTATAGTAGGGTTTAATGTTGGCGAGGTTCTCGTACCAAATAGACGAAGTGTTTTCAGGGTCCTGAAGCTGCTCTTATTAACCTTTCGTATACCAGATGTGGGCGATTTAGGTTATGTTGGCCGGTTGGTTGTGGGTAGTTGATCAACGTCTCAAGAGAGGTTAGGTTTTGGTGTCCAAATTTTACAATCTCCTGACTTTATGGCGGGCTTGAAGCGAGTATGCCGCCGATGAAAACATGCAGGATGCGCGAAAACTGTGGACTTTTTATTTGGAGCATGTTTTTTACAATCTCTTGGCTTTAGGGCGGGCTTGAAGCGAGTGTGCCGCCGATGAAAACATGCATAATGCTCAAAGCTGTCGGCTTTTATATCGAGCATGCTTCCGATGAAAGCCTGAGTCGTGATACACTCTCCTGTTTATCTTGCTCAACTGTCGTTTAACTTTGCTCTGGGCTGCCGGAATTTGAACCGTCAGAGTCTTATAAGTTTTCTCTCCTCCTAGTCTTGCATGATGGTCACCGCTGGAATTTTTCCCTGATGGATTATTTGATTTTCGATTTGTGTTTGATGGTATATTAGTAGAAGGTGGTGGATTATTATCTTTATCAGTATTAGAAGCGGTATTCGGTGATGTGTCTGTTAGACTTAGTTGAGTGTTAACTTCCTGTACAGATTTTCTAGTGGCTGGGTGGAATCTCTAATCAGCTTTTCCAAATTCTGGTAGGTGATGACACACTCTGTCTTCTGTGTCTCTACTGCCTGTTGTATGTCGGTTACTAGACTTTCAACTTGGATTTGAGTGGTATTTAGAGATGTGTTAGTTAGGCTTAGTTGAGTGTTAATTTCCTGTACAGATTTTCTTGTGGCTGGGTGGAATCTCTAATTTGCTTTTCCAAATTCTTGCAGGTAGTGACACACTCTGTCTTCTGTTTCTCTACTGCCTGTTGTATGTCGGTTTTGGTTTGTTTCAAGATTTTCTAGTTTTTGTTTAATCCATCAGTGTGTTCACTTACGTTTTGCATGACCTTGTTTTCCAGTTCAATCGCATGCTTGCTCCAATCTTCACTCAGTTCCTTCCTCAAATTCACCTGCATGTCATCCATTCTTTTGTTGAGGCATACAGTAGTGTCATCTAACTGCTTTCTCATATCCTTCATCTCTTCCCTGATGTCTCTGATCTCTACTCTCAATCCTCCATCCATTTTTTCTATTTGATTATTCATTTGTTTCATGTCCTCTTTCAACTCCCTATCCATCTTCTCCATTTTTTCCGTTTGATTATTGATTTGACTATCTATTCGACTACCCAGTTTCTCTTGGGAATCTTTGAGGTCATTACTTATTTTGAGCATGAGGGTGACCAAATCGGTTGGAGTGTCATTTATTAATCTGGAAGTTAATGGACTCAGTTCATCTGGCGTGAGTTGTGTAGTAGGATTGACAGTAGTAGGTGACGGCGTACGTGGAGGCACTTCTGTCGGACTGACATCTGGTTCCAGGCGGGTGGAAGACAGCTGACGAAGATTTTCAGGGTCGAAGTTGGCGCTAGTGACACTTCCTGCGTCTCGCTCCCTGGGCGCTGTCTCATCAGTGTTGTTTGTTGCCTCGGTGTTAGGTGTGGTCACTTCTCGCAAAGTGTTGTTGTCTCCCAGCTCCATGTAGGACACAGATGAGTTGGCTGACAGGTTCTCCATGATGGTGAATTAGGATTTGGACAGCTGGGCTAGTGGTGAAATCCAAGGATGTCGTGGTCCAATGGTGTGAACGCGGCGTGAAGAGTGTAGGCGCGGCGTGGAAATAGATGCGCGGCGCGAAGGGTGTATGCGCGGCGTGGAAATGAATGCGCGGCGCGAGTGCGATAGTGACTCAAGTGCAGTGAAATGTTGACCAAAAGGATTAAGTGACAAGTGATATATACAGTGAGACAATAAATTTTCCAAGACTTATTACAAATAAACATGCACAAAATAAACATGCAATGATAGTTAAATCAATAGATATCTGGTAATTACCAGTAAATAAATTTTTATATATGGTAACTATTAATAAATAGCCCTATATTCAATGCTCATTAATAATCTGGCGATTTTCAAACTATCACATATAAACAATAAATAAACAATTAATACTCTTAATATTTTTCCTATGATATCGCTTTTTTGGGGATTTTGCTTAAATTAACAAATTGGTTAACAAATTAATAAGCCCCCAAGACCTTAATGCTCTTGGTAAACTAATAATATTTTGGTACCTTTAAAGCTTTAATTTCAAGGTTAAATAAGCTAGCTTTCTTAATAGGCTACCTAAAATAATTATTTGAATGATCACGGAATGTGATTCGAAGCAATAAGTGCATATATCTCTTTAAATTGTTGGCGATATATCTGAGTATACTCTTCCTCGACGTCTCCTCAGGAATAATTTAATAATGAAATCAATATTCAAATTTATTAACTGCTTTATTAAAGCTTGGCAATTCCATAAGGTGTATTTTCAATTTCAAAAAGTTTTCAACCATCAACTCTGTGATTTCTGAGTTCAGATTTTTGGCTTTCTTAATAAAGAAATTTTGTACATCTCCGTCAGGCCGCCATGTTGGGTGCCATGTGTAACAGCCCCACGTTATGGTGCCATGTGTAACATTACTATGTTGTGGGTCATGTGTGTAACGCTATTATTTTTATGTTGTATGTCCCGTGACGTCAGGATCAAGCAAATATAGTCAAATGTGTCACAAGATAAGGAGAGCTAAGTGATGGACTATAGTCACGCATCAAAGACAAGATCTCAATCCACTTACGTAACACACTTGGCTAAGCATACTCCTTACGTGACTGGGCATGTCAAAATTTGGCCTTGCAAGGGCTCATCCAGGATACTGATATTTTCATAAATTAAATAAATTTAATGTATCAATTGGGATTGCCAAGACAGGTGCAAGAACGACTAGAAACCAAAGTAATTAGGTGAAAAACTTGGAGTATATTCTCCTGTTCCTTTAGAACACACAACTTGAACAATTAAATGAATTTTACAAGTTTCATTAATAATTGTTAATAACAATAAATAGCTTGTTACAAAATTTATATTTTCGGTAGAGCGTGGGTGTGGGTATTTTGCCTGGCAAATAAGATTGTACAAAATCTCTAAAATTATGAATGTCTTAAATACTAGACCATGAGCTCATGTTTCTATGCTTCACGCAGTATGATAATTTTTCCCCACTATTTCACTTCATAGAGGCTTTTCGCGCCTTTGGCCAAAGGATTAATAAAACGGATCACTCACAGTATTGGCGATGCTTCGACGTTGGTTACCGTATCCTGGTTTAGGCAGCCATCTCAGGGGTAGATTGGATTCCGTGTGTCATCTCACGATACTGCTTGGCTCTGGACCATGGTTTATAACATTTCCGCGACTTTACATGAATTTAATCAATTATACATTGCCACAGCTTAATATATCACAGCTTGAAAACATTAAGATTGAAAATGAAACTGATTACATTTTAAAACAGTTAAACTGCACGTATGTGCTCAAAAGTGACTGCTCTCTGAGGAGTCTCAAACGGAAGAATTACCCTTGCTAAAATTCAAGGAAACAGAATTTTCAATAGAACATTCTAAATTTTTAATGAAATGTTGGGCTGTGATTGGTCAATTTAATATCGTGTTTTTGACGTCAGTACAATGCACAAAGTAGTTCCAACATTTAGCAACAATAACCATTTAAATAATATGCGATATATTATATATAATACAAAATAACATATAGGACGTTAAAATCCTTTCAATTTTTATTTTTATTTTTGGAAGATGCCTTTAAAAATATTCTTTACTTTTCAACTCCACTGCCAAATTCAAAGGTGAACTGAAAGTTTATTGCTAAATTAATATACATCCAAATATTTTATGCTATAAAATAACTGACTCCTAAAATAGTATAATCTCATATACAACAAATATTTCAAAATATATTGCTATGTTCGTGAAACCACCGAAGATATGAGACCTGTATATACATTATTTCACCGGCTTGGGATGATATTTTGGTGAGTACAAATAATAATATGCATTATTTAATAGCAAGTTAACATATGAGGATTAAGTATTTATACATTTTATAAATAATTGATGAATCATAATTTTTCCAATGATTTTATTGGCATTGACATCTTTCAGTAGATGATCCATATAGGCAGTGGTGTGTTTTGATATTTTTGGATGAAGGTTAGGGCCATCTTCAAGATTTGGATTTTTCAATTACATAAATTAACATCAAAGAATACAAATAAATATACAATGTGATATGAGTCAGAGACTTTTGGTGGTGAGTCGGAGCTCGCTTCCTTGTTATCATTATTTTATCAATATTGAGTACTGCTAAATTAGGTCAGCTTACCGTTAATTGTGCTATCTATTATAATACCAGCATTTAGTGGTCATTGACAATATTTTATTATAGGCTTTATATTTTATTTGAGGCTTTATTTGGTTGCCAGAATTTGTATCGTGACAGGGTATTATGCCATTCATGAGGATGACATAAGAGACGAAAAATCTCGATTTGATAGTTCTATTATGAACACTGACTGCATAATCTTTAATTTCTTTTATAAGTCAATTAAAAATACGCAGTCAATTTTTAATAGGAAACGGAATCAGAAAGCCTCAGATAAATCAAGAGAACATGATCTCTAACTTCGATTATTATGAGTATTTTTCATTCAGTAGTATCAGGATCAGGTAGTCCAAGGTTTGAATTGTGAAAAGCCGAAAACATTTGTAAGACCAGGTGATAGGAGCCACCCTATCTGTAGCAAAGGTACCGAAAAGCACGTGGGCTGACCAGCCGTTCCTGCTGTTGAATAAACTGTCAATGATCCAATGCATCGCTTCTCGTTTGATTCTTGTGAACGAAATGTGTTTTCTTTGAAAATAAGAGTGAATTCTATCGATACGAGGTCCTCAGCTGCAACTGATCGACCTTCGCGACTGGAGCAGATTGTCGCCCGCTCACAGACGCTGAGGTGTGTGGTCTGATGTGGAGTGAACCTTAACGACCAACCCTTATCTGATTAAATACGGCTGCACTACTGGACACTTGCAATCCAGTCTGATACGATCGTGTTGCTTGCATCGCCAGGCCCACTCATTCATTCCAAGAGCTTAATCAGTATTTTCACCTACTGTATGTTACTGTGCAGGAGCAAAGTAGTGTCTTTGTAGCAGAGTCAACTCTAATCAACAGGAGTTAACAATTTTTGAGTGATATCAGAGAGAAAGTGAATCGACTTCATAACAGGTCAGGTCTCCTGTAGAAAAGAATATAGATCGGTCTAATGATTCAGCCCTACACGACACACTCCAATCACTCGGTAGCCTGGCTCAAGGTTTGAATTTAGGTAATTTGATAGGTAATAGAATAGGAAAATAGGTCATTTGAATGAATATAATTTAATTTATATAGGTATAGGTATTTATATAGGTTTTTTGTAACCCCCCATTGGTAGGCCCAAAATTGCATTTTGCTTATGAAAGTCTTAAGATTTCACCCCCTCCCCCCCGACTCCTCCGTAGATAACTCGCTCCCTTTACTTGAACCTAGTTACGCCAATGATCAAGGGCACGAAGCTTTGAGTTTTGAGAATAGTCGCACTACAGGCATTCATGATACACGATTATGATTACTGTTTAGTAATACAGGCTGCTAATAATGTTTAGTGGAAGAGACACTTCCTAGCAGTTAAATAAACAAGTAACGAGTAAACGGGTTACGATATTTTTAACTAAGCATATTCTGATGAGTCACTTCTACCGCCGCGGGATGATGAAGAGAACATGCAATGTAATGGGAGGCTTCACACCAGCCACCAACGGTGCGACACCGGCAGGGTAGACTGCTGGACCACACGAGTGGTGAGGGGGGTGGTAGCAGCGGGTGAAGACCCCCTCCGAAGACAACAAAACTGCGTGTCCCTTCCTGTCGGAGGTGTGAGCCTCCTTTTTGTGTTTTGCGTTTCATAGCCCTCTGGCCCTCCTCCCTCCTCGTCCGTCTTCTCACCTTGCCCGATTATATGAATGAGGGAAGAAATTCCACAAAGAAAAGCAAAAACGAAAATGCCCTGTCAATTCAGAATCAGAAGAAAGAGAAGAGTGAAAGAGGCTTATTTGGTAGTGTAGAGTGTGTGAGTGTTTGAAGGTGTTTTGGCTTCCATTCTTCATTTTGTTCTCGCGCATCCTGGGTCTATATATCTTCCTTTAATAAGAGAGGCCAGAACTATTGTATTGGTGGTGTTTGGCGCCAGTCCACTACCGAAAGCGCACGAGCGCACAAGCGCCCAGTGAGAAAACCTCCTGTACCCCAGCCATAAATCTATTAATACTTGGTGATCAAAAACGTTTGCCGCCTATTATACTGGCAGCCCACCTCAAAACCCATGGAACTTATTTTGCTCAAAGGTTTGGCGAGATTTTTGACAGGCGCTGACTCACACGGATTCCACATGGCAGCGCGCAGATAATGATCTAGGAATGCCTCGTTCAATAATAAGCTCTCAACCACCGTGGCCGATCCTCCGTTTTTATAATGGCAATATGAAACGTCAATGAATTCGTTCGAGTGGCCGTCTAGACATGTCTACTCTGATCCGACCCTTCCAACAAAACTATACAGTTACCAAAAGAGGAATGTTGGAATTTGGGCTCCAAAAATATGAAAGGCATACCTACTTTTCAGTGTGAAAAGTGCTCATTGAAGTTTTTTAACGGTCACAACCGCAAAACTTTCAAGCAAAGAAATGCAGAGTTTTTTATTTTAAGCTTCCTCGAGGCTATGTCATTACTAAGAAGTAAATTTAAAGAATTTTAAAGGAGTTCGTCCACGAAACGGAATAATTAAATTTATTCCAATATAAATTTATCTTTCATAGTGAGAAAAGTCTTGGGGGAGTTTTCTCATCGATCTAAGTCAGCAATTACATTAGAAATTGATATAATTAAGATAGATAGATTTTGAAGATAGATAGATGACATAATATATAATAATCTTGTAGGACTGGGATATGATGTGATATGAAAATAGAATGGTGTTCTCTCATTATACCTTTCCTGCACAGCAGCACAGGTCCTCTAGTCGCGTAATTACTTCTATAGTAATTATCTTTCTCTTTTACATTATTGTATCTTTTTTATCTCTTTTATATATTTTTATATCTTCTTTATCTTTCTCTTTCGCATTACATTTCTCAATTGATTCAACAATGCTATCATGAATAATTCTCCCATATCATGACTGTTATCGTAAAGAAATATCAGAATTTAATCTGAAAACTTGACTTAATTCTCGGAAATTTTTTTTATTCATTAGGATATTTTCTTATCCAATGATGAGAACAATCAAAATTTGAAGATATTGATAGGAATAACAATTCATGATTAAGAATCAAACATCTTAGTGCAGTGGTCTCAAATCTATTTAGACAATGTACCGTTTTTTCTCAGAAAACATTCTAGCTACCTCCTCTAAGTTTCTTATACCGAGAAATGAAATACGTATAATTGAAATATTTTCTCATTCATTTAAAGGGTTGTTTTACTTTGGCCAGACGCGTACCACCTAAACGCTTTTCCGTAGGGAGGTTAGAGAATCACTGACTTTGTGAAAAGCAAAACAAGTGTTTCCAAGACAAAAATGATAACACACAATATGTCTATTTCTCTCATAACACAACATTATCCCATTAATTGAATGTTGATCAACTCTACAACATTTCTGTAAACATGGAAGAAATTATTAGACGTTGCAATTATTCAACTGCTATGAATAATCAGAAAAAAGAAAATCCAAATTCAGTAGCTTTCTTTGGATTTTTGTTTCTTTAATTATTGTTTCTGTGAACCATGTTGAATCGAGATTTTTTATTTATTTTCATCTTGCACAATTCCAATTATGCATAAATTAACAACAGTATAATTATTGTATATTGTAGATGAATATTAAGAACTTATTTTATTAATGACATGTATTATTGAATCAAGAAAGATTATTTTCCATATTCCATTGATGAGTTCCATCAACAAACCACTACCTCACCATCATTACAATATGAAATAAGTTGAATCCGTAAATTTTTTACTCCCATAAATCAACTTGCCGGTAAAGCATGATCTGAAGTTTGAACTTCGAACACTTCACCTTGAACTTGACGTTTGGAACAACGGTTTCAGTTTCATTTGTAGAGAAACTGTTAGGAGTCCATTTATGTCAACATTGAACATTGGGCTTTCATAGATTCCAAACAGAAAATCTGAATGAGTTGTGAGGAGAAGGAATGCAAACTTCCTTTCCCGCTAGAATTGTATAGACAGAAGAGTTATGAATGGGCTAGTGGGCCGAACTGAACACGTGCTTTCATTAACTAAATTTCAACAGCTAGCTGACGCGAAAAACGTCATGATTCACTCACAAGATTCTTTACAAGGGTGCGTGAAAGGGTATCTTTTGTCGGCCTCTTGCAGCAAAGGGAATAATATAGACAAAAGAGCATGTAAATTGTAAAATGCCTTGAAAACTTTCCGTTCTATTCATAGGTAAAAGTCAGTCATGCGCAAGAACGTACTTTGTTGTGATTCATCTTCTTGCCCTTTTTCAAAAATGCTGAATGCGAAGAAAAGTTTTGCAAAAGATCAGTCACTTGAAATAATAGGACACCACCGGTCAAAATTCCAAACTTCATTTTAAAGATTTTAGTTCAGGTCTTTTCAGGCTATACTATACTCTGAATGCTTTTGGAAATGAGTGTGGTCAAAACACCGTTGTTCGGTGTGCAGTAGTCCATTGACCTTGTCAATCTTGCAGATGATGAAACATTCCAAATGAAATTCTTACATTTTTGAAATTTCACACCCACCATTGTATGGAACTCGTTTATTTCATGGAGGCTATGAACTCGCTTACGATTATATTAATTAGGCTACTTGTGTAAGATTATTTGATATAAGTTACTTTTATTTAGTTGGAAATAGATTTATTTTGAAAATATTTCTCGTGGTTGAAAGTTGAATAAAATCAATGAATAATGATTTTTACAATTTATTGAGTGCTCTTGTGCTCAACGTTAGAGAAGAATCATTTGAATTGTGAACTTATATATTGAGAGAGTTGCAAAGAATGAAAATAAGGCGATTCCTGATTATTTTGATACAAGTAAAATAATTTTTGAACATTATGAAGAAGCTACCAGCAATTACAGTGATCAAATAACTTCATCAAATATACAAAAATACTATTCAATACTGTATATCCTCACAGTTCTTCCAATCACCAATATTTGAAATAGATTTTTACATAGCCTACTTTTTCCACAAGAAATATAAAGTGAGTTTTAACTTCAAATATTGAATTGACTCGAGATAATAGTCTACTAGTAAGCAACATATCTGTATCAGGAATTCATCTCCATTTTGTAAGCACTAGTCAATCCAAGACAATGGAAATAAGTTTTTTGTAATGACCTCTGTTTCATCTTATTGGTGAATATTGTGTCAATTTACTCTTGAGTAGATTTGATAGGCTTAGTAAGTTCAATCATAGTCCCTGAATGGTATTTCCTCAAAAACTGGTGTGGGCCTACATTACATTATGCAATGTAGTCGAACCTTGATAATTCGAACCGTCAATAATAGGGATTTGTCTCTACTGTCCGTATTTGTTTTTATTGTAGAAAAGTTCCTATTAATAAAATACGATACAGGGCTTGAACATGTAAAACGTTTTCAAATCATCTCTCTTTTGAACTTCTTACGTTACATATAATAGAAAATACACCATTTTGAGGAGTTTTTCACTCCAATAGTGCTTGCTGTCCTTTTTTAAGGTATTTTCGATAATCTGGAAAATTTGATAATCCGGATGGGGTACAGTTCCCATTGATAATAATCCGGATAATTTACATTCTAGTGTACAATATTAAGTTATAAACTACACAAATTCAATATAACTTTTTTGAAATAGTCAAATCCTGTTTATGAAAAGTAGTTGAAAACTGCTGAATATAACAGAATTTGATGTTAATTGGATATAAATAACTGAACCTGTAATAATATTTGAAATATTCAATTATTGGAAGAGGCAATCTAAGAAACTTCAAACTGTGTGTTCCCACAAAGTAGGAACTCTTTCCTTTCATCTCTGTGGTGTTCCTAAATCAATCAAAACCCGTTCACCAGAAGTGAATGTTCACACTCCAGTGCTGTGGGAATTTGCGGTGCAGAGGGCTACTTATGCCACAGCACGCAGAGCGCGCTAAATATGACGCTGATATGTTCCACTGCAAGTCTCCGTGCTTCTAACATTAGCAAAGCTGATTGTTATGGTAAAACAGCACAGAGATGCCCGCTAAAACTCCCAGTCCTGACGCGACAGTTGTAAGCCACCTGTAAATATACCGCGTATCGGTTAACTCTTTTGTGCGTGCTATGAAGAAAGGAAACTGGTATCCTTGATCCTTAAGGAGACTATTATTACACTGTTTTGCTGCATTTGTAACCAGTAACGTTGCCAAATACAGGAGACGTCTGATACAGAATCCAAATCGCTTATTGTATTTGTACTATTCATTTCAATATTGTATTAATCTACAATATTAGGCTACTATTAATATAATGTAGTATGAGTATTGTTATAACAGTAGTATTATAGTTAAATTTCCGTGGCGAAGCGTGGTATACTTAACCGGTCATCGCCGGGTATAATTATGTCCTATTGGAAATATACCCGGCGATGACCGGTTAAGTATACCACGCTCCGCCACGGTTAAATTTATTAATTTACTATTGTTTGATATTGTAGTAAATTTTATATTCTCTTATCATATCAACCCTCATTCTGTTCCAGCAAGAATCTGTAGCATTATTGCTTATCGAATAAAGAAATAATATACTTGAAATAATACGTAAAATTATTAACACTCAACAAAACCCTTTTTTAAGATGATTCAATTGAAATTTTTGTTGAATCAATTTAAGTACAGTTAATTCATTCTACACCATTTTGCTGTAATGAATTACATCATTATAGCTTTTTACAATGATCAAAGTTTATAAGAATTCATGCACTATGTTGAAGCCATGCAATATTGATATGTCAATATTGTAGTGTTATTGTTGCATCAACTGATTGCAGGAAAAGTTGCAGTTTTTGTTGGAAAAATGCAAAAAGTTTTCGAAACTAGTCGTTCAATTAGTTGTGAAACTCCGATGTAAACGCAGCTTAAAGGTGAAGCTTTACTTTACCTTTTTTACTTTGGACCCTATGAAAAGTTGTAATGACAATCTTCTTCAATTTCAAAGTTGAATAAAATCTTTGTTTTATGCAACTCATACCATTTTACAATCATCAAAGGGTATAAGAATAAAATTTATCCACTATGTTGCAGTCATGCTATATTGTATAGTGTTATTCTTATACACTTTGAACCCTGTAAGTTGTAGCCTGATGACAATTATCCAATTTCAAAGTTGCATAAAATCATTTTCAGTCCAGATGCCAAAGCAAACTATAGCTACGGTATACTACACCAATCACACTAATTTGCGACAATAATAATTTGTCTTTGCCTGAAACTCGATTCATCGACTATACTTTATCGATCGAGTTTATCGATAACGATCAAGTGAGTTTGTAGAAGGAAATGGCGTGAGACTGGACTGAGGTCTACCTATTCCTGTAACTTTGACTAGAGCCGACTGAAGCTGAGGCTAGAGAGGCGCCTGCCTCCTGCTGATTAGAGCGATTCATAATATTTTATTTCGACCCTAGAGCCAAATACATCCGCCAGTTAACACTGTCATCCATTTTTCACACCAAAATCACATGTGAAATCTTCACACGCTTGTTGTCGGCATCCGTGTGTTTGTTGCTGGCATAACACATCTCCCAAATCCCAACCCACAACTACGAATGCAGCCCTGACCTATTGGTATGCCGTTAAAATGCTGAATACTGTAACAAAAAATCCTATTCCTAAATCTTCAGAGAGAGATTATTCCATAATCTCTCTATTTCCTTTGAGTAATAGCCTCAAAATGAGTTCATGAGTGAAAATGTGAGTTCAGAATTGAATTGCATTATTCACATTGAGAATATGAACTCATATTGAATTGCATTAAGAACTTGTCAATGTAGGCAAATAATTTTTGTATTCTTTCGAAAATACAATATTTTCCAAGCATTGTGGTCCATTGCAATTCTAGTTTTCAATTCGGTACGAAATTCATATAAATTTCCTTACTATTTTCCCCCTTATCATGTTTTTATGAAGTGTTGTGTGATCGTTCTTTATTGAGTTTTCTCACCAATCTCCTATAAGTTTTCAAGGTTGTATAAATCGATGGTTCGGTAGTTTTATAGTTCGATAATAATTGAAAATCAGAATTCAATTTTTTTCTTGACGGTATATTTTCGAAACATTTCTAGGTACAGAAACTGGAAAAACCTAATAATATTTTGACGAGTTTCATTAGTTTATATAACAATAGCTTATTTTAAATTTTGGTTACACATCTATCAATTACAATATCATACTTAGGAAAACTAGGATCGATTAATGTACAGTATATTATATTCAAATTTGTACTTTATGCATTTTTTGTATTTGTTTTGTTATTTTATGGCAAATGAATGTAATTTTATTGGATTTGAGTATAATACGGTGTATAAAAATTACAAATGGCTCAATTACAGTATTCATCTCTTAATCCATATCAAAATAGTTTTCTTGTGTTATTTCATTCACCAGCAGCTTCAACTAGCCAAAAGACGAGGGCTCAACCTGGGGCTGTGTCCTCACGTAAGTCAATGAAGATGTTACGGTGGAGGAGGATGAAACTTCAAATTTAGAAAGCAACGGACACAGTCCAAATTGGAATGTTGGTAAATGTTTAGGCATATATAGTTGTTGAGCGATTATCAATGCTGAAACGACTAGTGCGACCAATCGTGATTTCGTGGCTGAAGCGGTTGAAGCACTTCACATTGGAAGGTGTGGACAAACAGACTGCTGCATCACTGCGTCGACTGCTGAATGGTACCGTTGTGAGCTTTCAACAACGCGCATTGTCCCTGAAAGTCCCTCCATCCCCTGAAAGGTGTTGCTGATGATATTGTTAGTTTAGTGAGTTTGAAAAGCGCAGCATGTGGTGGATCTACAGCGATTTTGTGGAGGAAATGGGAAGGGTGGGTGGTGTCACCAGGAGTAGCTTGTTTCGTCGTGTGAAGTATTTAAACGTGAGTTCAAAGAGGCCGCGTCAGGCGAGAGATTTGGCGCCGTATGCAGCAAGGCAGCGCATTCTAGCGTTGGCTGGGAACAGCTTGTGGATGCTGTCTGCGGGTGGCGTCCAAATTCCATCCACAGCCGGGCCCCCCACAATTTCTGTGATATTTGGCGCAGAGCATCCATCTTACCTCTTACATCTGAATGCGGGGACCGGAAGTCGTCATCCTCACGAGGACACCCTTCGAGATGATGAGTCTCTCTTCTTCTTCTCCCAGCTACGTCACCCGAAACCAAGCTCTTCTCATCCTTTATTATCCGCATTTGTCCCCATTCACTCACTCATTCATACGTCAGGTACTTCGTCCTGTCCATCTCTCTGATCCCCGAAAAGAACACAAACACCTCCTCTGCTACAATCATCTTAGCCGTCTCCTTTCACACCCTGGGCATTACTCTCTTAAGCAAACAAAACACCCTCACACTCACACACAATAACCAAGCTGTCGGCCGTGGAAAAGCCTACAGGGATACATGCTTTCGGCGATCGTCGAGAGAGACTTTGAAAACTTTTTCTATTATTTTGTCGAGTGAAAAGACTCGAAATTAACAAGCCGCGGGCTGGGAGAAGAAGACATGGGACCGGCCTGTCACACACCGCTTATCTGCGCCTGTTGATCTTTGTAAGTGATAATTTAGTGCCGTTCTGACAATGTTCTTCGCTGCTGGCAAACTGCTCCCAAAGACTGCAACCGACATCTCCCAACGTGACAAGACGTTTCCTGTCCATATTTGAAAATTCCTTGGCCCTTTTACCGGTATACTCCATGGAGTCGAATACATTTTTTATATATCTTATTTTTTATTGTAGACACAAATAACATTTTTACATTCTTTTCTCTTTAAACGTCTCCTACCAAGGCTATACTAGATGTAGCCTTCATCTAGTGTAGCCTTGCTCCTAACCTTCTTTTTCTATTATCAAACGTATTTTTTCCTAAGAAGCGTCTTGAGAAATAAGCGAAATTAGATGAATTTGTCTGTAATAGATTATTCATTTTTCAAACATTGATAAAAGTATTCGACATTCTCCCTTTTAACTCCTTATTCCTCCCTTTAGAGTCAGAGCTGTTTATGGAATTTGAGCTTCATTCAAATCATTAGATTTTTTCAAAATGTCTTAAACAAAGACCATTCAAAGATTACAAGTAGTGTGAAAGTAAGAATAGTAATGTTACCAGATGGTCGTATCAAATTATGTTTCTGTTTGGTGATACTGTATATGAATTTGAATAGGTACAAACTTTAATGTCATTCTCAACTGAATATGTAAAAATTATTGTTAATAGTGCAAATTCATAGACATGAATCCGAATTTTTATTCTCCAACTATTAGTTCTTGAGGCTCCTTAATACCTTTGACTGAATTTATAAAATCGAGATGATTTTTGCGTGCGCGGGTGAAGGGGGGTCAAAACGAGTTTACTCCTTCGAAAGCTATTTACCAACCGATAAGTATGAAAATGGTACCAAATTGTTCAGAAAGATCTGTAGAATGTGTGTATAACCTCAAAAATTTTTTAACTTTAAAATGGCAGTATAAGTCGATGAACATGAAGTAAATTTCACTAATTTTAACTATCCATTAAAAAAAATTTGATAAGTGATAATAAAATTATAAGATACAGCAACCATTCTAGCAATGTTTATCTTCAATTTAAGACCATCCACACATTTCTAGCTTTAAAAATAGCGACCTAAGGAGTAACAATAATATAGATTATGAATATTTGCAATCCAGTATTAATCAACCACTCTATGTTGCTGTGATTAGTCCGGCGTTATTGACGCATGCGCAGATAAATGGACGCCCGCGTCAATGCCGCTCTTATAATAAGTCCCAAGTCCAAACACAATAATACTTTGGCACTACTCAGACCTGGAAACTTCAACATCGAAAAGCAACTCATCGCTCGGCGACTCAGCATGTGTTTTCAAATGACGACGCTCAGACTAGGCGATATCGCCTAGGTGACATCGCCGCGCAACGAAGTTGCTTTTCGATGTGACATGCTGGTTGCCGAGCGTTGTGTGTACAGATTCTATGTACAGAAAAGTGAGGTTAGGTGATATTCTAACCACATCAAACTGGTAAAGTAGGATTATTTGCTTTAAAAAGTAGTATTTCGTCATTTTTTGGTCACTTCAACTTATAAAATATCGAAGATAAGTTATAAAATTCTCAAAATATTTACTTTTTGAGAATATTGTGATAGTAGTCGAACAGCAACTCTGGCAACTTGAGTAGCGGCTGTGAGTATGACAAGCAACTGCTGCATCGCTGAGTTGCCGAGCGATGAGTTGCTTTTCGATGTCAAGTTTCCAGGTGTGAGTAGTGGGTGAGAGTATTGTTGAGAAATAGAAGACTTTCCCACGAAATCAGGGGTTCAAAATGTGAACATTGTTTTAAAATTCAAACCCTTGATACTGACCCCTTATCATAATATGGATAGGCAACAAGAGATACATGCACGCATAACATGATTGCTGAATTTCCGGCGAAGAGTGTGGAAATGCCGAATACTGTGTATTCAGTATTCAGTATCAGGTTTTTTATTCGTCATCACGATAATCTTGAGACTAATAAGTAGCGTATCAGATGATTCGAATTGAATTATTCATAATTACTGTGTTGGTAATGCTAATTACCGTGGAATATCCTAATCTATATTTTATATAGATTATTATATCCTAATCTATACATTAATATCCTAATGTTTTTTGATCCCATGTTTTTAATGGTTCATTGACATGGTGACAGTGGTAGTTTTATTTGCTAAGCCAATTCATTAAAAACTGTTATCCATATAGATGAGAAGATGATGCATGAAAATGAGTAGCAATCATTGCATTGATGAGTTTTTCTCTAGTCAATAATTGTAATGGGAAGGTAAGTTTGAGATATAATTTCAACAGTCTTGTAAATAACTAAACAAGGTACTTCTTCTCACATGGACAATGGATCTAATAACTGGATTACAGTATTATGATGATGGTAAATCCATTAGATCTAGCCGGATATGTATCCTTTTAGTCATATAAACTTGAATATAATGTTGATAATCCAGTTGAATATTGAAAATTGTATCACATTAATTTTACCGACTATATCACAGGAAATACATATAATTAAAACATTGAACCTCATAAAGTGTTGGATTATTTGTTTTGGAGTTTTATAAGACAGGAAGGGAAGTAATGGGTAGAGAATTGAATTGAATGACTGTCTTTATTTTCCTAGAAGGCGGAGTTAAGGCGCAGGTATCAACATTAAACAATACAACAAGAACTCAATTTGAAATATGAATTGATAAAAATTCAAAATAGCTTGGAACTGAATCAAAAAGAAAGAAAAAATTAGACAGGTTAGAGAAGAGTAAAATTAGAAGTAAAATGGTAACGTAAGAGTAATGAGGTAAGAGTAAAATGATATTAGTAAAATGAGGATGAACAGATAGGATTGAAAAAATTGAGAATCTCAAGTATTTATGAATAATCACTATTAATGTAGTAGCTTTGTGACACACAGTTATATTGAAAAATGTACAAATTCAACAAAAATAACCCTAGAGTCCCCAAGAACTAGATCAGAATTGCATTCAAAACTATTTTTTCCATTTACTGTTACAGGTGGGCTACTGTAGTAGAAATGGAAAAATAATGGCTCTGAACAAAAAATAATCCCCTTAATAAAATGGTCTTATTTCATTTAAAAATAAAATTTCAAACACGGTAGCGTACATTGGTCTCGTATTTCAAGTGACTAAAACTGTATTTTCTCAACAATACCTATTATTTTGTTTGTTAACTACCCATGAGTCTAATTTTTAGTCTTAGAATATTGTGTTTTGTAAATCAGCATACTATCTGCTAACGTGTTCCACTCTTCAATTCAAATAACGTGATAATTGGCATGCATAATATTTCATACAATTATAAAAATAAAGGCATTTAAGAAATTAATGATATTGAGAATATTATTTTTTCACATTCCTTCCAGTTTTTTCCCAATGACAAAACTTTTTAATCAATTTAAATCTGGAATTTATAAAATGTATTTATTCGTATTGCTGGCTCCGTATCACAACAATAATCATAATCATAATAATTTATTTGTTGAAGAACAATTACAAAATTTCATAAGACATTGTCACAGTATTGAAAAAGAACATTACAATAATTTTGGTTGAAATCCAACTCAATTCAATTGAGGGTGGAAGTGATTTCAAATTTTCAAACAAAAATTATATTTCTCCAAATAGAGTGAGATTTTGGTTACTGGTACTAGCTCAGAACAAGCATCAATCTAATTTCATAAAACAGTTACAACAGGCCAATTGTTACCCAAGTGGACTGCTGTATAATACTGATAGTATATTATATAACCTACAATAAAAAAGAAGAAATTGACAGAATTACAAATGATTCATCATATTACTATATTTTGATTGAATGTAGTTATTTCCTCAAATATCACATTTGGGCTCCTTAATGATACCAATACAGTACTAGAATTACTAGGATACTAGATATTAGAAATATACAGTAAAACCTGTCTTAGAAAACACTTTTCCGTTTTAGCAGGTTTCCGGCTTACAAAGGTACTTTTACCTTTATACAAAATTCCTTGGGACCAGAAAAACCATTCCGTCTCAACAGGTTTCCGTTTTACACAGGATCCGCCTTAGACAGGTTTCACACCTATTTCAGCAGATTTAGCAGGAACTGATAATATTCCAGGGCGATATTCCAACTAGGACTTTTTTGTAAACGAAACTGTGCTCGCCCAGTTGAATTTTTTCATTTCAAATTTTGTTCAAAATTAATATTAATATTAAATTTTAATATTCATAAATCAATTAATGACAAACGTTTTTCATCCACATTCTACAATTCCATTGAAATTATTGTTATTAAATGTAAGATTTATGAAAATAAATCAATAAGCCTAGGTGTTTCAATCCTCATATCAGAACCAAGCTCATGGAACGTGACATGGTGTGATAGTTAAATTGATTAATTATTTGCTCTAATGATTATCTCATTTTCTCTCTCCATTAGAATATATTCTTAGGTTATTCTTAGGTTTGAGGAATAAATAGACTCAGTACAGAAAAAATACATTCCATATTTTTATTGAAACTTCTGAAGTCAACACCAGTTCTCTAAATACAGTACCGGGTTCATCTTTAGAGTTATTTAAAAATTGTATAATACCACTATTATAGAATTTCCTTTTGCCATTTAAAAATTAAATTTTTCAATGCGTTTTCCAATTTCATCACCAAAATTATTATTGTATTTAAAAGTGCTTATATAGTGGGATTGTATTCCCAAATTATGTTTCAGCTAGGTTCACCAGTGATAATGAACAAATTGAATTGTTTATTTTTGAACAATAAATTGTTAGCTGTTATTCTCTTTGTTAATTTTATAACTAACATTTTTTTTCCAACCTTGGCCCCACAATACAATAGCCAAAATAAAGATATAAAAAATACAAAAAATATGTAAAACTAATTAAAGACAGATTCAGGAAAACATTTTAATTTTATCACAGAAGTTATGGAATGTTTTTGGAAATACAGAAAGGTATGTATAAAATACTAATTGAAAGCAGTATAATTTTCTCTCGTGACTTGATACAGTTGATACTAGTTGTAAACAAGAAACCATTGATAGATCACATTTTTTACAGACTGAGAATAATACTGTCTAATAGTGAACTGGTTAATGATCATTCACCTCTGCTGATTCAGTCAAGTGGATGTGAAACTGGCAACCAGCTGGTAGTCCTAAGCCCACATAGGGCTGTTGAGCCATTGACAAACAAACAAACAAATAGTGAACTGTTAGTTTTAGTCAATAGTTTAATAGTGAACTTTCTTTTTTTAACTTCTAATAGTGAAAATTATCTGCTCATTGACAAATAATAAATCCAATAAGCACTTCTATGATTTATTCTAAGACAACTATGGTATTTCAGTTGTAATTGAATTTAAGTTTCTTATCATATGTTGAATATAATTATATATAGCCTATTTTTTCCATAATTCTAGTTTGAAAATAATAAGCAACTTGATATTTTATTTCAACTTATTGTTATTGTTTGCTAAGAATATGAATCAATGGATTGCCATCCTATTGAACTAAAGCAAAAATAATATTTCACACTTTCACATGTGAAAAATCTGCTTTTACAGTAAATTATTTCATTCTCACACTTAGAATAAAACTTAATAACAAAAACGTATTTTGTTCTAGTGGACTAATGACGTCAGCTATAAAATTTTATAATTGTTCTTGAGGCTCAAAGACAGGAACAGAACATGAATTAATCCTCACTCATTCAATAATTCTCAAATTGAATTATTCGCAATCATAATGATTTTTGCTGATATAAGACATCTGTCCCATGCATAAATGATTCATAATTCATATGAATAATTTATGATGATTTATAGGTAAATTAATGCATGGGTAAAAGACTGAATGGAAGAGGAACTGGATCAGGTAATAAAAATTCAATCAATTTAGCGAGATGTTCTTCTGACAGAATTTAATTTCTTATTGGGAGATTATCAAAGCAATAATCACAAGAAACTTGTTTTCAGAGATACAACAGGTGTCTGAGTTGCTTTAATTTCTTGTTGATTATTTTCTTGCCTCGTGCAAGGGATTAAGTTAAGCATCAAACAAGAGAATGATAATTTCAATATGGACAGTAAAGCTTCTATACTAATCTCTGGTGGAAATTGAAAAAAAGGTCCAAAATTTTCCAGAGATACTCTGAGTAGTCAAAATAACAATTAGATCAGAACTTTAGTCGCATTAGGAATGGAATATTTCTCAGGTTTTTCATACACCTGAACTTTCCTCATCATAATCAATGGATAGGATAGGATCATTTAAAATGGATCATAGGACTCAAATGTTATGATTCTTGCAATACTGTTGTTATGATTCTAGATATCCTTCCATATCTTCAATATCCTACCAAATCAAAATAATACATCATCTTCTATAAAAGAATTTCAATTATCTTCGTATAGTGACATGTAATGAAAATGAGTATGTTCTAATAATTAATCAGTTTTAAAGTGGCAAGGCTTATAAACTTGAAGCATCGCATGAAGTGATTGTTATTCTTAATTTAAAGGGGAATAACAAATACAAAGAGATGAGTCAGAGTAGGAGCTAGTAGACTCCTCTCATCTCATGCTCTAAATATCCATGAATTAATGTCTCATTTGAAAGCAGAAAAATTATTAAAATAGAATAACAGAAACGGAACAAAAATTATTTCTCCAAAACTTTATATACCATAGAAGGTTTTTTACAATAACCATAGGAATAAAAAATAAGAGTGCTAGGAACTGAATTCAAAAGTGTTCTGAAAACTTTTAAATGTTCCATTCAATTTATTCCATCATCCATTGAACTAATCATTCTATTGTCTATTAAATTTGAATCTCAACACTTCTTGAAACGAACTCTGTATTTGAAATAATATAATATAATATTTCCCATGATTGTTGAAAAAATATTGTAGCAGAGATAGTCAATCAATAGATGAATTATTGAGAGGGGTAAGCAGCTCCGTGGGAATAATTACAAACTGAAAGGACTCATTCAGCATCTGTTTCTTCCACTATTTTTTTAGATTTAATCATTCAATACATTTTCAATAGAATTATCACAGTATAATATAGAGATAGAGGGTCAAAAGAAGCCCTGTCTAATACAATCAGTTAAGTACTGCCCGAGACTAAGCTCCGGGTCCCTGGGAGGAATACAATACGTCATCGAAAAAAGTTTTTGTAGAGTAGCACTATTATAGCTCTCTTCGTCTCTCCTCTCCAGCCGTCAGGGACACTGAAGCTTCTAGAGCAGTAACTGGGCCTCTTCTAGGTTGAACACTATATTTCAAATTAGGCTATTTTAATTGTTATAAGATACAGGGTTTCTATATGTTTATATTAAGTGATGCAATTGAATTTTTTAAATACAGATTACACCACTAATTCTACTTACTATTACTCAAGCAACATAGATCAATCTCTAGAGTTGATTCTGTCGAGCTAGAAGAAAAGTGACCATTGAATAGTTTTGATAGTTCTGAAATATTCTTTAAATTGATAGGCTATTTCCAGCAATCTATTGATCATTGGTATTAGAGATGAATTCAATAATTTTTTTTCTATTGTAGAGTCTTTGATAGAAGCAGACAATCATTTATCATTGTTATAGTTTAATTTTTTTCTATTATTTAATTATAAAAATGAATATTGTTGAAAAATAGATGTGTCCAGCGTCCAGCATTTGTGTAGTACAAGAAGTACTAGATCAGTAGCTACTTACATTTTGACATCAATACATAATGATGTAATTAACAAAATACATTTCTGGGGTATGGATATATAGTTCCTTACCAATTGCAAATTCAATTACACTAGTACATTAGGTGAAAATAACTTGCATAATGAATAATAAATAACTCACAGTTCATGTTTGCTTGACTTTATTCAATGAGTAACATATACTTTTATGAACAATAGCAATAACAGTGGAGGATAACAAATTTTTATTGATCTTCAAGTTCTTTATAGTTTCATAGGCGTATAATCTGCATATTTTCTGTCTTCAACGTGAGCAATAATAATTACAATAATTATTTCACCCAAGTATATGAGATTACTCAGTAGAAACAAGAATAAGATATGTCAGGAAAGATTCCATGTTGTTGACTTGAATGACTGACAATAAACATGCAGCAGGAGAATGGACATGTTGACAGAAATTACTATGCAAAAATCTCCCATTAACCTGAGATTTAATATCCATTTAAATTGTAAATTTGCTAGGTTTCTATGCTTTTGAAAATTCATAGATGATGATCACGCATTGTTGTTAAAGTTTATTATCATGGAGTCTCAACAAACAGAAAATAAATAATAATCATACAGTACAAAGTAGCCTACTAACATTGCCGTGGGGGGACTTTGGTGATTGTTTATCTTATTTCAAATTTTTCCTTCAATGTTATTTCCTTGTGTTAGCGATTTTCGAATAAAATCATATAATTCCTAAGAATATACAGTAATAGTTTTTTCGAAGTAGTCTACCCTAACAATTATTATTGTTCAAACTAAAAAAATAATATAACTTCAAAGTGAAAATATTCCAAATCGTGGCTTTTCTATGAGGTATAAGTATTGGATTAATTGATATAATACAGTATTTACATCATCATGTAACTAAATCATTCAATCAATCTCCAAGTATTAAAAAATGGAATAATAATGCAGTAATGAGTAATCTTCAACTGAATCAGTAATTGTTAGGCTTAAACATACGTGCTCCAGAAATACATAATTGAATAATAATACATAATACTTGAATAAAGTGTAAATATTATAGGTAGCTTAATGAAACGAAATAAATATACAGTTAAGAGTAATCTGTTACTGTTTCAGTAAATTATTACAAGATTAAAGCTTTAGAAATAAATTATAAAAGAATAAATTCATGTAATGGACTTGTTCTGTGAGCATTCATGTGTATGTAAATGAATAAATAAATATTTCCCTTCAGTTATTCATATTTGGTAAAACTAACGTTTGGACTGCTTTTTGTATTATTCATTTGTATATTTTATAATTATATGGAATAATTACACCAATAATTATATATTATAACTAGTAGTTCTGTGAACAGTAGACCTCACGAAAAAGCCATGCTAGCTGAAATCAGCTGTCAATGCGTTTACCCGTAAATTAGCGGTTTTCTTGTCCATGTGTACAGAATTGGCCCTGTCAACTGTATCGAGAGAGATGTTGTCAGGCGCCCCCCAAAATACGATATGTACAAGTAATTTAATCGTACATCTAATTTGATTTTTTTAATTTTTTACATTTTTATTTACTTTTTATATTCTATATTTTTATTTTTTTTTAATTTTCATTTCTTTTTTTATCATTTATTTATTTTATTTTTTAGTTATTTATTTTTTAAAGATACGCGACGTTCCACAAGCCGCCGCTTTCGCGGCGCCCCTCTGACTGCAGCGAAAAAATCTTATTCTGACCCAGCTGATGATCATTCCATATAATATGACGATGTTTATATTCTGACCCCGCGAACTCAAACCAATTATTATTATTAAGCTTATGGCTTTTTTGGCGGAGAGACCCTTTCGGGTTTTCCACTTCGCCGAATTATCCAGTTTTCCCTAATGGAAAATATGGAAAACATTATAGGTTAAGTCCAACACTGAATTTTCAACTTATAAGTCCCGAAAAATCCTCAAAATAAAATTTTTTTCAATTCATAGATACAGAACTAATACGATACTCACGAAAGCACATTTCAAATTAAATAGGTATTGAATTATACAAAAAAATTCAAACTCAAACCAATCACTTAATTTTATAAGGTTATGAAAATTCACACGTTTGAAACTTTATGCTTTAAAACCTCAAAAACATCACCAGTTCCAGTCCCAGAGGTAGGTCGAATAAACTTTGAAGCAGGATTATTCTCACTCTTAATATTAACGATGAATATTGAAACCCATGAGGATTGAATGAAATATTGTGAATGGTTTTTGACATGTGCATATAGACACATTCCATCATCATATTTTTATAAAATGTTTCTTCAAACAGATCACTGTTAATAATCATCTGTTAATAATCATCTTTGAAAAATCATCTGTTAACGCACGCATTCTCGTGCAACTTTCAACTTATAGTCTTTATCTCATCGTAATAAGATTACATGGGATCCTTTGTGGTCCTCCATGCTCGTGCAACTTTCAACTTCCACTTTCAACTTATAGTCATTTATTCAATTCAAAATAAATCCTATCACGTGTTCCATATAGCTATTGTATATTCCATACAGCCATTCATATATAGCTATATTCCATACAGCCATTCTCTTTCCCTTCTATTTCGTCCTCAAAAGGCAAAATTAAAAAAAAACCTTACATATACATCGTCGCGCAGTCTCAAAATGAACATTCCTGCCAAATCTTATTGAAATCTGTCAATGCGTTTAGCCGTAAATGCATTACAAACAAACAAATCCACAAACGAACAAACAAACAGACGAAAGCCAATGGACTTGAAACTAGACTTCACTTCGTAGATGACTGAGCTTCGCTCAGTCATCTCTTCGTTCGGTCAATTATTATATAATTATATGGAATAATTATAAAATATACAAATGAATAATACAATAAGCAGTCTAAAAGGTAGTTTTACCAAACATGAATAACTGAAGGAAAAATATGTATTTATTAATTACATACACAATAAAGCTCACAGACGAAAAGTCCATTACATAAAATCATATTATATTATTTGTATGCTTGTGTGATATAATGAGCAGCGAGATGTTTCTCGAGTGACATATTATGCAGAACTGTATCATTGATAAATATTTGATTCAAGTGAACAAAATTCTGACACCTGATGCCATACCTGAACCATTACTGATAATTTCTTCAAGTTTAAACTCTTTATTTTGATCTGATTGTGAGTTATTGAATTATAAGATGCAGTAAATAATGTTTGATTGCCTGAAATTAAATACAACGCTCCACTAATGCACTCATTTATTAAAAAAAAAATAATAATAACTATAGCTTTCGGAATCTGAAAACAGTCCACTAATAGACTCATTTATTAAAAAATTAAATATCTTGATAACGTTGATCAATAATGCAAGTCATTTTATTCCAATAATAATATTATGAAAGTATTAATTTTTCAAACAATGAAGATATTCAAGTGGTACACCTATTTGAAACAATCTTGGAGAATCAGATTGCAAGTTACTGGAGATAAGCTATAAGCTACAACAACTGAGAGGTAATAAGAAGTGATAGCTTTCAAACTAGAAGATTGTTGAAGAGTGTACTACACTCATGCACTCCAGTTCTGGGCTTTTATTTCAATGTTGTTCATTCTTCCATCGTTGTTTTCATCTCATTCGCCCTCATTCTTAGTAATTGTTCCAGTTTTGCATTAAAACATTACATGAAGTTTTTCCATTATGCCACGTGTTCAAAAAGTTAGGAAACAATAACACTTGTAATAATAATACTGATCACAGGTTCATGGTGGCACGTGGGGAAATGATTCAGGATTTTGTAGTTATTTTGTCTTTTGTTTCAATGTCATTGAATTAATCGACATAGTGCTACTATCCAATTTGTATCATTCAGGAGTAAAACTATCCTGTACTGTTTACTGACTGTAGTAGACTTCATTTCTCAATAAAACGTGGAAGACATAATTTTTTAAAGTTATTATAATAGCAGTGTGGGACAGTAGCCTACATGGTTTTTAAATGGCTGATATTGATTCCTAGTCCGCAAAGAAGCGAGTCAGCAAATAACAATTTGATAATTGTAATTGTAATATTATGTATAGCGTCAATGAATGAATACATAAATTGAGGAGAAAAATCAATTCGTTTTTGAAGAATTAAGATTGAGTAGGAAACATTTCAGCCTTATTACATCGGGTAGGATTAGGTTGATTTTCATTTAGGCAGCAAAATGAGAATTATTACTCCTGAAAAAATTATTTCATTTTTTTAATGATTAACAATCATTCAGGGCAGCTTTCATAAGAAAGCTACCCGTGCATTGCCTCTTCCAGCTTTAACAAAAAATTATTGGAATTGATTAATTTCATAATAAATTAACGTGACAACAACATTAACTAAAAAGACAACAGAAAAATGAAATTTTCAAACAAACAATGAATTAACAGAATTTTTCGCAATATTTTCCACTTTAAAAAAACTCAATACCTAGGAAGTTTTGAAACTCAGTCTATTATCTCGCATTCTAGTAGGTACAGCCTGATGGAGAAATATAATTATTGATTTAAAAACTGTTTGAAGTTATGTAATCTTGATAAAATTTCATATTGTATTGCAAAATGAACTCATCAACGACTGAAAAATATTGAGACCAAATAAATATATATTTATTTCAAATAAATCTCTATTTGAAATTATTGATTAATTATAGATCTGGAAAATTTTTAGGAAAAAATACGTTAAAGCAAAACTTCCTGTAGCTACCGAAAATAAAATGTAAAAAAATATTCGTGGCACAGTTTTGTCTCGGTATTCCGCTTAACCGATTTCCGCTCAACCGAGGCTATCTAGAATGAGTTTTATAAATTTTAAAGCAAAAGCAACACGCACAAACTAACGACTCAATTTTTTTGATGAACTTTCTATAGTGACTATGAGTTTAGTGATCTTGCTTTTAAGTTAAGGTATTTTTGAGAGCTGTTGATATTTTTATTTCACAGTTAAACGAAAGGTTTATATAAATCTTTGCTATGTATAACTGACACATTTTAAACAGTTTTTTAAACCCAGATAATTTAATACGGTTCACTGACGAACAACTTGTGAAGTGGGCCTCTGAATTTTGTAACAAATATGAATCTGATGTGACTCATGCTTAGGTTAATAAGTAATTTGCTTTAGAAATGTAAACAAGGACAAAATCAAAAGTAATAAAGTGTTGTCGCTATGAGCTGTAGGCAACTCTTCAACTGTAAGAATGCATTATCTAGTAAAATTAATCAGATTTTGAGCAACGTAACATGAACATTATATTGCAGCTTGCAATATCATGTATACTGTATAGGGCACTGAATAAATATAAAATGTTAAGTAAAGTAAGAAGTAGTCTATTTTTTATCGTCCTAAGAAGTACATTAATTAATTGTAAGTATGTAATGTGATACTTACGTCAGTTATGTTAATGGTGTTTGGAAATGTTTAGTAACTCAATTTTACTTTCAATTATTTTTTTTAATAATTAATTTTTCAAATAAATTAACTTTGAAATTACTGTAAGGTACATAATAAATTATATTTTTTTAATAATCTTTCTCTAGTAATAGGATATAGCTTGCACAATGTCGTGTGTAGTCAGTAGGTAGTTTTTGCTGCAGTTCGGCGGCATCGTTTGTGTGTGGATGTGAATTGTGGCCATTCAGAACACCTCAAGTGATGTGTTTAAGTTTGACTTTAAACTACACTTTCACCAAAGATGAGACAACTGCATCAATTAGTTTGCAAGTTATGGACTTTTAAACAGTGGATTCATTTTTTTGTACCACTCTGTAGTATCCAGGAAGTGTGGAAGTACGGAGAAATGTCATTAGTTTCGTTGATGGTTAGGTGGTGGGGGGGGGGGGGGAAGATGAGTCTAGGAATAGGAGCGCACGGGGAGTACTTGCATTGGGGCGCAGTCAGACTAGTTACGCCACTGGACATAATTTTTATATTCCAATTCTTTCAAAGACAAGTACAGGTGCAACTTTTATTTTCAATCTTTTCAACAGTATTTGAAAATTAATAAAATTCATCATTGTTTTATAAGCATTTTGAGATTGACACTTAATTCGTTACTGTACGTACTTTTGTTTCCATACTCATAAACAAATCTGATTATATTCTATCAGAAATAGCAAGTGCATTAATGTATGAGAGAAAAGAAGCCCGAGAAGTAAATTATTTTTGCACTGTACCTAACTTATATAGGAAGGATATTATTTATACTACACTATAATTTATTACTGTACCGTGTACCATTAAACAGTAGAAACCAATCTTCAAATTTAATCTGTGATATAAAGATGATATTCATTTAATTGCTTAGTCCAGTATGGAGTGTTTATGAGAATTATTCAAGGAAAAGCACCGATATTTGATGTCTATAACTATTTAACGATGTGAAGAGCATTGAAGAATCGAGCATATCAATTATGTTAGTGGGTTTAATACGATACATTTATAGTTCTACTCAATAAACATCATAAATCTCTTCGTTAGACATGTTTGCACCGCTAATATATATTCTAATTACAATTGAAGCTAGGTAGGTACTTAAGCACCAGACAGTATCCATTAAGTTGAAATTGAGCATGAAGAGACCACACTAGGACTGGCGTCTTGTCAATAAAATAGAAGTAAAATCCAAAGCAGTCAGTAATAACTCAAAAATGGAATATTCAACATTATCCTAGTCTTCACTTACCTCCTCTTTGGCGCTAGAATACAATCAGGCAATTGAACTGAGAATGTTTGAAAATTTGGAAATAAAATCAATAGTGTTTTTCATAATACGACACATTAGGGTCTTTTATTGATAATAAAATAGTCTCACAACAATAATAATCCAATATAAATTGTTGAATATAGTAATTAACGAAAATCTTAGGTTTTTTAAGAATATGCACTTGGTGTCTTGCTTCCCACGTGTGCCTGTTGCTCCTTGAAGCAGATTTATTCTAGCAGAAGTTATATTCTGGTTGACACTATTAATCTACATGTCATACAATCATGTGATACGCTTTGAGCTAAAATGAATATCTTCGTGGAAAATAATATGACTCAGATAAATAGACAGTACTGCAATAGATTAAAGTATATTTCATCCTAAAATTTAAATTTTTGAAAATGCAATAATATAGTAATACAAGTCTATTACTTGTGATACGAAAGCTTAGATGGATAGCTTACTAGAAATTTCTTTGTCCAAATATGTAGTATTAAATTGAAGTAGTAGGCTCGAAATAATTTGAAGAATATTTTACCAAGAAATTAAAATTATTATATAAGAAGATGACGGTAAAATATAGTTCATTCTTCCACTATTAAAGGACTCACTGACCATAAATGATCCTGGTAAATGAGAGCTTATGAATGAATTATGAACTACATAATAAAAAACAATAATTGCATTGATAAAATACTAGATACATAACATTAGTCCACAATAAGGATGTGAATACTTATCGGGTGAACCTGTAACATATACATACCTTTTACGTAGTAGGTAGGAGGCTGAATATTAAATTAATTCATTATCCATAATATGTATCCCTTCTCTACATCTCAGAAAGCTGGAGAAAAATGAATTGATTCGATCGATGGCAAACTTGTTCTCATGGAAAAAGCTATACTAGAAAAATCATAAGAACTGGACTTTTTTTGGCCATCGTCCCAAAGAATCTAGTTCATACTACTACTACAGGGCTGGTCAATCTCTCATAAATCGTCCTAAATTCTTTAAGCTTTGCATATTGTAGGCTATCTTCTTGAAATTACTTTGAATGAATTTATTGACCCACTGCTAGTCGTTAGAAATCACAATGTATCCGAAGCTCACATCTCAAATGAGCATTCAAGTAAAATGTTGTCATTTGAGATACTGAATAGTATAACAATATGATACAGAATTTTATTTTCTACATGAGCGTCATAAGAATGCAGAAGTAAATCTCAAATTGAATTAATTTCTATTTTCCAATTCCCCATCCACGAATCAATGGAGAATTGGGTGAGGAACAAGAAGCTCAAACCAAAACTCTTTCTCCTTAATTTTCATGAATAAGAATATGTCTAGAATAAGATCAATAAGTGAAAATAGATAACTTTTCTAAGTTATTAGTTATTATACATACATCTACAACTGAAATGCAGGTAAGTCATTGTTCACTAACAGATAGAGAGCACTTCCAGTTTGAAGTGTCAAGTTAGTAGAGTAGGCTACCGTACATTACACAATTTGTGGGCTCTCGAATTTGAGACGACTTTTCAAATAAAACTTAAGTTTCAATGCTCATGGCATCATCGTCAGTGGTTGAGCCTGAACTGATCAGCCCAAACTAACCACTGATGATGATGCATTGAAACTCAAGTTTGGTTTTTTAAATAATAAAAATCTTTAATGCATAATAGACAACATTTGTTTTATCCATTCACCATTTTATTCATTTATCCATTATGGAGAAGTTCCACAACATTCCTGAATTAAGTGTGTGTTAAATTCCTTTTTCCCAGTTTTAAGGAACTCTCCCTTGACAAAATAGTGAATTCGATCATTTATAATTTTATTTATGTTATTTAGCCGCACTAGCCCAACTCAGGGATCAAAAAAGGTTTGTACTGCATCTTATTGCTGGACTCATCAAATGAATGGAAATAAGGAACCCAATACCAAAAAAAATATATGAGATCAATACTATATGAAACCTCTCTAGCAGCCTCAACTTTTCAAACTTGATTCATCAATTAGAATTACTATCAAGCTACGTTCAGCCAAAGCACCTGCATGTATTATAGTACGCCTGTTCAGAGGTTTATATCCGATTTATAGCTGGCAATAAAATCATGGAAAGATGTTATCAGCCATTTTAATTTCCATCGCAAGCCATATGGAGTAAATTAGAAAAATGTTTTGATATTGATAGCACACATTAAATGCCATACATTGGAAAACAAAAATATTATTGGATATGTTTGCCAATTTAGGAATTTTATGTAGCACACGTGCTTCAGAAAAAATGTCGATTGACATAACTGTTCACTCTGTTCCTTGAAAATGAATTACTAATTGATTTCATACGTTTCATAACTACAGACTTATCAAAATTTCCTCGGCATTAAATATATTATTTTTAGTTTTCAAGGAATAAATTAGAGTAAAAATAGCTTAGAGTGAAAAAGTCTAAGTGATTAGTTTGAATAAAACTAATTAAAACACATGAAGGCAGGTTCTTTATTGATCAACCAGTTATTAATTTATTAAATTTCAATTTACCTGAACAATAATTACATTTCATGTTGACAGATATTGGCATTTCTGAATGAAATTCTCAAATGCAATAGGCTTCATGAATTAAATAATACTGTATTAATTGCAAATGTCTCTGGAGATTAATAATTACAAAATCAACCAAATATACTTAAGTGCAGTATGTGAACAATTGCAAATTAACAGCAAGATTAATTTTTTTTCCTAGGGATGGGGACGCTGCCTTTAATTGCTTTTTCCTAAATATAGGGACGCTCCCTTGTTTTGAGAAATGCCAAAGTGGAACAGTCAATCAATAGAATCAATAATAATTATTTTTCGAAATTACTTTTTGCAATTTTGGTTATGGCATGGAAGATCGTTCACCAGGACTAATTTGTGGGAGATGGATGGTTACTGGAGCTCTCAGCACTCTTTATGCGTGAGGTTTTTCACTACTTAGCCGCGCCCTATCAATTAGCTTCTGGGCAACTTTGTAACCAGACGTTGATTATCCACTCATTTGCAACAGGAAACAATTTGGACAAAGTTGAACCTAATCAAGATTGGTCTACTATGATGTCTGTGACTGAACTCAGCATTTATTAGGCTTTAGCTATTCCCCAAGTATGACAAAGTTTATGAGTTCAATAATAATTCAATACGATCTCAATAAAAGGTCAGTCACTTCTGTTTTGAAAAATGGAAAATTCTATATTCTCTCCCTTTCTTGTAATGGGATAGGCCTGCTATAGCTTCCGGTGAAAGATGATTACAGAAAATATTGTGAAAGATATGGGATATTTGCAATAGCACTTTTCTACCGATGAAAGACAAATTATTAGGCTATTCCAGACTCACTTTTTCATTATTTCTTCTTACTAACACTTTTTTCATTTGACATTTGGTTTTTAAGATTCTCGTTCGGACTGAAAGCTTGTCGAAGTAGCGGTTACATTGGTTAATCTAATGTATCCAGTCTGTATCGCGGATCCAGAACGTCATATAAACCAGAATGTCATGCATGAATTTTGCTATGTCTGTTACATCTGTTTGTATCTGTTAAATTTGCCCAATCTTTTTATATCTGGAAATTTTGTAGAAAAAAATAAAATTTATTCTTATTCTTATTATTATTCTATCTCATTCAGTAAATTTATACTACTGTATAAGTGTTCTTATTAGTTGAAATTTCCAACCTTCTTTTAAATTTTTTTCATTTGAAAAAAAAACAGTTATTCCTTTATCATCTTCTCTGGATTAATGCATTCGAGCATTTTCTTTGTAGACACCTGGTTACATTCCAGATCCAGGTCAAATCAGATCCCAGATCATTTATTGATCCGGCTCTACAGAATCTCAAGAATTTAAAAAGTACGTAAGTGCTACACAATTGGCAGATAATTTTCAGGGCAGGTATAAGATAAAAGCGAGTTGGATTAAAGTTGGTTGGCGAAGCGTTTATCTTGATTCGCGTCAATTAAATTGCGGCAGATGGTAGTCAGGTAGTCGTTTGAGGATGCTGCAAAGAATGACGTCGATGATTATGATAACCGAGTTTCCCAAGGGCAAGGCCACTGGTTTCAGACTCTGGAAATTCGTCCCATAGCCAAGCAACTTCTGTTCTCCTCCGTGGGGGGGGGGGGGTTCACAGAAATATCAGAAATCTGGCATATTAGATTAGAGTGTATCTGGACGTGTACATGAGCTCAGGCACTACATTTATTATTTCTTTATTCCACTATAAAAAATTGGGAATTTTTCTAATAAAATTTTGGAATAGACGTTTTGTGCTAACGCCTGTTTTTTTATTTTCCTGATATTGTATTTTTAATCAATTAAATAAATATGAATGATCTTTATTATTTCTATACTTATACCACAGACTAGGTATAACTAGTTTTCTTGTTTTGTCTCTGCTTATACAGTACTATCTTAGGCTAGGCGTACACTGGTTAGTCAAGACAAGACGAGATTAGTCACATTACTTCACATAGATGCTTATGAAGCAACACACACCAATTAGTCATTGCATCGGTGTGTGCTGCTTCATAAGCATGTATGTGAATTACGGTGACTAAACGTGACTAATCTCGTCTTGTCTTGTTTTGACTAACCGGTGTACGCCCAGCCTTACTGTGCTGTACATATGGTTGCATACCTGTGCACTACAATACGAGCTTAATTAATAATACTGAAGCATGAAAATTTACTGACTTTTTCGAAATCACCCTTCATTTACAACTAGCTAGAAAAGTTAGATATTATTAGAGGAAGTGAAATTGGCTGTTTTCAATGAGTATTCCCTTTAAGAGAAAAGAATTATTCACAGACCAAGGGCTTGGTTTCAATGGAAAGTAATAAACTTCCATGCTATTTCCTGCAAATGCTTAGTAATTTAGGTTAGAAAAAAGTTGCTCATTAGTCTCAAGACTAGATAGCAATCTATCTATGAAACAAAAATTTCCTGCAATAATAATCCTCATGTTTTCCTGTCGTGTTCTCCTGATGAGAAATTTTTGGTCAATTGAAACTACAAGGAAAAATCATAGGGAAATACATGATTTAGATTTCGAAATTTCATCGACGTAACTCTATAGCTGGAGGAGGTGTTCTGTAGTTAATATAAGTAGGCTACACTAATGGAATAATAAACGAACCAGAGATTTAAATTGATATTTCCACCATCAGATGTTCTCAAACTAGTAGAAAAATATGTGCCCCAGTGCTACAAACAATAATTATTATAATGGACTAAAACCAGGCAACGAAGAAGAAAATGGAATGACTTCTGGAGATGAAGTTGACAGTGGACCAGATGAGTGAATTTTTTGTATGAAAGTTGTCCACTTTTTTTCCATGAGTGGTTGACAATGAAAACAAGATATCTCCAATTTCAAAACTTTTTCTAACCCCTGAATTTCAGTAATAAAACAAGTAAAAAATGGATAAATCTTTTTGTTTTTATGAATTAGTAACAAAAAATATCATCAAATATCATTAAATTCATTAAAATTTTGAAAAAAGGCCATTGAGATTGAAAACCAGGTATATCCAAACCCATTTTTCAACTTTTTCTCAGAAACTAGAAATTTTTCTCAACAATAATGTACTGTGAAAGACTGGTCTTTGCCACTAGATTAATGTATGTAATTACTTTTTATTGAAAACAAGCTGTCCCGGCGAACTTCGTATCGGCCTCTTCCCCCAAATGTCCCCCCTCTTCTCCCCCCAAATGTCCCCCCCTTCATGCCACCCCCGGAACATGTCATCCCCCAAATACCCCCCGGCCTTCCCCCCACACATACCCCTTCATGTCACCCCCCTCTTCGCCCCAAATGACCCCCATCATATCACCCCCCCCCCACGAAAAAATGTCACAAAGTAAAAATATCTATATCCACTCGCTTTATTGATGGAAATTAAAAGAAATCTGCAATATACTAATTTTTAAAGCGAGTGGATAAATATTAATCAATGCTGAAAGTTGTCAAAAAAATATCACCCGTCTGGGAATCGAACCCGAGAATTCTGCGTGGAAGGCGGAGTCGCTGACCAATAGACCACAGAGCTCGTCTCTGGGGAGACCTATATTGCAGCATCTTCAACTACACATCGATTTCATAGGAGCATTATTGTTTGGACTGGATCAAAATGGATGTCATGTTTGATAGGTTAGGTCATTAATTTACTAATTATTTATTAATTATAAAGAGATTTTCTTATATTTTAATACATATTATGTTAACCAGTGCTGTAAAAATTCAAACGAATCCAAAATCATCTAAATCGGTTCAGCCGTTCTCGAGTTATAAGCGAGCGTACAGACACCAACTCTCTTTTATTAATATAGATAAGTAGATCATCAAGAATAGGTTTTCTTGGTCTCATGTAAAATTTACTTTTTGGTTGATATCTGGTTTTCATTCTGGAGCCTTCAAATGTGTCCAGTCAATAAAACAAGGCATATGCACATAAAGGGTTATCATAAAAGAATGGTGCGAATATTGAATTTTTATAGAAACCAGTGTTCAAGCCGAACAACCTAAATTTGACAGGAATCGTGAACTGATTCGCGTCAAATGTTTGTCAGAAAACCGCACCAATTCTCTTGATACCGCACCATTCTTTTATGATAACCCGGTATATTGTGGGTTGAAGATGTGCATACATCAACATACCTGTGCAGATTGAGTACCTATGTAATTTAGCAAGCCGGCGATTGGCAGCCCCAGGGCATAACGCTGCGACCAGCTGGTCTTCATTTAGGCTTCATTGGCTTTGAATCATAAAAAACTGCGGCATTCCTTTGCAATGAGACAATCCAATTAATAGCTAGTGATGCGAGCCTTGAAAAATCATTCAGGCTTACCAGACGATCAGTTTCATCTTCCCAACTATTGACAATGTGTGGTAGGAGTTGAATGCCTCTATTATACGGCACGGAAGACTGCGAAAGTAAGTTTGGTGGTGGGTTGGTAGGTGGCATCGTAGGTCTTGCACGTAGGTAATCAAATAATAACAGGCTACTGATCAAGCGTAGGCTCCAGGATACATGGTGGAATAGATTTAAATAATTTTTGATGTTGCCGAATTCAATTTTCATTATCGTACTTGGGTGGCAGTGTAAACAGTTTCATTAAATACAAGTTCTTCGCGTAGCATCAATATCAAGGAGTCATACTACCAGCAGAAGCAGGATTTTTATTAATACAAATCACGAGTCTCGAATAGTTCAGAAAAATCAACAGTCTTTTACTAATCTAATCTTGCATTGATGCTACCAAATGAACATATTTTCTCTCCGTAAGAAGTACTGGTCGCTGTAGAATTTTATAGACAAATATTAGTGCAAGTAAATTATAAACATTTAAGTCAAGTAAAACTGTATTCAACACTGTATTTAAAACTGTACTCAACACTGTATCAAGATCAAGTCTGTAGTCTCTTTTATCTACCAGCAGGAATACACCGTTGAAATGATGCTAAAGAGAGGAGAATCTTTCACTTGATTGATTGGGAAACAGAGGTGATTTACAAATCAATATATTTCATATTGAGTCTGCTTATTGAATTCTGAAATTTTGATAAAATTATTTGATTTTTCAAATGAAAGTTAATTGAAAAACGACTGAATAAAAAAAGGTTGTACCCACATAATATTTTATCGAACCACTTAAAAAAATGTAGAGGGGTTGATTGATTAATTGATTTGCTGTTTTTATTTATTTCCTATAGGAGGGCGAAGTTAGGGCGCAGCCGGCCCTCTCTTACACTTAACCCTCAGGGTGAGGGGTCTTATTATTATTATTACTTTTTTTATTCTTGGGTAAGGAGGAAACATTTACTTCTCCAAGTTCTTCAAGTTCAAAAAGACTTGAAAAAAGTTGAAATAAAAATCAATACTATACTAAATCAGCTGAAGTTTTAAAATTATTATAATATTTGTAATTTTTACGAGTTCACTCCTTGCAGCGCCGCTCACTTGAATTTTCTAAAATTCTGCATTTAAATAGTTGCTATTTTGACTATCTGCAGCTGACAGCAGCTCAGTCATACCAATGAAACCCACCTTTCACAGTGATTATACATGTGACTATTTATAGTCACTGTACTACTTTTAGCTTTTAGCTCTATATCCTTTATCACAGTATAGTTAGCTCTAAGTTAGCTCTAAAGTATAGTTAGTCTATGCCTCTATCTATGGGGATTTCACAAACTTATACTACATTTTAATGCCAACAGATAGAGCCACAGTTACCTATTTTTGGTTTGTACACGTTTTCTCCCATTTAAAATGATCATTTTTGAAGATAAATAGAGCATGCAACAGTTCGATTTTTCAATTTTCTTTTGGCGCAAACCGCATCAAAATCGGTCCAGTCAAACTTCTCCACAAACTTTCCAAAATTTCCTCTACACAGGATCAAAACTCTTCTAATATAAAAGATTTAATATGACATAATTTTTGAAATGATATTCAACAATATTATTCACAGATGATAATTATAACATACAATCGTATTTACAGAAAGCAGATTGCAGGATAATTCTGAATTTGAAATGCTACCTCAGTTCAGAAAGAAAATGAGAGGTGTGTTGAAATGTCTATTTGTGATTTGCCATTTCATGGCAACTCAATTTGATTCAATATACTGTATATTTATAACATTTTAGGCTATGAAATGACATTCCATATAAATTTGAAGTTTTGACTTCAATCACAATCATGTCAATGAGTATTATAAATATTGCAAAGTGACTATTGTAAATATAAGCAGAGATAATTCAGAGTTTTCTCTCCTCCTTTTCTGTTATGTACATAAATAACAACGCTATCTATCGGCAGGTTTGAATACCAACTTTCAATTTGAGTTGCTTGTCTTTGATTCGCTGAGAGGCGTGGCTAGTTGAAGGGGGAGTTTGGGTGTTGACCAATCGTAGATTGAAAGAATTCTGAAGCGGTCTGACAGTATTCATTTCTGATTGGCTGGAATGGCTTCACAATGGATGATTTGATCCACTAAAAGGACGTTTAGATTGCTGATTTCCACTTCCGTTCAGGATCTAATTTGTTATTTCTTGTATGATAAGTTGAAACATGTAGCCGAAAAATGTGACTTTCATTATTTACTTCACAATACTATCAGTTTTCCATACCTTCCTCGTTTCTAATTAGATTCTCTTTCATTTGTTTCTCTCTTGTTTTCCAACTAATTTTGTATTATTTTATACACTCCGTTTTCTCTTTTTCTTGTAATCATCAGCATACCAATAATTCGCTACAAAAATTTATTCTGAAGGAGAATAACTGGTTTATTGGACAATTTCCCCAAGAAATGGAAGTTGTTGTTTGGAATTAATCAAGCATCAAATTAATTTGGAGCTTGAGTTTCAACAATATAGGCTTCAGCAAACCGTCAATTAGAAACTGGATTCTAAGTAAATCGTACCACAGTATCCCAGTTTTGTTTCAAGTATTTTTAGATTCTCGAATCCTCATAAATCTATTTTATCATGGAATGTGGGCAGCGAAATAATGACACTAATAATCGTCTGTTGGACAACAAACGTGTCAAAAATCGAACAAATTATTAGGGAAATGATTCTACATCCCATTTCATTTCAGGCAGATTACTCACACAACATTTCTCCTAGCGATAACATTATTCGCACAATGTGTGTCCCGCTGTCATATCATAAAAATCAGCGTGTGGTCTCGTAAAAACTCAAGAACAACATACTCAACGTCCAACTACCGAATACTGGTGTTTTCTAAAGGTCCTTAACCTTGTATGTGTCACACAGATTTGTAAATTCAAATTAGCTTGTAAGTCACCTCTATTTTAATGAGGAGATTTTATCTTACTTAATATCCATGACTAATATGCTGGTTGTATGATTTTATATTTGTTTAACAATTTAATATAGGTACAGTACTTATTTCTATTCGTACAACTTTCAGCAAGTTATACGTAACTTTCAATACACTTAATCAACAAATAATTATTAATATCAATAGATTTTGTTTATCAATCAATAGAAAATATTGAGTTGCATTCTAAAGAAAGTTTTAAATTACATAGTTTTTTATGAGAGTAATTTGAAGTTACATGTAGTAGCCTTTTTCTGGAATTCTAAATAAAGATTGCTGTTTCCGAACACATGTAGACATGTGCATCAATAACCTACCCTTGATAATTATCGATCATCCATTTGTTATTAATTCTATAATAGGCTGATTATTTGTCCTTAGAATGATTTAAGTTGTTATATCAATTCCTAAAGGATGTTGGAAGTCTCAAAATCATATTTCGACTGAAGTTTAGAGAATTTAGATAATAAAGAATTTTGGTCTCGACTGGGAGAAAATACATACGTTCAGTTGCACAAAAATCCAATTGGATTCAAGGGCGTTAAAATGACGTTAAAGGAACTATTCCACTATTTTATTTTTACAGCACTGGATCGCGGTTTCGTGGCTAATAAGTTAAAATAAGTTTTAAAGGAACTTATGCAAAAAATACCTATCGATCTCCGTGAAATGGCGTCATCTTACATTGGTAGAATTTAATTTGATTTTCGTGCAACTGGTCGATTTTCCATCCTCAGCACAAATTATTCGAATGATCTCAGGTTTGATTCCTGATTAGTTCTGCAACAATAATTCTTACTCTCTTCAAAGGCATTCAAGAGACGAGATGGAGGGAGGAGAGCAACTGGAAATGAATTTCAGAAACGCATAACATTTCAGAATACTCGAAATAACCTAAATTTTCAAGAATTTCCCCTCAGGCAGGTGAATTCTTACATAAAGCTGAGAAGCACGATATATTGAAGGAGATACCTTCTTTTCCTTCTCCTTCCATATACCGTGTTGAGAAGTATCAACGGCAACAGATATATATAGAAATAACTCAACTAATGTCTTTTCTACTTCCTTACCTAATAAATCATCACACACTTTCGAAGCCAAATGTCCATCATAAATAAACTCAATCCAAGTATGCTAAATAGAATTACATTGCAATTGGTTGAGCATTTTGCTGAGATTTCACACTTCTTGAGAGAGTTACGAAACATTTTTATTTCAATATGTCTGGTACTGCTAGTGAGTGGAAAGTCACCAGAATAATTTGGAGAAAATACTAAATGAATAATAGTGCCAGTAATATTAAGTGATGGCGTTTAAGGTAAGGAGAGAGAACGTATAAAAGTGAGATGGAAGGTAAACAATCTGTTGAGCAGGAGACCTGAGCTTAGGAGAGATGCGGGAATGGGAATGTGGAGAACGGTGAGAAGACACTGTTTTCAGTGGTTGAACAATTTTATTATTCTGGAACTTTTGTTAAGGCTCAGCTGAGACATCCATAGAGCTGTAAACTTCGTTTTTATTTAAAAATTGAGTTTAAAAACATCAATCAAACTTAGAAAAAATTTCAAACTAACTCTCCTTATCTTCAATCTTGTAAATTAAACTTACTCAAATCATTAATAAGAATACAAAGAATTCATATAAAGAATATAAAGAATTCATACGTAATATGAGTATGAAATCAAACTTAAACTTTATAAGTAAAGATGAATCTAAGATCTAGAAGCTTCATATTGTATACAACTTTTGAAGAATTGATTCTTTGTTTTTCTCATAATTTCAACTTATTGAAAAAATGAAAATTGATCGTACTTATTGATGGTTAGTACTGTATTATTTTTCCAAACAAAATTTAGAATTCAAATATAGTTTTAGAAGTAAGTTAGTAGAATGGTTGTAGTAGGATAATCATAGATCGAGCTTCAATGTCAAGATCATCTCTTCCCTAGAACATTAGTCGGGTAGCTTAGACACCTCTATTTTGTTCAAGAACGAATTCTCGCTGAAAGCTTATCTACTCCCAAAATGAAAAACTACTTGTTGAAATATACAACACAAAGTAGACAGTTTGTTGATCATTTTCAAGCTCTACAACAGTGTTATCATCTGCCAAACTTCTATTTTAGTTGAATGGTGAATTGGTTTACTTTAGAACAGCAACTTTTCAATTCTCAGGTGGAGAGTGCATTTTATTCTCACTCCACAAGCTATGCATTTATAAGCTAAATTTAGAACAATGCATCGCAGATCATTATTAGAAAACAAAGGAAGTGGGCACTCTGATTCTGTTTTGAAAACAAAAGTTTAATAATATTGTTAGCCTAGTTTAAGTTAGATTGAAACAAGAGAGATAGTATGCAATGTGTTCAAGGAAAATAAAACTGTTTACTTTCTTATTCTAAGTTCCACCCAAAGATTACTTAGTGGCTGATTTGGAGTGAAAAATTCATAATAGTAGTCACAACAATATTGTTTTACGAGAGAATGAAACAGTAAGCCTGAAATGTGAATGAACAATATTTAAAAGAGTTTTGGTTATCCACTTTTTATGTTTCAATACAAATAATTCTTAATAATTTGTTTCTTTCGTCTTACTGCAAGCAAAAAAAAAAAAAGATTTCAAGTTGAATTCCAAAGTAAATTGCAAACAAAGCTCGCACGACTGTGACTGTGACTCGACCTTGCACGACTGTGATCACTGAAGAAGATAAATACCGTGGATCGAAACTATATTTAAAAGCTGTTCTATATCTTCACTTCTTTTGGAATTATACAAAAAACTATGACCTTTTATAAATGCCTTACCACTTCCTAATGGCAAGAAAATTTATGAGAAAGTGGCATTGTCTTTACAAGGCAACATTTGACCCTCAGTTACAATACAAAGTACCTCTGATTTATTGTAGAATTAATAAGTCATACATCACCTTCATTCGAATATATTTCATGAATGAGAGATGGTAATCATTTTTGTATGTTAAATGGTGAAGGACAAAGTATGATAAATTGATGAATGAATCTTGATAAATTAGATTTTCGCTTGTAAATGTTCTGCAAGTGTTGAAAAGTCTGGAAAGAAGATCTTCAAAACAAATAAAGGACATCGACTACCGATACTTAGCTTGAGATAGGGCAATAAGCAGGGTGATTTGCATAGAATGCCTATTTCTCCTATTGCATTGAGCTTGGAGCTAATGATGCTTAGGTTGCAGGTAATGTGCTGGATGGAATGTTTTATTTGCATTTCCGTGAGCTTTTATTGTCATTTTCAAACTCTCAGGAGCCACAAAGAAGCTTCCACCAATAAGGTTTTTGTTTTTGTAGTTGGAATGCTTGTTCAAGTTACATTGTACACCAATTAGAATACCCTCTGTTAGTGTGAGGAATCTAGAAGGTTTAATTGGACGGTTTATTGATATTTATGAAGATTGGTGGAGGATTTAAATTCTTTTGCGCGGTAGTAAAGGAGAGATTGCAACTCCATACCACCTAAGCAGTCCCATGTAATGGGTATAACGTATTTTATTATATTTTCTTCAATTGATTAACAAAGTTTCAATAATCGGCAGAATTAATTTGAGCGTATAAAGTTTCCCTATCTTAGAAATAATTAGAATAATTCTTATTCTCAATGTATGAGCCTATTTTCAAGGGAGATTAAATGCATGCAGTGGCGTACTGAGGTTTCAAGCGCCTGGAGCAGAAGTTGCTTCCAGCGCCCCACTCACAAAAAAAAGCAGTTGAACTATATGATACAGGGTGGCGCATAAAGAACGGATGTTTTTCAAAGTGTTATAAGAAAGTTTATTTGAATCATACATTTATCTTCCTAACACCAAAATACTAAGTAAATAACCCAATTTGAGAATTTGTATGGAAAACTCCAAAACACTTGAGTATATTTCAAAAATTACATAGAAAAGATGGCGCCCTTAATGCGTTAATGCTCATTAAAAGCCTCAAATTGGTCCTTAACTTTTGATACAGTAGCAATTCACTCATGTATCGCAGTATTCAAATCTTCAATGTAACAATATTTACGATAGTAAACTTGAATTTCAAGTAAAAAAGAATCTCATGCCAATAAGCTCGACTTGAAACTTTCTGCTGAAGCTCCGTTGAACGAGGATTGCCGATTCATTAAATTGGAAATATTGTTCAACAGGAAATACGCGTTTTTGCAAGGTCGATTATTGCGCCATTGATACTAAAACTGGATACTTTAACCTACAAATTGGTGTCGCTCTGCGGTCACAGACAGCTCTAGTCCACTGATTCTATCCTACTCAAATCCATCCGTTCTTTTTGCGCCACCCAGTATTAGTTTGCTTGTTATATGAAAAACAAAACATTGATAATAGTTTTTTCACCAACAATTTCTCATAACCAATCATTTCTCTTGTAAGTTTCTACCATTATCTACCATTACTATGACTAATTGAGTATAGACTGTCATCTTGAGTCATTAATCAATATTATATATTCAGTTCAATTTGATAAATCCACTTTTTAAATCCGCCCAACTCGAGAAGTTGGTTTTCTTTTGAAATTTGGTCTCAGGCAAGCTTCACAGAAATATAAATTAATCAATGTTTTTTAATTGGCGGTACAAATTAAGCGCTTCATTTTAACAAAAATACTTGACAAAAAAACTTATCAACTCAAAAATAAACATATGCGTTTAATAGATTTCCAAACAAAACATAGCGAAATATCAAACTTGATAATCACCGTTTTTCTATTTCAGACCATAGGTAATAATTCAAGACTTTCATTGAATCGATTTGGTAGTGGAAGGTTGAACCCGTGCACTGCGGGTATTCTCCCCCGGATAATGTTGGAAAAAGTACGACTCAAAAACTGACTTTTCATGCCTTTTCGAGTTAAACAGTATGTAATGTAATAGGTAACGGAATATTATAATGTCATGATTTATATTAATGTCTTAGTGATAAGGCAATTCTCTCTCGTTAGTGGTGCAACCCTCAGAGCCTTGCGCCCTGGAGCGATTGCTCCACTCGCTTCATTATAAATTATACTCGTTTCATTATACATTATATAGGTACGCCACTATACTCTGATAAAAGTATTTTAGGATTGATACCCGCTTGGCCTTAGTGGTGGACCGCTCTAGGCCGGTCCTAAAGCAGTTTAAATGAAAGTATAAATGCGTTATTGAATGTACTCAACAACGCTTGGGCATAACTTTTGGGAATCATCAGCAAACAAAAAATCAAATCAATTCAAGCTATTGTACTTTTTATATAATGACTTTCAGGAAGTTATAAGCTCCATTCTTAATTTATATGCTTTATTCCTACGAGCTTTTAAATAGAAGGATTCATAATAATATGTTCTGAGCATTTTGTTCCAAGATTATAATAATAATAATAATGTTCCAAGATGAATAATTTATTAGTATAGCTAACTTTAGGCAACAAAAATTTCAAGCCTGATTCGGCATTGTGGTATCTGAGAAATCACAGTGGATACGGTACTCTACCATCACAATAATAATTGTGAGCTCGACGATAATCATCTTCTTACAAGGTTCATGAAGTTCATATTATTGGATTGTGGAATCATATGAATCTTACTTTCATTCATAGTTATACTAAGGTATATTGAAATGAATATCATATTTCCTATAATTCTCTATGAATTAAATTGAACTGAAGTAAGTAGTGAATGTGGATGAGAACAAATAGAGCTCATTACTCAATTTGAAATTTTCTACTGCACAAAACTGAAACATGGACCTTGGATAGAAGTTGTTTCCCATCTACAAAACATAAAAACAAAACTCTATTTCAAAACGTGACTGAAGGCGATTGTCTGACTCTCAACAGGAAAGGCGTGTTTGTTAGTGCAACATTATGTCACTTACCATATTCGATTTTGCTGAAGATTTTTAGCCTTCTACACTAATTTGACACCCCCGATGATGTCCTGTCTAGACGGAGTCTGCAGTGCCTGGTGGATTGCACCAGCAGCAAAATAATAATATATTTCATTGGTTTGGAGTAATCTTTACAATCCATTCTAAGAATGATGAAATTTTTTGTTATAGAAAAAGATTGAAAATTCTCTATTGGTATTGAGTAACGTGGAGTAATTACAGATAACAGTTCCCAGCCAGGGTACTCTACGATTAAAACTTGGAATATTAGTTGACTTTTATGTGCTGATATTCTATAAAATTACTTCAATCTACAGTGAAGTAAGTTCACTGTTCAATCCTCAGTCTACAGTGAAGTATAAGTTGTAAGTTGTTATCCTCTGATTGGTAGTCCACTCATGGAATTTCTGGAGAAATTTTCTATAGAAGTAGCATTATTCATTTATACGCTATTCAATGTCCTTATCAGGCTCTTTAAAATAATCTTTGCGAGAAAGATAGATAATTCATGAGCTGAGGAATGAAGTTATAAGAAGCTCTTCAAAAGGGGGCAGTCAGTATTATAATTTCGATTCACCTCAAGCATTAGTTCAATCATTTTTGCAATTCTTCACGCAGCCTGAAGAAAATCATCTTGTAGTCATGCTAGTAATAAGTGATAGCTATTATATCTGTCCAGATAACTGAATGCTTTCAGGGCGGCGGCGAATAATATTAGCGGAATGCAGCTGGTTCTGCAATCAAGCAATTATTTTAATAAGCTCAAGTATGGCCAATGAGTGTATTCTCTTTCTTCTTGAGAATAATTGAGTATTCTCAGACCTACTCGACATTGGAAAATATTTGATTTTAAAAAAGAACGGGAAGATTACCTGAGATGACTGCTAACTTGAAGGCACATGATTGCTTCTCAACTGGACATTAGGAATAGTTAAACTCCAAACGCTTCAAGCATTCTAAATGCCATTCCTCAACGTTTCTTCAGATCGGCAACAACCTGTTTCTCAGCATTTGTCTTTCTTGCAGGAACTCTTCTGAATCAGAAAAGACAGTTTTACAATTTCAGTACTATATTCTTAGTATACTACCTTAGTTGTAACATCATCACATTGAACTATGAAAGAGAATGTGGAAAACTTATGTGAAATTATCCTGAATAAGCAATGTCGTTATAATTAGTGCTTCCTAAACAGTTAGTGGTCCCCTACTTGAGGAGCTGTGGTAACAGCTTATGAAATATTTCCAGAGATCACCAGTACAAAATTATTAACGGACGTAATTTTCATGAGTTTTCAGACAGTTATCAATATTAGGCTACTGTTCAATGTTTGTAAATTGTAATTCACTATATAATCACCATGCTAGACGAGGTAATTGGATGAATTCGCACACATACTTGTAATTGAGACCTGTGGTCCAATTGTGAAAGTGTCGAGGCTAGAATTATGTCATTTTTTCGCGAAAATTTCTTATTCTATAATTATTATTTTTGAAACTAATAATCATGGGATGAAAGTTATATTATGAGTAACCGTTGATTGTTGTTTTCTGATAAGCACAACGAATAGAGCAACTTGTAATTAAGGATAATCATGAATAATTATTTATTTAAAACGTTCCTCATGCCACATTGATCTGAAGATACATCAATACTCCATACAATCAAGTGAAAAATCAGCGTCTTATTCATACAAGAACTTTAACTGTGATCATGGGACATTCTACAGTTATGCATTTGGTAGGCATTGTAATCCATTCATTCCAGTTCGTGGGGTGGTGATAATTATTGATGATGATGTTCTTGTCATTCGACTACTGTACTTCGATTTTGTGCTGTAATCATGACATAATTCAATGAGTACATGAGTATAATGTACAATATATTATAGACAATATGATATCATATGAAATATATACAATTGTACACATTGTACATAATTATACAACTGTACAATTTTCATTAAATCTTTCTTTGATTTATGTAAGATGTTTAATAGAATATGTATCTATCCACTTAGCCTTAATTCTAGGTAAGTTTCAGATTATAATTGACTACACCATAAATTTACAAAAGAGAACTCACATGAATAAGCATGACGGAATTCTTAATCAACATTTTATGCATATATTTAAATACTGAAGCACTGAAGGTGAAGAATCTCGCTTGATGACCGTTCGATCCCACACACAATTCCTATGAAAATTGATTGATAAGAGATTTGTACCGGTCGTGATAATCATCCTCATGCTTTCTCGTGTTGCACCCAAACACATCAACTTGGCACCCAAATAAGCAAAAATATAAAACCTGGTGCTCAAGGTAGACCTATCTGAGATAACACCAGACCTCTGAAAGTGGAAGCTTGGTAATGGATAGTGAAACCAGTCGCCACTAAATAAACTGCATCTCTCCCAGAAAATTACAGTGATGCGACTTTAGTTGATAACATTTGGAAGTTATCTATACGTCGCTTATGTAACAAAATTTTATTATCACTTTACGGTAAGACGGTTTCGCAACAGTTCGCAAAAATTTGCTAGTAGACGTTTTAGTATAATTATTCAGGGTTTTTTGTGTTCTCAAAGCGATAGAAATCTTAATCTCATATTTATCTGAATGATTGTGTTGATAAACAATTTTTTCAAGGTGGTTTCACGAAACTTACAAGGATGTGCACGTGATAACTTTTTGCGTATAATCATTTGAATGTTTTGATGTTTTCCAAGCTATAAAAATTATACTTATTTGAATGATTGTGTTGATAAAAAAAATTTATTCAAATTTGGAGGTGATTCTATGACACTCCGAAAAAATTCGCACGTGATATTTCGCGCATAATCATTTGAATGTTTTGATGTTCCCCAAGCGATAAAAATTATATTAATCTGTTGGATGAGATATTGAACTGTTAGTGGTTGGGCAATGAAAAATTTATGTTTATTTCTCTAAGTCGGTAATAACAAGAAAGTTATTCGAAATACTTTTGACAGAGAGATGGGTGGAGAAGAAGAGATACGCAAATTGCGAATGTATGCTTCATCCTAATAAAAAATGCAAATCGATTCATGCCAAGCTAATTGAGAAGGTGTAGCCCTGTAGCCTATCTGTGGTCGTTTGTCGAGTCGAAGATTAAAAAGCGCAAGATCAAGCAGACTGCATGGTTTTACCTTCTGCTTGGGCGGATTCTTTTCGTGAGTGTGTGTCTGTGTGTGTTGAGAAAACTGTGTCGCGAAATTGCGCATACGTGAGTGCAACTGCGAACCAACAATCGTAGACTGATCGGCGTCGATTTTGCCCGAGGAAATGAGATAGAAAAGGAAAAGAAAAAGAAAAGAGGAAGAAGTGGCACTGGCTGTGAATGGGAAAGGGTTAGGAGTGAGTATGTGTGTGCGCGTGTGCGCGCCCATCTCAGCTGAAGGGGCTACTCTGGCTTGACTGCCAGACCTGTGCTCTTCGGGAGGAGGACTTACTTATTCGCGGTTCAACCACCAACTCGCGAACATTGGTCCCACTCGGTCGTGCCAATCGTGTCTCCATCTAGTCGTCTCTCGTGTGCGGAAAACTCGGAAAAACTGACAATACTTTTACTACAATGTGCATCGACTTGAGCTGGAAAAAGTGACTGTTATGATGTGATTGAATCAAAGATTTAATGTGAAAAGTGTTGAAGAATTGAGTCGCAGTTGGAAAAATGGGTGAGTAAACATAATAATTTATATTATTTCTAAAAACTAGTCTATGAATTATTCCTTTTTTCGACAACGGTTATTTTATTCTACGATGTGATTTGACAATCTCATGTGAATTAGTTGTGTTTAAGTTGAAAAAATGATTAGTAGCCATTTATACAAAAAAAAAAACATCGTTTCTATTGGATTTTTTACGAATCACCCTTTTTCAAGCGGATACTTTCTTTTTTTAATATTTCAGTTAACAGTTGGAGAATTGATTTGCAGTTGCGAAATTCTTTGCGTACTCAAGAATTGATTTCATTATAGAATTTTATTGGAATTTGTCGTTCTTTTCTAGTTGAAATTGCTGTAGAAGGGAATTATTAATTATTGATCAGAATAGTTGATCATGAAAATTGTCGAATCAGATAGGATTATGAACTTATCAGGAAATATAAAAATGTATCACAAATTGACGAAGAAAATACAGGAGCAAATAACAGAAGAACTGAGAGGATTATGAACTTATTATAATACAGTAAAAAATGTCTCAAACATAGAATTTAATTGATAAAGAAACAAAGACATAAGAATAGAATGTGAGTCCCTGTTTTATATTTGAGAATTGATCGTTAGTGATTTGAAATAAAAAAATTATGGAAACTGCAAAATAATGGAGATTGAAAACATATTTACATTTTCAATCAAGAGCGAAATTATTCAAAGATGATGAAGAATTCATTGAAATGTGCTATTTTACAGAAAAAAATTGCACATACCCTACCATCATCAATTACTATAGTGGAAATTGTTTGGAATTATACGAGTTTATTATTTATAACAATGAATTGAAAATATATTGTTCAATCAGGTTAAGCTTCTGAAGAATCAATCAACTTTTAAATATTCATGGATGACAACAAAGTTTCTCTGATAAAACATCGTAGCTATCAATTTGCGTGAGATTTCGAATTCATAGGACTTTCTTTAGTTGCCAAGATCGTTTGTGCCCACTTTGAATAATATTATTCTGTTTTCAAGAAATGTAGGCATGCACCACAACAGATCCGACCCAAATAGTTTGATTTTCAAGTTCAAGTGATGATACTGCCCTTCCGGCAGAGAGCGAACTCATTCCACACTCAAAGAGACAGAATTCAGCTTAGTTTTCGAAGTACATGACCCGATTGCTTACAAGATAATTGTGGTTAGTTTAAATACGCTATTGGACAGAATGGCCTAGCCACGAGTTTAAAGTTATAAGGCGACCCGGTCCGAATCTTAACAATATTAATTAAAGTGAAGTGGTTCACACGACTGGAACTGGTTGAGAATGAAGCAATAATTCTGAATGGATATAGATGTTATGTTTATGTGCTCTAGTAATTGAGCCGTAAAAGAGTAATACGTTACTCCATGACACTATCGGACTTCATCGAACGATAGTAATTTATAGCCTGGGATTATAGAGTCGCTCACATAGACGTCATCTTAGATAAATACCAGGTATGGGTAGGTTGGCGATAAAGTCATAAGTTTGAAATACTGCACAGAGACTTCTAAACGGTTTAAACGGGATTAGTGTCGGCTTAAAATGTAAACGACTATTCGTTATTCGTTCCTTGGCGAGTGCCGGGGAAAATTTCTCGATAAATCTGTGCAAAACTTAGTTGTTGTTCAGAAGGATGAGCAAGCATATCTTTCATTCGAATGTTTGGAATAATTTCAAGAATATTTAGGATCCAGCTCAGTTGCATACGAACGATGACCCTCATTTTATACCTATGTTTTCGAATTTGCTCTTGAAGGTTCCGGGTTTAAACTTGAACCTGCCTGATCATTTTTTGCAACAATTGCTCACGATTTAAAACTTACGTTGTTGGATCAAGTACCAATAAAATTCGCTACAATGTGGTTGTTGATATTCTTCAAATCAATGATTCCTTTATCCTACTTGCTCTCTTTTCCAATATTTTGTTTTACCGATTGGGAACTGAAGATAGCCAGAAAACTTCTGAGGAGTTCGTCAATTTCCATGCAAGTCCACAACATGAGAGCTATGGCGAATTAGGAAAGCTCCCTTTTTGATCACATACCTGTCATGAATCAAGGAGCTCGTAATTTCAAAATTTGAATGCTGAAAGGAAGAATATTGAGAATTGGAAAAACATATTTTCTCAACTAAACCGATTAACCCACATTTCTATTTGAATTCTTTGATTCGCGCCAAATTCAATGAGTGTTCTCAAATGGATATCTGTTGACAGATAAACTCATCAACAGTGGAGTCCTTAAAACCATTTCGCATTCATTCATTGCATTTCTGGTACGCCCAACCTTGAAAAGACAAAAAGAGAAATGCAATCTTAATAATTTTTGTGTGTCAAGAGTCAAGAGAAGTTAAACATGGTATTATCGGTTGGAAACAAATTCGAAGTATTATTTGTTGACAGCCTATCAATCACATTCTCGAAGATTACGCTAGAGCTTCTTATCCCCGCAGTAGTAGATGAGTGGGTTCTTAATTTGAATACATGATTGAACTCGATGGACTGAGAAACTGAATTGAATGAAATAATCAAGCAAGGATCGCAAGCTGAGACTTGCTTGTAGCCACAGACCCCCTGCTGCGCGAAGCTGATAAATCTCTTCAATCATAAATATGATATCTGTTCGCAACCCGAGAGATATCAACAAATGTACAATCAATGAAATGTTACTTTGTAGATGATGATATATGTTTTTGATAACATCTCTTGGATATTATATAATTCACATGTAGACCACCACCCTACTGGGATCTGGATGAGATATAGTAATCTCTTTCAATCCAGATTCTGAGGTCAAGGTTGGAAGTGCATACTAACGCTTCAAGAAAAATTATTATACATGCACAACGGCTTTTTCAGACTGGAATAAACTGTTGCACATATATCCCCATAGGAAACTAGTGTTCCAATATTAATAATTTCAGGATAAATGTTAAACTCAGGAAAATAATATACATTCTCGTTAATGTAATTAAATTATGACTGACGAGTTTACCCCGTGCAGCGCAAAGCGCCGCTTGCTTGCTCAGTTTAGGAATACAGTATTATTGCAAGAGATTGTATCAAGAGTTTGTATCTAGAGTTTCCTCTAGATTTTACATCGAATCTCGCAGTGGTGGAAGCTTAGTAGAAAGCAATGCGCCAAAAGTTTTTCAATATAATAGATGTTTCAAACTTTGATGGCTGTTTTAGACAGGAATAACTTGTTGCACTTGTATTCCTATAGAAAAATAGGATTCCAATATTGATAATCTCTGTAGTTTAGATATTCGAAAAATGGTATTCCAATATTGATAATTTCAGGAAATATGTTAATCTCAAAAAAATAATTTTCGGTAATGTTATTAAATTATGACTGATGGGATAAGCTCAACAATAAATTATTCAAGACAACAATAGTTGAATAAGAAATAATGGCAAACAAGAGAACGGTTTCTTAAATAACTTTGGAAATCGCGATAATTTGATAAGAAGGCTTAATGATTGCTTAGGGAGTCCCTAATAATAATGGCTAATCAATATTAAGCTTGTCTTTTTTGGCGGGGAGACCCTCTCGGGTGTTCCCCCTCGTCGAATCATCCAATGTTCCCTAATGAGAAATATGGAAAACAAAGGTTAAAATAGTCTAACACTGAATTTCAACTAATCAATAATCGATGGCAACAGCTTCTGTTGTAGAAATTTTTCCCAATTTTTTCAGAAATGAAGTGCTGTACTGGTTAAAAGGACATAAGAGAGGCGAATTGTGTGCTGCATGTATAGAGAGTATTACGCTGCATGACTAAATCTATATTCTGTACTCAATTGCTACAACTATAATATTTTTGTAAAATTACATAAAAATACAAAAATCTTATGAATTGATCTTCCAACCATATAAGCCTATTTCCAATAATATTATAGAACAAATGTATTGTAATGATGATGAATCAAGAGTGTGGGAGCCTTTTGTTGTCACAAATTCTATTGGGTAGAATCTCTTTGCCAGTGAAAATTAATGTATATCATACTAAACTCCAATTACCATAGGATTGTGAGTGTAGGATGCTACTTGTATTCCTGCACGATCTAACAAAGACCAGGGAAACCATTGAGGAAGCTTACTCTCTGATAATAATCTTTTGCAAGTGGGTAGAAATCGTAGTCATGATAAAATCATGCTTTTTCTATTACACTTTCGATTATCACACAATTATGATGATAATGAAGTCAATTTCTACACCTCTTCTTACTAGACCACGATACTTTCGTCACTTTTAAACATGGTGATTATGTTTCCGTTGAAACTGAAATCCATTCAATAAATTAGTAGACTGTTTCGGAATAGATGTTTTCGGAAATTAAATTCTACAATACTGATAATTTTATCATGATTTTGGGTCTTGAATATTAGATTTATCACATATGACGAGAACTCTCAAAGTCTGCTGGTACAGTAATTGAATAATTGACAGATCTTCCGTCTTGATTAATTCAGTATAACCAAATCAACTGTAGGTCAAGAAGTCCATAAAATTAAAATGAGAGTATAACCAAGAAGTCGTATTTTATTACAAAGTTTTCTGTCAGAAGTGCTTGGGAATAATTTTCCAGATCTGATGGGGTTGACATTGTATAACTATAGATTGAGAAGCGGAGAGTTGGACGGTTGTTGGGAGAATGTAAAAGATTATTCGCTACTGTACGTCCTGAGTTCTATAAATTTCTACTCACCGCTATTCCACACCGTTAACAGATTGACAATTTCTTAAAAAGGCAACAATTTAGGAGCTCCCTCAATAAAAGTATTGCATTCTGAATCGAATTGAAAGTACTGAATCACCATTGAAAGCTGTTTCTGTTCAAGGTGTGTAGAATAAAAGAGATGGGTCGGAGTGAAGCTGTTTGCTGAGAAAGTAGAGATCATAACGTCACTGCAGTCCCTTAGCCACTTTTATTCTATACACCTTGGTTTGTTCATATCTTTTGCAGATTGTACAGACATGAGAATAGAACATAACAGGTATAGAAGCCATTATTTTCATACCTTGAAGTACATAAATTATTCTTAACGGTATTTTGTATTTGAATGATTAATCACTTGTGCCAGATTTATGCATTTGATGAAGTTAAACGCTTACAGAAGGGAATAAATCAATAATACCGCTAACAGAGGTAACTATATTTTGCTGAAACTGTATGAACAACTTGTTTCCAGTTGCATTTATTTCATACTTAAGTTCGATGAGTCATAGAAGGTGGTAAAGACCCAATAAGCAGTACAGGTGCCTGCCATGCGTCAAACAATCATGATGACTTGCTTCTCCTGTGAGTACATTCCACTCGAAAAAGTTGATGAGTTAACATTGTTGATTGATGCCATAATGTTGAGTCGTTGAGTTGCTAATCCAATAATGGTTCAATCACGATCTTTATTAACTTAATAACACCTGAACAGGCAATTTAATGGGAAGGCGAGTTTACAACAGTTCCGTTTCGCGCATGGCAAATATAGTGACAACATGCATTTTTGCGACACGTTTTCTCATCCCACATATTTGCATAATCCTCCCACTGTTTTTGTGACATAAAAGAACTCATAAAAGGACGGAAAGACGTGAGAGGTTCCAAGAACCTGGTGAGGGTGTACTAAAGTCACTGAGTGAGCATAAACATAAACTTCTTTATCTTATGTATTTCAATCATGGGAATATAAATTTTTAGTTGACACGATCATTTTATTTGCTTTATCATCACGATGTTTGTGTGTTCTCAAATTACAATGCAGCATAAATTCTCTAGTTCGTTTCAACAATGTAGTCCTATTGGTTCAAATTTGGTTCAAACTCAGGAATTTATCATAAAGAGAATAACGAGACAACTTTAACCATAGACAAAATCTGTCATTTCTGTCATTAGCTTTCGTTTCCTGAACTTAGCTCACCAAGTAAAATTGAGAAAATACGTTGAAATGCTTGGGCGAATACAATGAGATTCAAGTTTATTCTAACTTTTTGCAAAAGCTTCTATTTTCGAACATTGAGAAAACAATCTACTGATAAACTCATTAATTGGAAATACGGAACCAGACCATCACACACGCTCCAGATGTTGATTCACTTTCAGCTTATTTTTAGCGCATTTAGTATTTTATAGTCCTCCGGTTGAGTCAGGTACTCTAATGATGACGTTTTACTTTAGTCCGACCTTTTCCTCCAACTAGAGATATAGTTGAACAGATTGGAGTACCTATTAAAATAAATTTGAATGAAGATTCAAGAATGAGAGATGGAAGAATAATTACAATTGGAGAAGAGAATAAGCTTACATTAGTATATAATTTATCAAGGAGAGACGTAATATAAAATAAAAGAAGAGAAAATGAGACAATTTCAAGTATTTTCCAATAGTACATTTATCTTCCTTCGATTTATAAATTAATAGAAAATACTCACTCAAGAGAATCATTAAAGGGATAATCGATGATCATCGTTGCCTTCTTTTTCACCTTCTTGGAACGTCATTTTCGGATGTTATGTGCATAGTATAACTCAACAATTTAAGCATGCATGTTTCTTATCTATGAATGATTATAGTTTTGATAGTGTGGCATTATTATTATGAAAAATATAATATAAAGATTATAAAAATAATTGTAATCTTACATGCGATGTTTTTGAGGAAATCGTATCACCTACTCACATTAATTTAAAGAGAAACTCACAAACTTGAAGAGTAGGTTTACTGTGTACAATGAATTTTTGATTATGCATATTATTGTAATTGATTGTGAATATTTGTGATTTCCATAATTATTATAATTCAGTAATATTACAGGGTAAAAACAGCTAATAGCACTCTTGCGACCGCTTCCTAACATTCTGGTCAGTTGTCAAGTCGGTTTAGTACTCCTTCAATCAATCACTATGCGCCCAGCTTCTCACATTCTCCAATGGTTTCAAATGATTTTCAATCAGTGTGTTTTATCATAGAGTTCTAATTTAGAAGTAGATTTTCTGGAGTAATTGGATTTGTAGTAACAATCTAATTTTTAGAAGTAATAGTCAAACCATTGCCAATTTCACAATAAAACTCTCCTATTGTTTTTTGACTGTAATAGATGGAAATAAACCAAAAATTCACCAGAATAAACACCAAAAATAAACAGTGAATTGGATTTTGCACAGATGCACATCATGTCCATCTAGATTTAAACTCGATGCACCTGAAAAACGAAAAAGAGAGAGCAAAACATCCTTGACATCGTAGCGCACGTAAATAATACCGTATTCTTAAAATAGAAAAAACAACAGAGATTTATTATAGTAAACATGGACATGCTTTTATACAGGTGCAGTAGACACGCTGACAGAGACTTTGTTGAGATAAAGAGCAACTGTTGCACATTTTTGGAATGCATAAACTATTGCTACCATTCATGCAGTTTTATTTTAATAGTCACAAATGGTTTCATAGCCATGATAAAATATTATAAGAAGAACAAACACATATTCTTATAGATTCTTTCCAATAATAACTATTTTTCATTGAAATAAGAAATTCATCGTCAAATTTGTACTATTAAACAAACTTTTACTGAGCGGGAAAGTGCACCCTGGATAAATGTAAATTACAGAGAAAAGTGAGTGTATCAGAATTTTATTGTTTGAGAAAAAAGTTCACTTTTCTTGAATTACTCATAATCTGTCATATAATCCTGAATTTTTAATCCTGAAGTTTTTAGTTCTTTCAAGAATCTCAGAGATGTTTACATTTGAATACCGATAAATATTTGAATACACTTGACAAAATTCAGCCTCTTTTACCTGAAATGCCTCCATGTTACTTCATGATGGTCAATTTGGAGCTGATCAATTTTCATAAGATCCAATAAATTATTCAGATGCAAGATTCCGCATGATTGGCATATCCCTTCAGGATGGTAATAGTCTACTAAAAAGGCTCTCTCCATTCAAGGAGAAGAGGTAATGTCTATTGATCATGCACTGAAACACTATGCTTGATGATCGATAAATATTCATCAGCTACATAATATAGTACATTACAACCACATCGGGGGTGAAATTGATCGTTTTCTCCATTTAAAGAGCATATGGTCATTTTCTCGACCATTATTTATTAGAACTTCAATGGAAGGCACAATAATAAATGAACTTCCTAATGGTAATAGATAAAAGCAAGCGTAATCGAATAAAGGCTTCGTCGTAAATATTATTAATCGATCATTACGTGTGTGTAAGTAATGATTAGGATAATGTATTCATAGGCCTACAATGCATTTCAATCGGCTGACATTAAAATGCAAACCTTCCATGTCAAGTTCAACCGGGCATTGCAAAAGTCCGCACTCAAACGATATGATTACAAATTAAAATCCTGTGTGCATTACTGATTGCATTTGAATGGATTTTCTACGGTTTTACAGCGATAAAAGTAATGGTTTTATCAAAAGACTCCTGGCATTGAGCCCCATACCGCCCTCTGCGAACATGGTACTCAGCATTTGAATGACAATGTAATCGTTGTTATGTTTGTCATAAGGAAGGCAATAAAGATCTAGTTCTACACTCAACAACAATGTCAGGTTATTGAATATTCTCCATGTCGTTCAAGTGGTTCATTCAATATTTGCATTGTGTTATTGTGTACAACAAGAACTTTTCAAATAATAATTGATAAGCGTTAGCTCAGAGCAATAATTGAGTTTTGGATAGTTTAGTTAGCACAAATGATAACCAATAGATTTCATAGAATAGTCAACTTGTACTCTGCAATAGAAATATGAGTTGTGATAGTATTTATTCATTTATTTATTTATTTTAAGATGTAGCAAGTGCAATAATACGTATAGGATAAGTATTATATGCTAAGTGATTTTTCATTCACGAGTATATATTCGAATTTAAATTTATATACAATTTAATTTTTTTCGAATATGGTCCATAGAGACAAGATGTTCATGATTGACAACTTGGTAGAGGAAACATTCATCACATTAGTGTACTTCTCCCTCATCCATTATAACATATTCATTCCCACACATATTCTTCCCATCTTTCCCTTTTCATTCTCCCCTACTTCTTCCCCTCACACTCTCTAATTTCGATTGATTTTCCAATCATATCGTATAATTTCCTAGAAATTTTCGTTTATTTTCCAATCTTATCGTATAATTTTCTAGGAAGTAAGGTTTGCCATTCTCAATGATAACTTGAGAATAAATTCTTATCCTATGATCGACCCTTCTAACCTTCAGTTTGACGATTCAATTATTTGAAGTCTAGATAAATCCAGCCGATAAATCTATCACGGAAGCATCCTTTGAATACTATTAATAGAACACTTCGAATTTTATGCATTTTTATTTATCGTAAGCTTCCCCATCCCAGTATTAAAAAACTCAATCCTGAGTATCATTTTCCAAATGCAAGTTGGAATAAATTTGAGTAGGTAAGATAAGTAGAATTTAAAATCAATAGTTAAGTCTAGGAATAGAAACCATAATCAGGAAGTACTCTTCTCATTGAAATTGTAGAGGCTAAGCGGAGAGGCGGCGAACATATTTTTTTTCGTTTAAGAACTCAAATCCAACGATGCTCTTTTTGATAAGAGTGCTTTTGAAGACTACCGAAAATTGATTCCCTCCATAAAAATACCACCCTGCTCCTTCCAGGACCAATTTTTCCACACAAGCTCTTGATTATTGTTGAGATCACTTGAGGAATCTCGTCAGACTTTTGATGAACTACATTATATAAAAAATTTGTATTATCATTCACTCTTGAAAGCTTCTCTATTCATAGATGAATGGGCTTCATAGACTTCTAAATACAGGCCTACTAATCAATAGAATTATCCAGCTGGGTGTTTCTTGCAGCTTCTCAATAGACACAATTCGACTATTTCATAGTTTGTTAAAATTATTCATTTTTTCAAATGCGCCAGGATAATGCTTATTAAAAGAATCTAGTCTAAACTATACATTCATGATCATGATCTTTCTTTTAGAGTGTTCAAACTCTTCGAAATCTATCTTCTTTACGATAAGTTCAAAACATTAGTCAGAGACATTCTTAGCCCTGTCAGTATCTGAAACTACCTCCCACAATGGGTGATTTTTCTTTCATATGGAATTTCTGAATATAAATATATTCATATTTTAAATATATTTATATCATATTTAAATATATTTATATGGAATTTCTGAATTGAATATATTATTATCAAAATGTTGAATACGTAGGGTTGAATTATTGCAAGTGCAACCAGGTTTCACTTATTATATTCACGTTTTATTGGTTTAATATCAATGGATAAGCTTCATGAAACATTTTTATTTTTTACAGTTTTTCCCAATTTGTAATGACCTTTAAAGATTATTCCATGCTAATCAGACAACAATCAGTTAAACCACATTACTATTTTGAAAGCCTGCTGGAAGTTGATAGGGAATTTTATTCGTAGGTTCTAGGCAAAGGATCAGAGGAAATTGATTCATTGTTCAAAGTTTAACAATTTGTTGACTAATTGCCACAAGTAGTGAATTCCATGTCTGCTACCAAAAGCAGTATCCAGTAGTAAAATAGTTTTGTCTCAATCTTTTAACGAATTCTTGAGCGCAGATAATAAAGTTGTCCAGAACATAAATCTTCTGGCAGTGTTGAAATAATTTCAGATCACATTAAAACGTTACTAGCATTTCCAGTTAGTCTAGTAAAACACGTATTTGGAATCAAGTGTTGTGAAGATTTGGAAATTAATTCTAAACCAGCGAAAGTGAACTTGAGTCTATGAATAATTTACAACACAGCTCATGTTTCTTATAAATATGGAGGTTGAGGAGGGGGCTTGCTACATGAACCATGATCTTGTCCAGTTCGGAGAGAAACGTGAATGCTTTCTTCAAGTAGTAAGCCTATCCACACATTTTAAGATTTTCAATGGCAAACTAATATCTGTTTTCTATGGAACAAATTAATTTCAGTTTGAAACGGTGCAAAAATAATTATTCAGAAGAAACTTAATCCAGTACATTTTTCAACGATATAATCTTCGTTTTTCTAGAGTTTGGTCGCAGAAACTATCAAAGCTCGTGAATATTCTTCGCAGTTAGCTTCATTACCTTTTATGCCCCTTGATTAATCTTATGAATACATAGAACACATTCATAGATAGAATTCATACATGGAACACATGCCTGCCGAACAAATCTTCATCAGAGAAATCGTACTGATAAATTATAATTTATCAAAGGCTTTTTGATTACCTTTGCAGTCTCCAAATAATTAATAAAGTGAGATAATTCAAGCCTTGTCATAAATTTTGTCTTTTGATGCTTCCAAAAAATAAGCAGCATAGAGAAGTTTTTACTTCTCTGTGTAAGCGGTCAGTTGCAGAAATATTGAAGTATAGATTGATGGAAGTACTTCACTAAAGTTACAAACTATCTCATTACTTGTGAGAGATTCTTAAAATAAAATTATTGACTCTTCTAAATTATTTATTCTTGTGCGTTCGATATAAACTTCTTTATAAAATATGTGGTTGAGGTATTTATTCGAAGACAATTTTTATTCATTCTTGGAAAATGTGCATCAAAGGGTTGATAAATCAAGTGGAAGTATGTATGACCGACTTTAATGCAATAATAATTAGAGTTACAAAAAACTCGATACAATACATAAAATCTCATGACAAGAATCACCACGAGCGTACAATCAAATCATGTTGTAAACCTGAGAGAGTGAATCTAGTTAACAACTCATCAACTACTATGTTCGTATCAGAGCGTGCTAATGGACACATATGAATGACAGTAATGAAGTATAAAGGATAGGTTAAATTACAGTGGAAGCTACTAGCGAACGTGAGTTCGAAATAAACCAATCAGATTTCAGACAGGAGTTGATGTTGAAGCTGCCATTGGCTGTAATGAGCTGCTATCAAAAGTCAGTCGTTCAGTAATAAGATACGGCTTTTTATTGCAATTCAAGTCGGAAAGGTGGGTTTTCGAGAATCACTCTGAATCTGACGGCAATCCTGATAATCGCCTTGCTTCACTGAGTCTCTCTCCATTAAGCTACTATAATTTATTCAGAAATTGCATTGCGGCAAATAAGCACACACTAAAAAATGTGTTTTGCAAAGCTGTAATAAATAATCGATTATGCAGATTGTCATATAAATATTTATCTCGAACGAGACAAATTAATCCGTCACAGCCTTTTACACAATTATTTGAACGGTAGTTCAACAAGGATTGTAATTATTGCTCATGATATCAGGATACTTATAAGACATCTACGCTTGATCTAGCTTGATAGTTTGATTATGATTAGAACGATTGTTAGATCTCAATTAAGCCATGTTAGAACTCAATTAAAACATGGAAAACATCATTGGAGAGCTTGGACCTACCTTATATGAAGATATAAACAAGTCGTGTGTTTGAATTACTACTCAAGTAACAAGGTTCTTACTTTTTAATTTAATTAATAACAGTAAATAGACATTTTTTAATGAGATATGTCTAGCTCTCTTCAAATGATTCAACACTAACGATGCTGATATTGAATAATTGAATTGATTAAGGACCCGACAGGCGACAGGACAGGGCCTTTGCGATCTTACTCGTGCGATCTCTCTCTGTTTGCACGAAATCTGATGAACGCAAATCGTACATTTTTGAAAAATGGAATGTGATATCTCCATATCGTATAAAAACAGTTTGTTGATAGGCGAGCAAAAATGAGGTATTCTAACCTCAAAATGACTTAATGACAATGAACTGTAAAATGATGACCAATCTATGATGAGATCATACCCTACTTTGACACATCAATTATAGAGGAGTACTGTATGGCGATTTAATTTTCTTGAGAAAGTGAGTGTATGAAACAATGAAATTCAAAATACCATATATTCAAAACAAACAACAAAGTGAAAAAGTTATATATAAAGTAATTTTGAATCATATTCTGCAAGTACAAAGGCTTATTGAGTGGATGAATCTTTAGTATTGATGTAGATGCAAGTAATCATAAAGCATGAAGCTACTTACAATGAATTCAAACCCTGTACTCGCACATAGATTGGTGAATACCTACATTTTTTTTTCAAATTAATTTTATTCATTTACGATTCTACTCATCACATGCAATGTCACTTTTGGATAAATTTTTAAGATAGCAATAATCTATGTTGTATGAATTTGGTCTCAACATTCTTCTTACGTCACAGATTTCGCTCAAATTGAAAATGCGGAATCTGTTTCAGGAATATTTGATCGGTTTCTCTCTTGCGTGTTTTTTCTTCATTCATCTATCGGATTATAAAGAACCAGTTTTGATGTGAAATGATATTAATTATGGTTGATTAACTCTCAGTTCAGTAACCTGGTCGAAATCTTTCTTCCCAGCCGACAAGCGAAGTTTTTCTCCATCCAATACAGTTCAACGGCTTTCGCATTAATCCGCATTGTTAATGAAATATGAGATCGAACAAAAACCAAATTTTGGTGGAATGCGAATATGATCATCCATGCTCGAGTTCCCTTGTCCAAATTTCAAGTCCAATTGTCGGCATTCACAAAAGTCCTACAAACATATTCCAATTAATTTTTCAAAAATGCCATTAATTAGAAGTGATGTACCAAAGGGATATAACATACTATTATAACATACTATTTTGAATCCTTCTATATCATCCAAGTTTATTTAAATCTAAATTCTTCCAATTCCTTCAAGAATGTTTAGATCTATAATAAGTATTCCTTAACAGGTGAGAACTTTTGAATTATTCGATTTCATACATGATGGTACTTGCTTCTTATTTCTCCTATTTTCTTAAATTCCTCATAATATATTTAATTTGAGCTTATCGAATTCATTTTATACGATTCAAAAATTAACGAAAACCTCAGATGTGAAGTTCTTGTCTTTTCAATAACTAGTCTCTTAAAACAACTTTTTCTGAACTTTCCCTGGATTAATATCGCTTTTTCTTCCATACTTATTGCAATTAGAGTCACAAAAATCAATTCTTTCCCCATAATCTCTTCTGAATTAACTGAATTGAATAGCTCGGTGTCTGTGGAAGTACGAAAATTTATCAGTCTTGTTATTTTATTGTGAAAACCATGCCAAGTTTGTAAGTCAAGACTGATTGTCTAGACCAGGTTGAAAAAGACATGATGAAACTAGAATCTCCAATATAATAAATCAGAAAATATCCTCGGTCTTCACTTTTAATAGTTATTGGGTTCATTAAAGCTTTACAGGCTTTTGCTTCGAGCGTCTTATTGGAACTGAAATGAAAGAGGGAATAATAAGGCTACTTGACCAATGAGAGCACTTCAGAGCTTCGAGAGCCTACTCCTTCCTTGATTAAGTATGCAAGAATGCTATCAGAAAGCCATTAATCAAAAAATTCGTGCCCACCGTAAAGACCAGAAGTAGATTTACGCATTAGCCTATTAATCCAGTTTGATTGAATATCTAATGGCAGCATAATTCATGAATGAATAGATAATTTATATGTAATACTAATTGCAGGAATATGCAGGAAACGTCCGATAAAGATAAATTATTATAAACCGATAGTTCTTGGGATAACCTCAATGTTTTTCGCAGTATTGTTCACTAATTGCAATGAATTGATTTATAGCGTTCAGCACACCTGACAAACCACTGAGAGGTGGCCAATTATATTTTATCCTGGAAGATCTGATTTCGCATGTTGGAAATTAATTGACTGAAACACCGTCAAAGAAAAATGTTCCAAGCGAAAATTGCAATCCTGTTACAGGTGTGATTCAAATTTTATTGGACGTTATTCAACTTCGCTAATTGTTAGAACATGTAAATTTGTAATTCACTTGTCCAGGAGCCAAATCGAGGATTAAAAGAATGGCCTCTACGGTAGTGTTGTTTTTCTAATCGCGGTTCGATTTCGTACACAATATAAATGAAACATTCTTCCGCGTATAACTCAATATGGACAATAATATAGTACAGTATTATGATTTACATATCCAATTTTTTTTCTACAATTTCTCGTAAAGCACCATAGTGCAAGTACCGAAAACTCATTGTAATTTCTGAGGAGCAAGACGTAATATTCTTTACGCTTGCTATACAGCAGTGCATCGCTAAATCGCCGCGCATACGCAGTACGTTTACTTTACGCTCGCTGAAATTTGTGGTTATGAAATTTTCATAACCTCAAAAACGGCACTCGGAACTCCATCAACTTCTACATCTTCAACATCTACAAATGCAGTTGTAGAAAATTTTGTAGGTAAATCGCGCGTAAAGCTTCTTTATCGCTCCGCTACGCGTCGCGTGATAACTATTTTGCTCGAGTGATAAAGCGCTTTTCGCTCTTAATACATAAATAGCTATAATATTCCTTATAAAAAATTAATACTATCAGTTACAATCAATAATTTTTTGTAATACTAATAAGCCATTCAACTAGTAAATCAGAATCTTCTGAACGTAAAGTGGATGAAATGTCAGGGGAACCAAACAAACTACAGAGACTGTATAATAACAGTGTGGCCATTGAATCTTTTTCCCCCGCCACCGCTATACGTTTGTCAAAATGTACAATTCTTTTGAATAGAATAGAATAACTTCTTTATTTATCTGACGTGGCGAAGTTTGGACAGTAATGTCCAGTCTACCACTTAACCACGTTAAAAGGGCTTAACGTGGATGTTGTTTCCTGTAACCCCATGTTGAAGGGCTTATAGGAAACATTGGACCTACTCATTCGTTTGCAGACTTTCTTTAAGAAACTGACATCACAAAATCACTATTCCAATATTAACAAAGTATATTTTACTTTTAGTATCGCTTTGAAAACTTGAATTATTGAAATTATAAAATCAACTTTGGGATAGGCAACTTTGTTAGTGATGATATTGCTTCAACGAATTCTAGCTCTGCTCAGATTCGGTTATCTTCACCAATAATCTCCATCTTCAATAAGTACCTAACTTCAATTAACTGAAACTTATTTTATTTCTTAAATTTATCCAGTTGACATAGCTTACTCTATATCTATTTACGCAGTTAATTCACGTTACAGCTCTACTGCTACTTAAATACGTTACATTGGGCTACAAATAGTTAAACATGGACTACATATTGTTACTCACATGGACTACTGAAATGTTTTGGGTAATCTCGTTGATGATAAACTACTGGATTGAAAGTTTGGAACTTTCTCGATTTTTTCAAGCAACAAATGACATTATTTTATTCGAATAATCTAGGTAGCCTTTGGCGAGGATTTCTTTCCACCAATCGAAATCTAACCAGTAAGAGGCTATTCCGGTTACTATACCAGCTTAACTAGCTGAGATAACACTCTCATAACCCAGTCCGGATCAACATAGATTATCAAATATTGCTAACAGGAATCTAAAAACCAACACGCGAAATACTAGACTAGACCTTCGGATCTACTTTATCGGGCTAACTTCATAACTCTGTGTCTGTATCTATCCACTTTTCCAGTTATCGGCTGTCCGCTAAGATTTTGAGAACAAGGGCGTTCACTCAATTGATCTTCTCTGTTTACATTGTTTCAGTGATTTGAAAATTCATAGATAATGTTAAGCCAATTAATAACCAAAACTAATTCTATCTATTTCTTATGGTTGATAGTGTCGAGTAATGTTGAAAATTGATGAGTCATAATAAAACGTGAGGTAAGAAACAGTGATATTGTATGACCTCCCTTATCCATAGCGAGTGCTTGTTGTGACTAATTGGAACAGGTTGAAAGGTTAATTAAAGTGCGTACGTGTTTTATGTCTTGTTATATTCTTTTTGATGTTTTATGTTTATCCTATCAATGTAACAATTATTATTCAAACACCTTATATATCCTTACCAAAGATTGTGTTAATCTCGTTAGTCAATTTAGGTCAAGTGATCAGTTCACTGTTCCAGCACTTTCTCATATCAATCATATTTTGATAAAAAAAAATACCTCTATATCCTCAATTTTAATTTAATATAGTTCTATCAGTTTATCTCGGAAGTTGACGCTATTGATTTGCCTCGACATGATAATCACTTGAAATTGCTAAAATTATTCATTATTGTATTTCTTAAATAATGTTCAGTCAATTTCAGTGAAGTAGAAGTCTAGTCTAGGCTAATCACGTTTGAAATGAGTTTTTCCTATCACATTCCGAGCAAGGATCAAGAGCTGAAAATTTTTTTCAATATTGGCAGTGACAGACGCAACACTCTCCTCAGAATGAGCAGAACAAGAGAAAGAAACTCATCATTGAACCCTAGTTGCAAGATTTGACATCCAAAGACAATCCTTCTACTTAAATTAGATTAAATTAAATGTAGATATAATTTTTAGTGTAACTCAACAAGCAGAAGAGTTCCTTCAGATATTAATATGATTTTAGCTGCTGTTCTCATTTTTTATCTATTTTCAAATGGAAATACATGGGAGAAAACTGGTGGGATCTATACAACAACTATCATTTACTGAGAAATTCTGTGTGAGAATCAAGCTCACTTTCTAAAAATGAAAGTCACTAATGATTAATTCAATTGGATGTAGTTACCGCGATAAATTCTGCATTATGCAGTTTCGAATGAACTAGGTTGCGGAAATCAGATATTTTCTTCCAGCAACAGATTTATCTGTTCCTATTCTACATGCAATGAGCGTACAGAACTGGATGGGGAACAAAGAGGACGATAAGAATGAAATGTATCTTTGTCACAAAATTCGAATAAATTGAGCCAGGAACAGGTACAAGTAAAACAATAGAGCCATTCATCAACCCGGTTGACAGCTTTTTTGCAAGACCTTTTCCGCGGAAAGAATCGAATTACCAGCAGGTAAAATTTCAGGTCAATGATAATTTTTTGTTAGCCTACAGATGTGTATAGCTGCTATTGATCAAATGCTTACTCAGCCTCTTTTGTTCTTGATACTTCAAATAATTCATTTCTATCTTGAGAATATGAACTATTTATTTCTCAAAGTATTTGCCCAACAAAACTGCAATGGTGTAACATGTCTGCCTCCATGGGGGATATGAGAGTGTACATAATATTTATGTTCAACTCAATTCAATCTACTCTTTTTATCAAAGAGGAAATGTTGGTAGTTGAGAACTTTTAAAATAAATCGGTCAAGCTATGTGCTAAGACAATAAGATCTTAGAGATCATGAATTATTTAATTAAAGTAACAACTTATTTTTACTTACATTATTGGACATGATTGGTATGCATTTCACTCCTGATGAGGAGCCTGTCATAAGGGTCGCTAGTTTTTAAATGAAATGAAATGAAATATAAACCGTTACTTTAATAGAATTTTCTACAAGTACTTCGTCACGGAAAACAACATTGATAAATTATTTGTTCTAAGTTCATGTAATAGTTATATTTGAAAATGTAAATTACATGAGTGTATTAAGTAGTTAAGTTATTTGAAAATGTACATTGAATGAATGTGTTTAGTTAACATGAAAATGTACAATTATTCGAGAACTTAAATGTGGGAGCTCATGAATGGTCTAAAACACTTGAAAATATAAACCAAAATCTGAATTCTTTAAGGGAGGAAAACGTATCATCAGAGCAGTCTTATGCCTTGCATGATTTAACAAAATTCATTTCCATCCTCTCCTAATATTGCAATCCAGTTTTGGAAGAATTATGAGCAAATTGTTTCAATCTAATATTTTATCAAATTGAAAAGTTTAGTAGCTCTTATCAAGAGTACTTGAACTAAAATTGAAACATTGAACCATGAAAATGATCATTCTACTATAAACTATATATTTACACTTTTATCACCAATGTGTTCACACATTTTATCGGAAAGGAAATACTGCTATTCATCTTGGAAAAACTCAAGATCCTTTAAAGTCGTTGACAGAGAAATTTTCTAGTTATGCTCCTCAGCTTGAAAATTGGCCCCAGTTCATAGCGTTTGGAACTAGTTTGAAATGAACAAAGCGAGTTTAGGATATCTACTTCGAATTTGATGGAACAGAGCATAAAATTCGGAGTGTCTCAGAACAAAGGATACAGAATTTATTAGTCTGCAGAAACTATGATTTTCCGATCAATGCGATAGTTGGAAACTGTATTAGTATAGACGAGAGAGAATTTCGAGACAAAATAATAATATTTTCAGAACTAGGCTATATTTGAGAGATGTCTAGACTTATCACTTCAATCTCTTTCAATTCTCACACTTTTACTTGAATTTGAGTGGATTCAATCCAATCATACTCTCCAAAAGTATAAAAATGTTACACTGCTCAAACTTTTGGATGAGACACAAAATTCCATCTCTTTTCACAGCAGAGAGAGCATGTATTTATTTTGAGGATCTAACACTATTATTCGACCTAAACAAAAAACCAGTCATGCATAAAATGGTGCAGCATGCAATAATCCCTTCCAGTGATGCATGAAGAAATTCTTCATTCACAAATTTCATTAACAATAGCTTGAACACGATTTTATAACTTGACCTACTAACTCACTTGGAGAGTACAGTATCAGTAGAAACTCGTATTTCACATTGATAGGGAAATGCAGTTAGTAGTATAAAATGGAGGCTTCTGGTGCACCGTGACCTTGAAGGTCAGTGCAATGACCTTCACCCCCCCCCCCCCCCCAAGGTCAACCCCCCCCTTCCCCCCTCCCCTCCCCCCCCCCCCCCTGGCCACTCCCCCCCCTACCCCCCCCTACCCCCCTGCACCAGGACCGACAATACCTTTTCAAGGTCACCTAACCTAACCTGACCTACTCTAACCTAACCTAATTCAAGGTCACCTAACCTAACCCGACCTACTCCAACCTATCCTAAGTCAAGGTCAAACCTAACCTGATCAAGGTCAAGGTCAAGGTCAAAGTCAAAAAAAAAAAAAAAAAAAAAAAAAAAAAAAAACTTAGAAAAAAAAAAAAAAAAACTTAGAAAAAAAAAAAAAAAAAAAAAAAAAAAAAATTTAAAAAAAAAAAAAAAAAAAAAAAAAAAAAAAAAAAAAAAAAAAAAAAAAATTAAAAAAAAAAAAAAAAAAAAAAAAAAAAAAAAAAAAAAAAAAAAAATGAAAGTTTATCAATTGTAGAAAAATGTTAGAAAATATGGTGGGGGCATAGAGTATATATGGGAGGTCTGTGGCCAGGAGAGATCATTACCAGTTAACAAGTGGACTAGTGAGTTTGTGATAGTGTATAAAGTGGTGTTTATTGAGAGTTTAGATCAGTGTTAGTGTTCCAGTTGCTGTAATCTTCACCTGTGATATAAAAAGTGAGTACAAGTGTTTTGTAACTTGGAAAAATATTTTGATTATACTAGGGTGGATATAAAGATATGTATTGCAGGGTAATGATTGAATATTTGTATCTGAGTGGATTCTAACCTGAAAGTTGTGTATTGGAAAGGAGGAATGCCAGCCATTACTCTAGAGTACAGAGGCCCCAACCTAAAAAGTACCTTTGAATATTGAAATAGGATGTAGTTAAAATTGAGTCCTCCAAATATAAGTCAACTTATCAATGGGAAAAAGTGAACCAGACATCAGATATCCATTGTGGTGTAGTGGTTAGCATGTCTGCTTTCAAATGCAAAGGTTCCAGGTTCGAATCCCCCTGTGAGGTAATGGTTAGTATCATAGCTATCCTGGAAAAGCCATTACACCACAGTGGATATCTTTTTGCTGATGATAGTTGTAGAATATTGTGGATGATGCAGGTTTCAGCTTTGAATATACATATATATTATATGTTTCAGATTCCTGAAAAATGAACAAGGCCAGCCGTTGTCAACAGAGCAAAGAAGCACAGGGAGAGTTTGCTCTTCTAGAGGAGGCATTCAACACCTGCCTGCAAACCCTCTACTACAACAACAGCTGCCTCAAGGATCCAGCCAAGGACTTCCACTCATTCCTCGACAGCTTGGAAGCCAAGATAGTTGGAGTCATCACCCAGGAATTCCAGGAACATGGAGCCATCAAGTTCAACCTTGTCCTGGAGGCCACATACCAGAAAAGCAGCCTGGATGAGAACAACATGGAGCAGGTGGAATTTCAAAATGTTGCCTTCAAGACCCCCAACTACTCTGTGTTCAACAGCACCGACATCTCCAACACAGTGGCACATGCCTGCAAGGTTATGTTGGAGGAAGAAGCAAAATTTGAGGGCAACTCAAGCGGATGGAGTCTCCTGATCATTGACGGCCTTCTCATCCGCATCAGCAAACATACACCGCTGCGAGGATCTTCATACATCAAGTTGCCCGCCAAAATCGCCTTGAGAAAAGCAGTCATAAACCCCCAGAATGAGGACCAGCTTTGTTTCAAGTGGGCTATGTTGGCCAAACATGTCCAAGGAACAAATTTAGAGCGAGTCAACGATCGGTACAGGCAGTCAGAGGATAAATACAACTTTGCTGGATTAACCTTCCCCACAACAATCAACCAGATCGATATTTTTGAGAAAAACAACCCAGGGGTATCGGTCAATGTCTATGGCCTGGATGATGACAACAATATTTACCCTAGACGTGTCGTTGAGCATATGAAGGAAGACCATACTGATCTCCTCCTTCTATGTCAAATCCTAGACAAAGACAAGGATACAACTACCCCCACCACCACCTCCACCCCCACCACCACCACCACAGCAGCTACCACCACCACCACCAACCAGCCGGATACCCCCACCACTACCACCGCCCAGCAGGATAACAATGCAGCAGATGAGGATGATCTCAATGTGAACAGCCACTATTGCTACATAAAAAACTTTGAAAAACTTGTGCGAACCCAGCTGACAAAACGTCGTGCTCAAATCATCATCTGCCGGCGCTGCTTCACCCACTATACCCTTAGTAGAGATGGAGAACGTCGGATGCAGGAGCATGAGGAGTACTGCGCCAACAACAAGACTGCAAGGATTGTGATGCCACAGCCCAATGAAGACGGAAGCCCTCCCACCATGAAATTCAAGAATCATCTAAACAAGTTTAGGCTGCCATTGGTAGCCTATGCCGACTTTGAATGTATTCTTGAAAAGCCTGAGGAGGATGGCGGAGTGCCTGAGCAATGGATTGGGAAGGTTACCAAGGTTATCCAGTACCATAGAGCAATGAGTTATTGCCTCTACTTTGTAAAGGATTCACAACAGCTACCACCGTGGCTCAACATCAACAGCCTCATCCCACAGGAACCAATTGTGTACCGAGGACCTGATGCAGCTGCCCACTTTATGAAAACCTTGACCAACTGTGCTATGGACATTGCAGAAGCAATAGACAGACAGAGTAAAGCCATGAACCCTCTCTCAAGCCAGCAGCTTGCAGCCTTCAATGCAGCCCAGTCATGTGAAGCCTGCGACAAACCATTCACTGGCGACAAAGTACGAGATCACTGCCACATGACAGGGGTGTATCGGAATGCTCTGTGCAATAAGTGCAATCTCCTTCGACGGCGCCAAACGTTCATTCCTGTCTTCCTCCACAATTCATCAAACTACGACACACATCTTATCATACCCAATCTAGGCGCTGATGTATCAAAATTAACTGTTATTCCAAACTCATCAGAAAAGTATATATCCTTCACCAAACAAGTTACCGACAGACTACACCTTCGATTTATTGACACATTCCGCTTCACTCCAGATAGCCTTGACAACCTGGTTACCAACCTCACAAAGTCCATCATCGATCTACAAAGAGTGTTACCACATACTGCCAGAGTGTTTGGCACCAAGTTGGATCTGATGGCAAGAAAAGGAGTGTTTCCGTACGAATACTGTGACACATGGGAGAAACTGGAGGAAACTTCTCTTCCACCAAAGGAAGCATTCTTCAGTACACTGACTGATCGTCACATCAGTGACGAGGCCTACACACATGCTCAACAGGTCTGGCAACATTATGGCTGCAAGACATTAGGGGAATACAGCGACCTATACCTCAAGACAGATGTTCTCCTGTTGGCTGACGTTTTCGAGAGTTTCCGAGACATGTGCATGAAGAATTATGATCTTGACTGCGCTCACTACTTCACATCACCGGGCTTCTCATTCGATGTCATGCTCAAACAGACAAAGGTTGAGCTGGAGCTACTAACTGACTATGACATGTACATGTTCATGGAGCGAGGCATCAGAGGCGGCATCACAACCTGTACTCACCGGCATGCACTGGCCAACAACAAGTATACCGGAGCACCTGTGAATCCAGAGAAACCAACATCATACCTTCTTTATACAGATGCCAACAACCTGTACGGATGGGCCATGTGTCAACTGCTCCCATACAAAAATTTCAAATGGATGGACAGACAACATCTGGAGGCAATTGTAGGAAGCATTAAAGATATTCCAGATGATCTGGGGACTGGATTCATCCTGGAGGTTGATGTCGAGTATCCACCTGAACTTCATGACGAGCACAACGAGTTTCCATTCCTTGCTGAAAACCAAAAAACACCCAAGTCCGGATCAATACGTTTGATGACAACAATGAACAAGCGTCAGAAATATGTATGTCACTTCCGCACCTTGAAGCAAGCTGTTCAGCATGGACTCTTAATCACCAAGGTTCATCGAGGCGTAAAGTTTGAGCAGAAGGATTTTCTCAAGCCTTACATCATGCTCAACACCCAGCTGAGACAGAACTCCCAGAACAAGTTTGAAAAGAACTTTTTCAAACTGATGAATAATGCGGTGTTTGGCAAGACCATGGAGAATGTGCGGAAGAGGATGAGCATGGAGTTGGTGAATGACGAGAAGCGTCTCAAGAAACTGATTGCAAGACCGACATTCAAGGACAGAATAATCTTTGGAGAGAACATTTGCGCTGTGACACTTCATAAAGAAAAGGTTAACTTGGACAAGCCAATCTACATTGGGCTGACAGTGCTGGATGTGAGCAAGACCTTGATGTACCAATTCCACTATGATGTGATGAAGCCCATCTATGACGACCGCCTACAGCTTCTGTACCAAGACACTGACAGCTTGTTCTACCTGGTGGAGACTGAAGACATGTATCAAGACATCATTAGCATCAAGGAGCTGAGAGATGTTTTTGATACATCCGAGTACCCTACCGATCACCCATGCTATTCCAACACAAATAAGATGGTGCTTGGAAAGTTTAAGGACGAGTATGGCGGCAGAGCTCCTCATGAGTACGTTGGCCTTCGCTCCAAATTGTATGCCTGTCGTTGCTACAATGCAGATCCGACCCAACCAAATACAAGTGGCCTGATCAAGAAAGCTAAGGGAGTAAGACGGCCAGTACTTGGGCAGGAACTGCCAAAGTCCCATCCTGATGCTGGGAAATACATTGGATTCCAAGACTACCTGGACTGTCTGTTTGAAGGAAAGGAAATCTATAGGGAGCAAGTAATGTTTGGAACCAGGAAGCATCAGATAATGACTCTGATGCAGAAGAAGAAGGCGCTGAGCAATGCTGATGAAAAACGCCACATCCTTGAAGATGGAATCACAACCCTTGCATACGGACACTATAAGATTCCTACTGCTGAGGCAGCATCTGAGGAGGAGGAGGAGGAGGAGGTAGAGATGACAGACCCTCAACAAGTTTTGGAGATTGAGATGGAAGAGTCTGAGCCAGAGCCAGGTAGCAGCAGCTGCATCACAGATGAAGTGATCACTATATCTGATGATGAAGATGATTGTCCACCAGCTAAGCGGGCACGTACCTCAACCCCCATTGATGACATCAAAAATGATCAAGAAGAAGATGGAGTATCCCAGCACAGCATTCTCAGGAGATTGCTTGAAAAGTGATGATGATGTCATCAACAGATATTTAGGTAGATATGTATATATTTAGGTGTAATGTTATGTATATATTGGACAACATTGATTTTTGTATAGAGGCATGGATGTATATAAACAATGGGTGGACAGCTTCATTAGCCAGTTGTGCATAGAAGGCATAGTGTTACAGAGCCATGGATCAACTACCGATAACAATCCTGAAAGCTCTAATCATTACATTAGAGATTTGGTTAGCTTTGATGCTAATGTTTATTATTGCTATAAATTGTGGATGGGTAGCCCTTCTTCTACCAGTCATTGGCATTTGGATCTGGCCACACCGCCATCAAGGGGATTACAGTCTACCAATGACAATCTTGAAATTTCTAGTCAGTATAGTAGAGAGTTGGTTAGCTGTGATGGTAACGCTAATGATTGTGTCACATGTTGGATTACTAATCATCATTCTACTGGCTGTTGGGGGGAACTGCAGAATCAATTGCACAATGAGAAGCTTGGATGAAACAGAGGAGGAGACAATGATGTAATTGCTATAAATAACCAGTTTCCAAGAAATGCAGGGTATAAAAGGAGGCCGAGTAGCAGCCAAGCATCATTAACAACCATGATACCACCAGTGTACTATCTCCTTGTGGCTGCAGCCGTGAGCGTCAACTCCTTCAAGCTGGATCCCCAGTACCGGAGTGGAGAGTTTCTGACATCAAGGGAGCATGGACTGGATACTTCAAACATATTCCACATGCAACAGTGTCTGCAGTCATCCGGACAGTTCAACAAGGATCTTGGAGCAATGCGTCAACACGTCAAAGACTGGTACATGAACCTGGCTGGTGAACGTGCTGTGGATAAGGAGCTGTGCCAGCAAGTCCATTGCGCATATGATCTACGCACATGCCTCCACCCATCATTCACATCATTGGAATTCCTTGAAGCCATCATCAATGCTTCAGTTGAGGTGTGTACACCACACTGTCAAGAACCATCTTCTACTGCAGCTATACCACCTCCAGACAACGTAACAGTGTCCATCAGCAATGGAGCCAGCAAACAGTATTAAAGGATGTGCCTGCGGTGATTGCCACCTTGTACAAAGCACTTGTTGGATTGTGGAACCATTCTTCAAGTTTGGCTACAAGAATATTCCAGAACCGTTTGGGACACCAATCAACTTTATTCAGAAGATGACTACATGTTTTCCAACAGCATCAGTGTTCAACCTGGACTTTGACAAAGTTATTTTAGAGTTTCCAGTTGGTAGAGGACTATGTGAAATGGCTACCGATCTAGGTGACATGTATCCCTGGGTAAGCCTAGATATTATGTACTAGTAAACCTGTTTTAGCATATCATTTATTGTTGTAAATAAATATCACATCTCTGAAACCATGTGTCGACTACAGTTATTTCATAACCTTGAAACCATAGTTTACATGACCAAATTGCACAACGCAGTTTGGCTCACAGCAAACAAATTGCGCAGGATAAAACCTGCTCTGCTCAAGTAAATATATAGCTATGTAAGTGTTTGATAGTCATTAGTATGGATAAGTCTGTGATAGCGAGAGAGTTGCACAGACCGGGGCGTAGGAATTTTCCTACAAGGATGGTTACTGTGAAAGGTCTTGATGACCTCTATCAGGCTGACCTTGTCGAGATGATTCCTTATGCTCGTCAGAACAAAGGTTACAGGTACATTATTACAATTATCAATTGTCTTAGTAAGTTTGCTCTTGCTATACCAATAAAGAGCAAGTCGGCTGACGATGTAGTCAAGGCAATGCGTCCTATTCTAGCTCAGTATCCAATGAAACATTTGCAGACTGACGATGGTAAAGAGTGGTTCAATTCAAAATTTCAACAACTTGTGCAACAGTATGGCGTCAATCATTATTCGACATTTTCAGATAAAAAGCACGATAGTGGAACGTTTCAATAGAACACTTAAACATTTAATGTGGGTCAAATTCACTGAACGAGGAACCTATAGGTGGACAGATATTCTAACCTCACTTGTGAAAGAGTACAATGGCAGAGTACATCGTACAATAGGTATGCGACCAGCTGATGTTGAAAAGGAGCATGAAAAGCTTTTACTTTCCAAACTTGGTAAACAGCGTCAAGAGTATCAGCAGGGCTTGTTGGATAAATCACAGCCCACATTCTATCCGGGTGCTCATCAGAAAATTGAGCCGGGTGATAAGGTGAGAATCAGCAAGTATAAAATGACGTTTGACAAGGATACCTGCCCAATTGGACAAATGAACTGTTCACGGTAACACGTGCGACCTACAGTGCCAGTAACCTATGAGTTGGAAGATTATAGAGGTGAACCTGTGCAAGGAGGATTCTACGCAGAAGAAATTGTAAAGACAAAAGTGCCAACTGTATTTGAAATTGCCAAGGTATTGAAGAGAAGAGGTAACAAACTGCTGGTGCGTTGGAAAGGATACGATTGTAGTCACGACTCGTGGATTGATAGAGGTGACCTTGTGTGAGTGAGATGAAACAGGTTGTGCAACAGCAAAACAAATTCAAGATAATTGACTTTGATCGAGTGGTGAGAGGTTGTGGCTTGGAAATGGAGACAAAGAAGCGTCATGGTCCTTTGTTCCCCAACCACATGAGATGCATTATTTGTGGGCCATCAGGGTGTGGCAAAACCAATTTACTGTTCAACATGCTGTTTGATCGTAAAGGAATCCACTTTTCAAACATTTACGTTTGGTCCAAGACTACGTTTCAGCCAAAATATAAGTTACTTCGTACAATCATGCAAGGACTAGGTGATGGAATGAGCTATGTTGAGTGTGACACAAGTGAAGAAATACCCACCCCAAATGAACTGCCAGCCAACTCGATAATTATTTTCGACGATGTGATTTGTGAACAGCAGGAAGCCATCAGACAATACTTTAGTGCCGGTCGTCACAGTGATGTTGACGTGTTTTATTTGGCACAGACCTACAGCCGCATTCCAAAACAACTTGTGCGTGACAATGCCAACTTTATAATTGTGTTTGAACAGGACGAGCTCAACATGAGACATTTGTACAGAGATCATGTAGGCGCTGACATGACCTTTGATCAGTTCAAGAGCATGTGCAATCAGGTATGGTCATCAGCTGCGCACGCATTCCTTGTGATTGATCGCTCATCCGAGAAGAATAGAGGGCGCTACAGGAATGGACTCGACACCTATTTAGTTGAGGTGTAAGCTCACTGGAGCTTCAGTACACTGGTGTACACCGAGCAGGATGGATGTGAAGCAGACTGTGGAGGAGATTGCTCCCACCATCAAGGAGATTGCCAAGCTGAAACGTAACATCAAGAGGAAGCACAAGGAGCTAACACTTGGAAGGGAAGTGTCAGAGGATCATCATGCAAAGCGCATTAAACCATTGACTGAACCACTAGGCAACATTGTTGAAGCTCTCAAAAAACCACCACCACCACCACCAGCAGCAGAACCACTGCCAGCAGCACAACGCCTTGCAGTACCTGTACGCCAACGTAAACATCATGCACTACCTACACCACCACTAACACCAATACAGCCACGACCCCTGAAACAAGCTCTGAAACAACTGCAACTGCCTGACATTGGAGAGGAGACCCCTACATCCTTTGAAGCATTTGGAGATGATTCACACTTTAGTCCAGCTCCAAGTACGTCTGGTGTTGTGAGAAAGTTGTGGAGCAATAAGGATTCACCTTTGAGTGAGGATGGTGATGTTCCAGGATGGTCAACGGATGAGGAGGAGGACCAACAAAATAAAAGTGTTCAACAATTGATGGATACTAGCCAAGATGTAGTGGAATCTGAATTTGATCAAACAGAATTGGCTAAAACACCTGTGGGGATCTATGTTAAAGGTTTGATTAGAAAGGAGTTGAGCTTTGATGATACATTTGGACCAAAAGTGATTGACAACAGTTTTCGTTTGGGTAGCAAAATTTTAACCTTTGGAACTGGTGGTTCAAAGATTGTGTTGACTGATCCTAACAATGTTGGAAATGAGCAGACTTTTGATGCTACACAAGGACTTTGTGAACTTATATTTAGGAAACTTCCAAGCACTTCAAAAGTAACGTTGCGACAAAAGGCCTATGTAGACATTTTGGAGTTTACCAATGTGTATAGAGACGACTATGCTGCAGGTGGCAGAATTAGAGACTACAACAATATCAAGTACAAGAGAACAATACTTCCGCTGTTGAAAAAGGGCAAAAAGAAAGGGAAAGGAATCAGTGGAAGAGGACTGGTGGCGCCATTCAATATGGTGGCAAACAATGATACCAAGATTGAATATGTCTACTACAATGACCCCAATGAGCTTGTAGACAGACTACAACTATTGGATCAATCCAAAGCAGTTGGCAACACTGGCCATGAGAATGAAATTAATTCGATTCTGGAAGAGTTGGTGGAAGGCGGTTACATAGTTGGCAACCCTGCAAACTAGTTGTACTATATAAGCGGACGATGTACTGCCCACTTTGTATTCATCATGGACACATTGGGTAACATTAATGCTCGTCATAGACGGGTGATCAATTTAGCAAATCCTCAAAGCAGCAGAGATGCAATAAATCTTGGTACATGTAGAGATTTGATTGAGGTGTGGCTGCCAAAGAGAAGGGATAAAGGTACATCGCAAGTATTTACAAGTCTCAATGAATCAGTACTGACTGATATGATGGATCCAGTCAATGCCACAGATGGAGTGAACAAACAATATTTGAATAATAAGATGGATGAGCATTCTCGTGAAGTTGTTGAAAAGTGTTAACAGCTATGGTAACTTTGGTTAAGGAGCGTGCAAACGGTGATACAAGTTTTACAAATGAACAGGAATGGAAAGATATGGTCTTGAAGCGTATAGGACTTGACAAGCCTCCTGAGGGTATAAAAGAGAATGATGGGGCTAAAGTGAATCATTAGATGGCTAGGTGCAAAGGAAAGAAGAGGTACCAGGGGAGAGGAGTGTTGTCGGCACTCGCAAATGCCACTGGAACAATAGTCAACAAAGCAGTTGATATTTTACCAGTTGAACTTCATCTTCCCGGTTACCAATACTGCGGCCCAGGTACAAAGCTGGAGAAGCGGTTGGCAAGAGGTGATCCAGGAATCAACAGACTTGATCGGGCCTGCAAGCAGCACGACATTGCCTATTCACAGAATAGTGATACAGCAAGCAGAGCAAAGGCTGACAGGGACTTGGCTGAACGAGCTTGGAGTGTAGCAACGTCTCCAGAGGCAGGATTGGCAGAAAGGGCTGCAGCAGTAGCGGTGACCAACATCATGAAGGCCAAAGCAAAGTTTGGAGGAGGAGCAAAACGTCAAGGGAAGAAGAAGAAGGTAGCAGCTGCTTCCAAAAAGGGAAAAGGACTCTACCTGAGACGTCAACAGAAGACGGGAAACGGAGCACGCCGTCGTCAATGCAAACGGCGACGGTAATTGCTCTTCCAGATCGAGCGCTGACTGATGCAGACCTCTACAAGTATGCGTGTCGTCTGAAGCTGAAACATTTCCGAGGAGTGTTTATGCGAGATGCTCTACCTGCAACAGGACCTTTGAAACGAGAGTGTGGCATCATCAATTTGGACACCAGCGATGGAGCCGGCACACATTGGGTGTGCTATGTGAAGAAGGATGGAGCTGCCATCTACTTTGACGGCTTTGGAAACCTCAGGCCACCACAGGAGTTTATCGACTACATGCACCGCGGTTTGGAGCCAGCAACAAGGATCGAGTACAACTATAATCAGAAGCAAGAAGATCTGTACTCTCATATTTGTGGTCATTTATGTTTGAAATTTCTGGTTGATGAAAATAATAAATGAAAATATTGTACAACAAGTTTTAATCATTTCCCCTTTCCAATAGTATAAATAATGGACAACATGCTCATTGCAAGGCATTGTGCAATAGTGCATTGAGCAGGCAAGACCATGATGCTCTGTTTTGGAGGTAATACATCTGTGCTGAAAAGTGAATTTTATCCGCCGCTTGATACAAGCAGTGGTGAATGGGAAATTGGACTCATCAGCTTTACAAGCTGCAATTCAATACCCAATGTTGAGATGAACTACAACAACAAGTTCTATTATGCTCCAAAATAACTCATGTGTTTAAGAAGAAAGGAGCAAAAGCTGAAGAAGAAGATGATCCATCGCTGAAACATCATGAAATTGTAGATGATAGGTCAGCCATATTCAATCAATGGTATAAAGTGCTTCTGAAAGCTAAGCAGACATCAGCTGATGGAGACATTGATGACGAAGATAACTCTATAACAGGTAGTAGACGGACTGCAAGAGCTACTACTGCAGCACCCGTTATAAGATAATGGAGTTTATATCATTGCCGGGAGGCAGTTTTGAATTTCAAACAATTGCTAACCTGCTCACATCAAGGCTACATGATCGCAACATAAAACTTCAGATGGCTGTGGACCCATCAACCTTGAAATGTTCAGTATTGAGCAATGCCAAATTGGATTTCACAAAACCTGAGTCGATTGGAAGTCTGCTGGGATTCAACAACACTAGGATCATAGAGGCTGACACAGAGGCTAAAGGTGATACAGCAGTGCAAATCAGTCGACCCAATGTGATACGTAAAGTGTAACATTGTGAGTGGGTCGTACTCAAATGGTGTCAAGGATCACGTGATCTATGAGTTTTACCCAAATGTTGATCCAGGGTATAAAATAGTTGTGACTGTACAGAATGTAATCTATTTGCCGGTGGACGCCAAGCAGATTGGTAACATTACGTTGGAGGTTGTTGACGAGAACGGACGTCTCATTAATAATAGAGGTGAGGAGATCAATATTACTCTGCATCTGAGACAACGCAAGTGAGATGGTGCTGATATTTGATAAGTGGAATCGTGGACTGGATAATGAGGCGGCATGCGACATGGAGGTAGATCCTCAACCTACAGAAACAGATAAAAGGCCTGCAAGTGCTGCAAACGTCATTCGTCGTTTAGACTCTGTAGAGTTAACATCGAGGAGCATCAACTATTTGAAAAAACGTGGCTGTCACCTACGACAACAACAGCAGCAATAATGGGAGTTTTAGATGTGACAAGGAGTGGACCCAGATCAGATAACAGCATCATTGGCTACGAGTACCATTCTCATGCTCCCTATACTACAAGCTTCAAAGCCAATGATGAAATACGGATACCAATTCAACAGCAGGACATTTACACAATCCCATCAGAAAGCTATCTACATGTGGAGTTTAAGGTGACAAATGCAGCTAATGCCGCCTTGGGTGGAAGTCCCTGTGTCTCTGGATTCTTTGCTCACCTTTGGTCAGAGATACGCTATGAGATAAATGGTGTGATAGTAGATAGCATTCGCACCCCTGGAATTACCAGCCTGATGAAGAATGCTATGACATTTGAACGAGATGAGTGGACTAAAATGGAACGAGCTGGCTACAAGTTTGACCCAACAGTTGGATTTGCCACTTTTCCTCCCAATGGAGCTGATACAACAATCATGGATGTGCCTCTACGCTACCTGCTGGGCTTTGCTGAAGACTACAAACAGGTTCTACTGAATGTGAAACAGGAACTGGTGTTGAGACGCAGTGCTGACACTACTAATTGTTTGAATGCTGCCGGAAAGGTAGTCATTGAGAAACTTACATGGAGAATACCCTATGTGGAAGTGGCCGATGAATACAAACTGCGTCTGCTGAAACTTGTACAGAATGATACACCTATAAGCATGACATTCCGGCATTGGGAATTGTACGAGTACCCAACCTTACCTGCTACAAAGAAGCATACATGGACTGTCAAGTCAACAGCTCAACATGAGAAGCCTCGCTACATTGTGATTGGGCTGCAGACAGCAAGATATGGAGTGGCAACTGCTAATTCATCCCAATTTGACAAGTGCAACATGAGAGACATTCGAGTGTTTTTAAACAACAAGTACTATCCGTATGAGAGCATTGACGGTGATGATTGTTGTGTATATGGCATGTATGAAGCTTTCAATGGAGCCTACAATCATGGACATTCCCAATTGGTCAATCCCCTGTTTGAAAAGAGTGCTCTAGAAAATGGCCGAATGATGTTGTATGCTTTTGATTGTTCCCGCCAAAATGAGTCACTTAAAACTGGCAGTATTGATGTGAGAATTGAGTTTGAAGCAACTGAAAACATTCCTGCAGATACACGTGCCTACTGTCTGATGATTCATGATGTGACGAAAGAGTACAAGCCAATGTCAGGTATTGTGCAATCGGCCTAGGGTATAAAGGCGAATGACAAGTGTTGGGATAGTCATTCTGGTAAGAAGCATTGGGCAAAGCATACATCATGTCTGCAGCTAAGAGAGTTTTACAGTTTTTGGATGAGGAAGGAGAGTTGCCTGAAAGTGAGGGCGAGGATGTTGTGGGATGCTGCATTGGCTTCTCTACTAAGCGTGGGAAGAAGGATGCTGATGAAGATTCTGATGAACACGAGTACATGGAAATGTTGCCGAGAAGAAGAGCTGCTGACATTTTTGGACCACTACCACTCTACCTGATGGACTTTCAAGGATTTGAAGGATTGAACAATGAGTTTATTGTCAAGGAGATGGCCATATTGGAGCGTGATGACAGGCATCGTGTGACAACACATCATTATTTCTTCAAGTCACCCTATCCGGACATGCTGCTGAAGACAAGTGACAACAATGCTCTACATCGAGCAAAACATGGACTACGATGGTCTGGCAATGGAGCCGGTCAAGCACATCTACCCTATTCTGAATTGCGCCAGATTGTGTGCGGAACAGTTGAAAGATGGCTGCATGAAAACAACAATGCAATCAAGATCTTTGTCTACGGCTATGAGAAGATTACTCTGCTCAACACACTGCTGCAGCTGGATGACAAGGAGAATGTCGAGTATGTGGACCTAAGTTCACCCTATCTTTTCCACGAGATGCCCAATCTGGATACACTGATGAAGAATGCTACAGGAGTCTACTGCCCAGAACATTTCCTGCTCAACTTTGTGGAGACTTTGAGGATGAAGCTGGCTGGCGACAAAGGAACCCTGGATACTCAGCCATTTTGTGCACTCAATGTAGTAAATGTTTCACACAATTGGATAATGCAAACTTTGTTTAAAGATCAATATTTTTGTCGCAACTTGTTTATGGCAATAAAGAAAGAAATGTAATTATTGTGTCATCATTGACTTACCCCCACCACCACCTCTAGTATTTAAGGAGCTGCTTGGAACACTTGCAGAGTGAGTCACTAGTGTCAGTTGAGTGAGTCACTAGTGACAGTTGAGTGAGTCACTAGTGACAGTTGAGTGAGTCACTAGTGACTGTTGAGTGAACACTGAGTGTGTATCACTGATACTATAGGGAATGATTTTTGGTAATATTATTCTTGGTTGCTGGGGTGGGTTAGGTTCAATGTGCCTCACCTAACTCGCCCTGCTTGGATGGTATGGCAGGCCTGTTGAAACAGGTGACTGAGTTACTATAGGTTAGGATAGGATTAGGCTGACGCCTAACCTAACCTAACCTATAGTAACTAGGTTTTTGTTTACCCATTCTTTTATTGGACTTGGCAAGACCCCTCACCTTAACCTATGGCTTGGGCCTGACCCACGGAAACCGAGACCCTTTACCTTGACCCTTGGCTTGAGTACCTTGACCTTTGGCTTGAGGAGTTGCAGGGCCCCTTACCTTGACCATTGGCTTGGGCTGCTGCAAGGCCCCTTACCTTGACCTTGACCTTGACTTGACCTTTACTTAGGTTAGGTTGGAGTAGATCAGGTTAGGTTAGATGACCTTGAATTAGGTTAGGTTGGAGTAGGTCGGGTTAGGTTAGGTGACCTTGACTTAGGTTAGGTTAGAGTAGGTCAGGCTAGGTTAGGTGACCTTGAAAAGGGGATGTAGGTTCTGGTGCAAGGGGTGGGGGGGGGGGGGGGGCCAAGGGTGGGGGGTGGGGTTGACCTTGGGGAGGGGGGGGGTTCAAGGTCATTGCGCTGACCTTTCAAGGTCACGGTGCACCAGAAGCCTCCATTTTATACTACTGCAGTTCACAATTGAAATTTACAATCACCTCTACACACACATACACAGCCAGTATAAGTTAAATAACCAGTTTATGTTTATGATGTTACAATATATTTGTGACAAGATAAGTTCTCCACCGATACTTAACAGTAGCTTTGAATGGTGGCTACTCGTACTTTGTCATATAAACGTCTACTTTGCAAGATACTATTCACTAAGCAAATCAATCGCTCAGCCATGAATGATAGAATAAGATCTATTCACAAGCTACTAACATGAAATTGATTTAAGGCTTTTCATAGTTCTAAATTCACTTACTGTTGATATTGAACCATATAGTCAGCAGCTCTCTAAACAGAATAGATAGGAAAGCAGCTCTCCTACTAACAACTCTTTAGAAAGAGTCATTGAGGCTCAAAAGTTTTCCTTACCCCCCCCTCCATGTGCATGGAGGCTGATAGCTGAAAAAAGGCTTCAAATTTATTCCCTCAGCTAGAGTGAAGCGCTAATTTAGGATGATGGAGGCTTGCCAGGAGGCTTTCCACCTCCATAGAGATCTGGTTTCTTGAAAATATTTGCTCTCCAATAAGTAGGCACTAAAGAAAATTCAGAAATTGAGCGTAAAAACTGAGATGTCTAGTCTGTCTGTGGTCATAATTTTGATCTCGAATCCATTCAAAATGAATTCTCAATATTTTCAAGATCCCATGTGACATTCATTATTCTGTTATATTTGAACAGTGCAGTCCCCTCAGATGTGACTCAGTATTTAGTAGAGAAGAGTGAGATCTCATAAAAAGAGAAAGATTTTCAATTGAGGGTAATCTCTCATTCTCATATGAACTTCATTATCAGTCTTTTTGACAAAAGCTATCTGGAAAAGATCAAATAACCACGTTTGACACGCCAATGCTAGAGATACTAGAGATTTTTAAACTCCCATTCTCATATTAAATCAACATATTTTTGTCAAAAATGTAACGAAGTTGGTCAGGAGTCTATTGTGAATTTTCCAATATTATTATCTTGAATACTCCGTTTATTGTCTTGTTACTACTTCATTTCATTTTTTTTCTCTTCTCTCATAGACGAAGATTTCTCTCTCATATATAAATGTGTCATAGATTATGTATGGATAAATCGATACCTCTTATAGTTCTTGACAGTCCATTATTTTTTTCAATGTAGTGATAGTAGGAGAATAGACGCTAAAAATATATTGCTTGATGTTTCTCCCTTATTTTCAACAAATAAGTGTGATATTATCGCAAAGGTTGAAGTAATCGCATGGAAATATGCACAAGGGCACGGATTAACTCGAAAATTCAGTATTTCATTCGAAATGATTTACTGGATGTAACCAGGAATTTCAACAATATTCTCAAGAAATCAAAACTCTTTTATGACAAAGGTTAAAGTAAAGGCATGGAAACCCGCAAAATGACGTGGATTAACACAAAATAATTCCATTTGAAGAGATTTACTGCATGTAAATACCTAGAAATTTCAACAATACTTCGCAAACAACTTCAATCTCTAAATTTTTATAACTAGTGACGGAATAGGAATAGTAGCGATAAAGGCTCATTTATCCAAGAATAGATTATAATAACGCGAGTCACTGGAATGTATAATCACAGAAAGTTGAAAAAAATAAGCATAACTTCAATGAAAATTTCGGAATGCCGCCAAGGTTAGTGAGCTTGACCTTTGCCATCGCTTTTCATATGACATATTTCTCTGTTAATAGTTTCCTGATTTTGAAATTCTAATAATCCTGGCAAGCGTTCTGTAAAACATTCAGAGAAGAAATAGTGGATAAACTATTAACTATAAACTACTACAGTACTAGCTTAAATGCTTCCATTCACATTAACATCTCCATTATGGGCTTGATGTATTCATGATTTAGAAGTTGTGAGAGATGTAAAACAATATGAAGGTAAGAAAATCTTGAATAAGATATCAGAAGATTATCTTGTAGACATATATAGCAAATAACAAGTGGACAAAGGAAAGTTGTTCAGTTAACGATGACGTTTAATGGCAGGAATAGATCAGAAGAGACGGTCAAGAAAAATCACAATAGGGGAGAATTACTGATTGTGAATCTACAATGTACAGTATTGTATATTGTGTTGGAGCTGTTAGGCGAGGAACAAGAGAAAGACGAAACAGGAGATCAAATATCATCAGGATATAGGAAAGTGTTTTAAGAAAGTACAGGAATGTTAGAAGAGAGGAACTAGTCAAGATAGGGAAGGAAAGCATTGCTAGTATAAGGCTAGGCGTACACCGGTTAGTCAAGACAAGACAAGATTAGTCACGTTTAGTCACAGTAATTCACATAGTTGCTTATGAAGCAGCACACACTGATGCAATGACTAACCGGTGTGTGTTGCTTCATAAGCAACTATGTGAAGTACTGTGACTAAACGTGACTAATCTCGTCTTGTCTTGTCTTGACTAACCGGTGTACGCCTAGCCTAACAAAACATCACCGTACCTATTGCAATGTGGAGTGAAAAAGTAAGATTCTAGATGTTCTGTAATTGATGAACTTGGACTTTATACCATGTTTCAGTTACAATTGAGAATTAAGTGTCATATAAAGCTAGTTCTACTAGTTTTCCTATTTTTGCAGTCAATTTAAATAGCCTTACAGCCAGATTTGAGAGTGATAATCAAATGTGATGATACAGCTTCCAAAAAACAATTTAAACATGAGCTTATTCATGGTTTCTCGCTATCTATCCATAACAAGTGGTGACAGTGGCAGCATTCGTTTCTAGCTTTGCCACTCTTAAAAAATACGAATAATTTCAAGCATTTTTAGGAAAATAGGAAAAGCAAAACTTACATATTACAACAACGGCCAAGTAGCTGCTTGTTTTGTACAGGTTTCGATTAGCATTCGGAGTGAAGGTGATTTGTTCAATCTTCGTTGTTGATTTAGGTGTGTCCGCCAGCTCCAATAAGACATCTACTACAGCCTCTTTCATCTTTCTCTAGAAATTATTCCACGACTGAGAACACTCTATCGCCTGCAAGCCTTTGACAGTTGAGAATAATTCATTTCCATTCATTAATAGTGACTTGTAGTGAATAAATCACAGTCCTTCCCTGTTACAACTTGTTCCGCCATCATATCGTCAAGCATCTTCTACACTGTGCATGGTTTTCATAGGGCAAACATTTGTTAAGCCTGAATCCAACATTTTCCTCCTGTTTAATTATTCAGAGGATGTGGTAACAACTCTACTAACCCACGTAATAAATTATAGACGACATTGTAAGAGTTAACTTAATGATTTAATCAGTAGATTCAAATATACTGTAGATTCAATACCTATATCGTTGGTTTGAGCAAAATATCAGTTTTCACAAGACTGAATTCGATCGCTCCGATAGCAAGAAACGAGAACAATTTATCATACTGAGTAGGCTGATATACTTGCCAATTCAATTATCCAAAACGGAGCACGAAATTTGCAGAAACTACACATTTAATGTGTATTTGGATAGAAATATTGCAAAATATTACACACAATAATATAGAATATTAGACTTGTAGATATGAAAATAGAGATAACAAAAATTGTATAAATTGATAGATGGTGGCTGCTGAATCGTTAACACGGTTTATCAAGAAGGCCGTGTTCATTTTCCACTTGTTCTATTATTATGGATTATGAGCTATAGATAAACTATCTACCATCTACTAAACAACCCAGCAGTGTGGTCTCAGCTTAGATTCTTTTAATAATTTTACTCCGCATTTTTTGATCAACTACCTTGTTCTCCTCCTTCTCTGTTTTTTTTCCATATCGTCTTATGAAAAGCCTAAAAATCATATTCTTCCAAAATTTGAAAATAATTTATTTTTGCACAGATTTCAATTGTATCACAAAGTTTGATAACTTTGTTATGAAGGTTCATGTGAAACCTTCTTCTTAATTTTATTGAGGAGCATTATCGCTGAAAACATTAAGCATCTGTTTCTTCCACTATTTCATTCAATACATTTTCAATAGAATTATTCACATCACAGTATAATAAATACTCCGGAATCCGGAATGCAAACTCGTGGGAAAAATAAACACATCGCAGTTCTCTTTATCATCACCAAATTAAATTTTATTTGCCTCAGATTGTCATGAAATGTGAGGAGGACTTCACACCTTGGTGCAGTTCGAAAACACTTAGGTTTCCGTTGACGTAGGGGGAAAGGTTTCCCAAGTTCCACTGCAAAATCATGTGCATTGATATTTTCTAAGCTCGTTAACGGTCGAGATATTATGTGTACATTTTCAAGTCATGAGTAACGGCTGCAAGCTTGAAAGGGGTAATTTCAAGCATATTAGCCTCACTCCATCTCACTGGTATTTATGGCTGAGAAGGCGAGAGTAAATTGAGCACCCACTGAGTCATTGTTGCGAGTCTGTCGGTGTAAGCACCGGTTCCACCCCGTCTGTCCAAGTTCTAGCAAAATATTGCAATACTGAACCCGTACCGACGTTGTTGTGCATCGATGGCCAAGTATAATAGTGGGTTACGAGATATCGAATTTACGACAAACTGCTTACCTGGATGGATCCGTCTTTATAAAATGCAACTCTTGACAGACGATTACCGATATGAATCTCATGATAGGAGATGAAATTGTGAGCTATTGTTATTTGTGCAAATAATTTTAAAAATTCTATTCAGAATACTACCGTTATTCACTAACCTAGGTTTGTTAACATACTATTAGGTATGCATGTTAGAATACATTATGTATGGTGCATGTTGCATTTAATTTACTGGAAAGTCAATAAGTACCACTTTCTTAATCCATTTCGAATTCATTTTTCATCACTTCATGATAATTATTATCGGTACCATTCTACCATATTATGAGAATCATAGAACAAATTATGATTATAATAAAGAGCAAGATTTATTAAGATAGGCTACTAGCGCTCACAAACATAACACAATAAATTTTTGAAACCAGGCTGTAATGTTTTAGATCAATTGAGTCTTCGGTCGTCATTTTAAGAGATAATTTTATCCCTTTATCGAATGACTTCCAGAACCAGAGGATGAGAGAGTGAGGATAGAGTGACTGGTTTCACTATACCAGTAGACGTGTAGGTTACTGGCATGCAGGTTGGTGATATGATCTTCCACTCTATAGAAACAAATAGGGCAATGCACACCAGTCAGTGTGTATTGCCCTATTCGTTTGAATAGAGTGGAAGATCATATGACCAACCTGCATGCCAGTAACCTACTCGTCTACTGGTATCGTGAAACCGCGCCATGAGAGTGATAGCCATAACATATAAATAAATATTGAACGTAACTGGAAAATCAAAAAAAAAAAAATAAATAAATAAATTGAAACAGAAAATAATGAATTCAGATAATATGATGTAGTAATTAAATGAATACTCTATTTGTGTGTTGAACGACGGATGTCAACATGGGCAAACGACATTCTCGTAGTTCCGGAACTCATTGCGCCTCAATCGCCAGTTCGCAGTTCCCTAGTTCTATAATCGTGATTATAGACAATCATTTGTCAAATTCATAGAGTTATAAATAATCATCGACCAAATTATGATTTCCGACCATATTAGAGATTATCCGATGCATTATGGGATCTGTAAGAGATTGTGATGATTGATGGCGGAGACAGAAAAACAGTGAGATTGATGAGGGAAAAGAGGACATAGTCAGATTCACAAAATCACAGAGACTGAGGTGGCTGGAGCATGTTGAAAGGAATGAAAGCACACGGCTGCACAAGGAGAGGCTGTTTTCAAGAAGAAGGCAAAGGCCAAAGAAACGATGGCTGGATGAATTTTAGAAGGACCTGCGCATCATGGGAAACAGAGGATGGAGATGGAGAGCAAGAGTATCAGACAGAGATTGGTGGAGAGGCTTGGTGTTGGAGGCCAAAGTTCATGATGGATTGTAAATAAATAATTAAGTAAATTATGATTATTGGAATCGGTATTATTAACATCAGTGGTCACTCGGTGAGAGCGGTTGCTAAGTAATCATGTGGTTAAGTAACAAACATTCAAGACCGCTCTCGGATGGGTGACCGACACAAGAAAATTGTGCAATTAGGCGAGGTGGAACCTACCCGTAAGGGTCTCCCCACCGTTAAAAAGCCATACTACGATAAAAAAAAAATTGGAATCGGGCTGTAGGCTGTAAAATTCTCTTCACTTAGAATCTCTACCACGAGCAGGAATGGTGTAAGAAGAGCTACCGGTAACAAAACATCTTCTTGTATGGTTTGTGACGATTCACTATTTTCCAATCTAACGGACTAATTTTGAATCTAACGGACATTAGGATACTTTACAATAAATTGTGCGCATTTTATCTGTTCGATCGGAATTGATTTATTGCAATAGAGCCACTCAAAAACTACAACACCAAGTTATAAGCGGTTTTTTAGGAAGTTATAGCCCAAGTTTGCAGCCTTACTGATAAAAGATTATTCATTTGTCTTACCATTATTATTTGTAGCAGTCCATCCCTTCAATAACTTCAGTAGTCACTTTTTTCGGCTATATACATTTTGAACCAAAATCTGGTTGAACTCTTCTATTAATAGAAAAGTCAACATTCATGCATGAGTCTCACATCACATGACTTCGAACAGGAACTTTTCCAAGATCACGTCTTGAAGAATCTTGTTTCATGGAGTTTAAGAATAATCAGTAAATTTTCACACAGTACTTGCTAGTGCTTGAAATAATCTTAGAAAACACTGCCCTGTTGTGTTGTCATTCTTGGATGGCTATCGTAGAGGTAACTGCAGCAGAGGCATTCTTTGGCTACTAATTTCTGTAAATTGTTACCTAAATAAACTGTTGTGAGAGATAGTTCTATTTATAGTCCATGACTTCGCTCGCTCATGACCTTAACAGTACTGACCTCACGTTCTCAACATCCATCCGCCTTTCATGTAAGTCGTCAAGTAATTAAAAAGTGATAATAGTCCAAGCAAGTTGCTGAAATCTTGATAGGCAACATGCTATTGTAGGGTGCCAAATGACGTCTTGCATGCAACGACAAGATTTAATTGACTATGGTATATTCTTCTCTCCAGCTCACGACAAACCCAATTAGTTGATGCTGGAATGGAAGTTTCGTAATTGAGCTTAACATTATTCATGAATATCCACTCAATTTGTATTCGAACGTGATAAAAATTGAAGCAAATCTCCTCAGAGGACACTGATGTGATATTGCTCAATATTGAGTTATTCAATCCAGTCCATTATCAATCAGTTGAGAGACAATCACTCTTAGTGAAGTGTGAATGAGCTTCCACACGTTATATGGATGTATTCGAAAAGTTTAAATTATTAAGATCGTAAGTTATGTGAAAATTGGAATAGAATTTCTTCTCCTTCAGTAAATTGGAACTTTACTAGTATGCAAGAAATTGTAATTTCACAAAATTCGATTCCCTGTTGGCGTTTCTGATCTCGAATCAGAATGCATAAATGGAATTCATTGGATAAGAAAAAGTGAAAAAAAATTAAAGTTCTAATAAGTATATAGGCTAATTTAACAAAAAGTTTTTACTACGACAAAGAGTTTAATGCTAGGTTAAATATAAAATCTTTGAGACACGGATTGGAAATCCCTATTACCTACCTACTCTAATATTATAAAATTTCAAGACTAATGTTGCAAAAAAAATTCAATCTATAAGTAGTAGAATTGTCTTGCACCTGAAATACTAAGAGTAAACTTTATCTTCATTCACGATAATAAGTACATCATGCCCCAATAAAGACATAATCATAATTACCACCTTTCAGTACACTACGACAAGAGGCTTGACAAGTAAATTGGAGGCGTTTGTTCATAATGTTAACTTGTTAAGTATCTATTGAATTCGCGGCTAAGTGTCAAACTGATCAGAGGTTTACAGCGTCTGCACTAGAAATGATGTTAATTTTAATCCACGTGGAAGTACTTTTACAATCAGCCATAAAAACAACAGGATTCCTCATAAGGTCTACTATATGAATCGTGACGATGACTTTTATAATTATCGCGATTTCTTTCCCAATCCTGGTTGGATGTGGTTTCGAGGTGGAGTTACTAGATTCATACTGATGGTATATGATAATGCATTGCCACATTCCTTCTTCAAATCAACAACACATTACAAGAATGAAAGTCCGCCAGCAGCGGGTCAAGCTATTTTAATGGCTCAAGAAAATAAATTTCGAGTTTTCTCGTTTGCCTAAACTGCTCGACGGCGTTTTCGCGCCGCTAAGTTGGCAATGGTGCAACTAGAAGTGCGCTAACCTGTCGGAGGCTGTGTTCTCGTGACTTACGATTGCCGATTGCGAAAAGAGATACCGGAATATTGTTGCTGTCTGAACTATTCATTGACCGGAGATTTATCGGATCCATGAATGTGCAGTACAACTACAATAGGGTGAAGATAAATGATTGGTACAGTACACAGAGTGGAGAGAAAGAGCTGAATTCGCTCTTGGTGCAAACTGCGTGCGCGTACCCAACTCTCATTACGAATCAAACGAGTAGGTTGTCAGATGAAGTACGTTCATTTATCTTGTAAGAAAGGCTCACTCTGATGTCATATTCAATTCTTGTCGCGAAAAAGAAAGAAATGCAATCAAGATTATTAAAGAGAGACAATAAACATTACAGTTATGAGGGAAGTATCTTGAAAGAGAGCCCCAACAATAGGTTTTTTCAGGAGAGGTAAGAAAAATCCTTGTACGACAGTATTGGAGGAATATTGAGGAAAGAGTGAACATGAGAACGTTATTGGCTGAATGAAGGTCCAAAAAAGAACTTGAATCTAACTTGAACTTGAATTAACTTGAACATGAGTGTGAAGCATATTAATAGGAATGAAGAGAAATTAGGGCTTAAATGAGGAGATAAGAAAGGTGTAGGCTACCTGTATTTCTATTCATTTAATAAGCCAAATATAGGCCTAGTTAAGGCGCGACCACACGATGTCAGTCAACTGGCGACAAACAACTAGTGTTTTGTGTTATTTCTGAAATTTCTGTATAATAAGTGACATTATAGTATTATGGTGAAGGTGAATCATGAATAACATTTATTCTTGAAAATTATTTAAATAATTCATATAAATCAGTCGACTGGGGACGCCAGCCTAATTAGGTGCATTTAAAAGAATAATGTGAATAATTTTTAAGAACGAATGACAATATTATTACGATATCATAATATTCTTGTCACTTATAATATTATTTCTAATTGAAAATAAACGTTTACTTACCTGAAGTTTCAGAAAGTATCTGACTGTCGCCAGTCGACTGAATAAAGACTGTGTGTCTTTTATCACATATTATTTTTATTAATAAATAATTCTTATTTGTACCTTAGAATTAAAGTTGGGGAGGATAAAGAGAATTACTATTAGAAGAATCATAATACAAGGTATGTACCTCATAAAAATCTGGGTGGAAATTGGAAAATATCTACTTCCACTATTGTTAAAAATGGAGACAGAATTCTCTCTCAATCTCCCTTCTCTCTCACAAATCTCAACCTTCACTGTTGAAGATTGCATTATTTTAAGGCTCGGATGCATTTTCTTCGTTTAAACTAATCAGTCTAACAAAACCTAGTTTTTCATTTAAAATGTGGATTTTCAGATAAAACGAAGTTTAAACTGTGGATTTATAGTTTGAATAAAGTTAAAACTACGATTTGTTTGATTTAGTTTGTACGGAGATGATACAAATTACATTCTATTATAGTTCTTTCTATTGATAGTTCTATTATTATTCTATCCTATTCTGTTAGAACTGATAATGATCTTTGTTTTTCATTAGGAAAATGGTCAAGAGGATTCACTAGCCTAGCAGAGAGTCTAACATTGTTCCAAGCTACAAAATTGGGATTCGGACCGGGAAGTCGTCTGGGTCTTGTGGCACTTTTCTGCTGCGGCTCTGTTCTGGTCGACTCGCTTCTAATATTGCCCGGGCCCATGCATCACGCTGCAATAACTGCAGTTAGCAATAACTGGCGGTACCCTTGTGGTAACACTCTCATGGTAGGTGTAGACTACTTTATCAGGTTTTGAAATGCAATGATATAAACCCTACTTTCTCCTCAAATGCTACGAAAGTGTGGATCAAATATTCTGAATTTGTGGTTTCATTGTTTTCTTTCCGAAATATTAGAAAAATGTAAATAAGATACAACAATAAAATAATTGAGAATCTGGATTATAAAATGAGACAATGATACAATAGAGAATGAACTTACTTGAGGATTATTGTTGTACCAGTCTTTTTTCCACTCCTAGGAATATTTTGACTATGGAAAAAAATATTTACTAAAAATGTATTAAGATTAAGACTATTTACCAGTGAAAGTATTTATTTTCAAATTCACAACCATCTTATTTTCAAGATGGTACACAATCCATTCATGTGCTAACCACACGTTACAACTTTTCTGGTTAATAATCATTCACCTCTGCTGATTTAGTCAAGTGGATGTGAAACTGGCAACCAGCTGGTAGGCCTCAGCCCACATAGGGCTGTTAAGCCATTGACAAAGAAACAAACAAACACAATCCATTCAAATATATTTACATAATACATTTCCAACTAGCACATCTTATGAAAAATTTCAAGAAATCATACAAGACTCAAAAATTTGAATCTTATTAAGAAATGTTTCTTAATAATTGGGAAACACGCCTTTGTTTAAAAACTATTCTAAATTTATTGGAAGAGCTCATCATCTATCAAAAACATTGATTTATAGATAGGCCAAGTTGAAAAACTTACAAATAAGTTATTGGATTTTTAGAATTGAATAGAAGTTTTATGATTTTTGGGCCAACTTTCTGTAGTATTTTGCAAGTGATTCGCTTTTAAGATGGATAAAAATGTATAGAATTTTATAGCGAAGTGATTAATAAATAATATTTGGTAGAGTATCTAAATTAAAAATATAATAATTATTCAATTTCCTATTCCTCCTCAACATAATATACTGATTAATTGATTTTTGCATTAGGTAAGGAAATTAAGGTAAGTGCAGAATTCAAGATACCCGTGATGTACTGAGGTTTTTGGTTTTATGAACTATCATTAAAATAAGTTATGTATTGTAAAGATGATAGAAAAACAATTTGGTAAGAATGATTTATTTTGTAATATCAGGCTACTTCGTAATCATCTAATACATAATTTCAGATGACCAGATCCAAAAATTTGGCACGATGGAGGTACTGGAATGTTGAACATGATAATGATATCGTGGAAGGCAAAAAGCATCCAAGCAATAGACCGCTGCGAAGGATCAGAACACAGATACGGCTCACTCAAGATCATTTCATGAAACTTCAACGAGAGATAGCTGAAATTTACTCAGGGGTGAGAATCACTTCATCAATGATCAGTGTTGTTTCTAGAAGTGGAAATCTATCTATACAATAAACTAATGAATTTAATTGAACTTGAAATCATCCCTTTCATTACCCACACACAAGCCTATATAGTTGCCTAGAGCTCATCACCCTCAGAAAAAAGTTTATAATAGGCTACATTTAAAATGATAGAGGAAGTTATTCAATATTCTGCGCTCATCACTGCTTAAGATTATACCGAGTGAGGAAAGTATAATGAAACTATTCAAGATAAGCAAAAAATTCTTACATTTCATTTTCAACATGATAATAAATAGATACATGACTGAAGCTCATTGAAAAGTATTTTATGTAAGAATGCTTCATATAAAAAATATAATTAATCTAAAGAATCTAATTATTAAAAAAATTATAGAAATCTGAATATATATCGAGATAAGCTTCATTCTCCTGATAAATGAAAAGACAAGATGTTGTCAAATCACTGATTTCAGTGGTTTGACAACATCTTGTCTTTTCATTTATTATGGATAACTACCACAATATCACCTTCACAACTACTCAAAGAGTTCATTCTCCTGAATGCCAGAAGGTATTCAAAATTAAAGAATTACGACTGCAATCTGACAGATTCCTTTATGAATGCTGTTGAATAATTTTGACTCCAAGCATCGCGCAGAGCTTTGCATTCAGCAAAATGGAGCACATCTCAATGATGCTATTCAAAAATAATTAGATTCACATGAAATGCTTTTGAATGGACTTTCCGGTCATGTAGACCTATTGATTATCATAAAATAAAATACTTTTTTGGCCATAATTCATTATGTATGCAGTATGCCTAACTCGGTAGTATCAATAACGTTGTATTTTCCTATGCTTCATCCATCAAATTAATAGAATAAATTATTTTTATTCACTGTATTGAAAATGTGTAGAATATTCTGTTAGATCAAGATGATAAATTTATCCATATTGATAAATTTCTAATTAATGAATGGAAAATAATTGTTGAAAATAATTTCTAGGTCATGAAGTCAGTAACAGACGTTCATTACAATTGGTTACCAGAGAAGCAGCTGCACTGGTTTCAAATGGAGCTCAAATGTCTAGACAAGCATACCAAGGTAATATCTGATCAATAGTTCTTAGCTACTTGTAAAAATAGAATTAATATTTCAGAGAATATTTATTGAATATAAATAATAGCTGTATAGTGTAATACATTTGGAATAAACTTGCACTCTAGCAAATGTAGTTAAATCAACAATGGAGAAAAGGTAGAACCAGGTGAGTAACTGCTCAGTGGCAGGCATATTATTTTGTGAGATTAATTTATCTCGATCTTATCGTACCAGGTTACTTACTATTGAATGATAGAGAAACTAACGTTTTCAAATTACCATTCAAACACGACTTTTCAAGTTTCAATCTAACTAAAGCTTTTGGCATCCTCTTTGGCTTATGCCTATGTTAAAATAATCAAGGCCAGAGCAAAACTTACTCTAAGCCTTTAGTCCAATTCTCTTGCCTCCTCTGATACAAATGCATGGGTTGAAACATCTTGTAAACTAGAATCCTCATTTGCAAGAACAGTAAACCAGTCTTATGGCAAATGTGCTGCATGTAACAGAGTTAATGGACACCCTTCTAAAGCTGTTCAGCTTCTATCAAATCAAAATCGAATTGTCAGATTCCATTGAGAATCTTCTGATGAAAATAGTGCCTTCCTCTGCATGTATGTTTCCCGGCAGGTTTGAGTCACAAGGTTTCTGAAACCTGTTCAGTAGCTGAAAAAATTATTCTTCAATCACCCTGAAACAGAGCTCATCACATTCACCCAGGAAGGCTTCTTGAAAACTGGAGGTCGCCTGGTATAATTTTTTCTTTAATTTCGAAAATACTCTTTTTCCATATTCTTCAATGCAGCCGTCGGCGTATGCTGTTCCACCATATATTAGTTTAAAAATTGTCTACATATTTCAATTTTTATTACTTTTATACGATTATTATATCTTAAATTGGGACGCAACGGATGCTGCCAGCGTTGCACAGTGGCCTACGCAACTACTCGGCAACGTTTGAGCCACTAATCAGCATCAGAGACTCAGCAATATCTACCCAGGTCGGACTACAACCGACGAAACTCTGCTGCAGCGGATAGCGCAAGAATTGAGAAGTTTTCAAATTACCATTCAAACACGACTTTTCAAGTTTCAATCTAACTAAAGCTTTAAACTATTTTTAAAACTCTATAATAAATTAATGAAAAACAAAACTTATTATTTATTGAAAGCAATATTTTTAGTTTCAATTTTATCCATTATTTGATACAAATGCATGGATGTGAAACATCTTGTAAAATAGAATATCAAGTCAAGAACAGTAAACCAGTCTTATAAAAAATTCACGCATGTAACAGAGAGTTAATACACAATGCATAAAACTGGCTTTAGCTTTTCTGACAACAAATCAAAATCGAATTTGTCAAAATCGAATTGAGAAGTTATTCTGATGAAAATAGAAAATAAGTACAATATTCATCTATGTTTTCCTAATTTCACAAGGTTTCTCCCTTTTTCATTAGAAAAAAATTATTCTTCAATCACTGAAACAAACTTCATCACATTTATTTATAACTAAATCAGCACTGTTTCTAAAACTGGAAAAACTCCTATTAATTTTTTTCTTTTAATTTCAAAATACTGGGTGATTTAAAAAGAATACCACAACTTTAAAAATTTGTATGTTATGAAAGAAACATCATAGAACCTTCTGTTATACATTATTTAAAGAACATTATTTAAGAGTATTTAAAGAAGTTTTTTCACTCACAAACAAGTTTAGAGATGTTCCATATGACCCCTCCAGACACTCGAGCAATATCAATCCAAAACCTCCTTCAAACTTGTTCCACACTATCTGTAGCATGTCAGGCGTAACAGTTTGGATGGCTGCTGTTATTTCTTGTTTCAAATCATCAATGGTGGATGGATATTGATGATTTGAAACAATAAATAACAGCAGCTTATCAAACTGTTACGCCTGATGTGCTACAGTGAGAGTGGAAAGAGTTTCAGGGAGGTTTTGGGTTGATATTGCTCGAGTGTCAGGAGAGGTCATATTGAACATCTCTGAACTTCTTTGTGAGTGAAAAAAAACTTCTTCAATTAATCTTTGAAATGATAAATAACACAAGGTTCTATTAAATTTATTTCATTAAATTCAAAGTTTTAAAGTTGTGGTATTCTTTTTGAATCACTCTGTATAATTTTTCCATATTCTTCAATTCAATACTCATTCATTTCAATAATTTCTAAATTGTAAATAATTAATTTTATTTTATGGTTTAAAATTGTCTACATATTTCAATTTTTATTATTTTTATACGATTATTATATTATCTTAAATTAGGTGGAACGGATGCTGCCAGCGTTGCACAGTGGCCTACGCAACTACTCGGCAACGTTTGAGTCACTAATCAGCATCAGAGACTTCAGCAATATCTACTCCAGGTCGGACTACAACAGGCGGAACTCTCTGCTGCAACGCATAGCGCAAGAATTGAGAAGTGTATGTATAAGCACAGTCAATACAAGAATAATATCTGGAATGTATACCTAGTCTGTGGTATGAGTAATACTGTACTTTCATTATACTATAACAAAAATTACTATGAAAAATTTATGGGAGTTGAACCAACTTAGTGATATCACTGTTCATGTGTTCATTGATGTATCTGGTATCTGGAATAGTAAATGGAAGATAGAAGATGGTATCTGGAAGCACAGACAATTCTATCTCAATAGAAGATTTATGAGAAATAGAATATATTGGAAATAACAATAAGATGTAGCCCATATAATAATAAGAAATAGAATATATTCATGAGAAATATATAGAAGATATAAGAATAATAGAATTGTCTCTGCTGGAAGATGAGACAAGTGCCAGAGACTTTCCCTTGAACAGAATTATTTTTCAAAGTATTTTTTGGTAAATATTTTAATATTACATAAAAGTTACTACTGTTACATCAAAGAGAATACTATTCTCCTATTCCAAATAACTTGGCTGTTGGAAGTTTTGTAATAATAATCAATTGGATACTTTGATAGTTGTATCAATGATAATACAACTTCCCCTTGAAAAGCATGATTTTTTCAAGGCCCACATCACAATGAGTGATGTATCTTGTATCTACAAAAGTAAGTGGAAGATGGAAGATTGTATCTGGAAGCATAGACAATTCTATATTATAATAGAAGAATATACATCACATAGATGAATAGAAGATAAAAGAAATAGAATATAATATAGTGTTGAGACTGTTGAGTCACAAATTAAGTAATATTGATGCTACCATTAATACTGAATATTTAGTAGTACATTAATCAATGTTGTTTTCCATGACGAAATACTTGTAGAAGATTCTATTAAAGTAAAGATTTGTATTTCACAGTGATAGACAAGTCGTTACATTAATATTACTAGAGGCCTATTGAATGAGAAAATACCAGCTAGTAATACTAGTTGTCAGATGGTAAAAGTTACCATAGAGACAACTAGTATTACTATCTTGTATTTTCTCATGCAACTGGCCCCAGGCCTGAAATACTATTCATTCATTTCCATAGTAATAAAAACTACCGGTACTTGGTCTGTAGTTTGGATTTAGAGGATACTCTGGATAGGAAATATGTTTTGAATATTATTATTTACCGATTTAGCAATATTCATACAGACATTCACTTCATACTTATTGAATTACACATTGGTATTCATTAGAAAAACATTGACTAATTTAAATGTTTTTCTCTTTTCAGCTATTGTGTGAGGTGGAAACTGCCCTGATGTACATGGGATTAGCAGTACGAGCCCCAGGACGACTAGTGGAGATTCACAGGCATTTCAAAGAGTTGACAATGGACCACACAAGGGTCATAATACAGGATTGGGGAGTGATACTCAGCTACCACAATTATTTGGACGACTGGACAAGAATGATCAGGAGAGTGGTTGGTAAAAAAGGAAATATTACTTGTAAAACCAAGTCGAAAAAATCTAAATTCCATAAGCGACCTTTGAGGTAGCTTTTCTGCTGCTAGAATTTATTAGAAGCAATGCATACTGCTACTAGTAACATTACATACTTGCTGATGTATTGAGTAGTCGTCCATAGGAGCTAAGCTTGACCACTTTTCCCTTGAGCTACCTACTCTAAGAAATTCAAAGTAACGAGTATCTTGTGCCGGACAAAAGGTTTTCAACTGTCTAAACAAAGACTTTTGGATAACTGCATGTATGCCAATTAAATATTTAAACGCCGTGAAATGACATCATTTGACTCAATCAATGCAATGATTTACCTATTGAGCTTCGTTAGATGTCGTCATTTCACAATGCTTAAATTTAATTTACTTCCATACAATCGGTTATTTTTGTTACTCGCAGAGATTGATAGTTATCTTGAAATTCCAAAGAATATAAATCTAATTATTATGCCAGTCTGAGAATCCATGATTACAGTATTATTCATTTATTACAGTATTTATCCATTCATTACAGTATTTATTTAGTATTGGAAAAATGAGGGGAAAATTCAAACATAGCATGTGAATGAAATTCTACTAGGAAATAGAAATTGAGAATACTCATTTAGGTAAAAGAAGATTCTGTAACTTCATCTAGGTAGAACTGTCAACAAGAATTTATTGCCAGCTTACAAGATAGCAAGTTTAGTTTGGATATACAATAATTCAAGACAGTCAACAGGATAAAATTATTCATTACTGAAAAATCAAATAGAGGAGTTGACAATGATAACTCACTTCTCTACAGTAATATTAATTTAAGTTGGCGGATGGCATTAGATAAATAGATAGATATTATTTTTGCCGTCCGACTCTACGGTCATCATCAATGGCAAGAAAACATCGATATTTTTGCAAAACAATTGTTTGAAATTTTTTAAAACAAAACAATTACCTTAAGTGTTTTGGAAAAATATTTTTGTTTTCTTGACGTTTCTAATGACCTTAGAGTCCTATGACAAAAATAATATCTATTTAGTTATTCGCCATCCGCCAACTTAAATAAATATTACTATACCGTACTTATTGAGATTGTAATACATTTTTTACTTCTCGTTTTGGTCGGCTCATGAAGATGTAATAGAAAGAGGCTATTTCAATGGCCTACAGATCATCAACAACTTTAGGTGATAGTCCTAACTAAATTGAAAAAAACTATAATTTTCATTAACTTGTTATTTTATCGTGAGAAGTATGTTAACATTAAAGTGAGCCTATCTATTGAAAATAAAGAATGAATACAATGCCTCACTCTTGGAGTGGTCCGGAGCCGAGGGCGATAAGCGCCTGTCTGAAAATCCAAAGGTTCCAAGATCCTATATAGTTGCCGGAACGGATTTTGACAGAAACGGCCACTCCCGTCTTTCGGAGGAGACGAAAAGCCGTCGGTGCCGACTGCTTAAAAACAGTCGTCATCTCTCATCATCACCCCTCTTATTACCCACGCACAAGCCTAGAGCTCATGTGGGCATCACCCTCAAAAAAATCTGAGAGTAAGAGAAATCTTCCTCTTCTTTGTCATTGCCATTTACCATTTCGGCATCCTTTTCTCGCAGTCTCCTCCTCCACAGCACCCTGTCCATCGTCTCCTCTCTCCTCCATTCGTAAGAGAAATAAAATTGCTGAAATTTTCTAGAATTCAAACACTAATGTAGATCCCAGAATGGCATGTGAAATCATTGCAGGGAACATAAAAACCATAATTTATGAATCTGGGTCAGACAATGAGGTGAATACCTGCCATGAAAGCTTTTCAGGCTCTCTTTTAAAAGTCCATTGATTGTAAAAGCAAAGCAATCGTGGGATTGCAATGATTGGTTCCCAATCTTAAATAAGAATTGGGATGGAGGTAGGCGAGCATTGGAAACCTATTGCGTTGGAATAGTTCAAAGCTCACACTTGTTAGTACCTCGATTTTCATATCTGAGTGATCAATCTTACAAGTCAGACTATTGGAATACACCGAAATCGTCGTCAAATACAGTAAAAGCTTTCAACGTTGAAAAGATTTATTGCTATTCGAATTTTATTCCCAATTCAATTAACATATAAACGTCAGTGCATTTCATGATGCATGATGTCTCTCGCATTCAATCAAACTGCTGTTATCCAATCATTTCACATCAAATCAATTTCTGCTTACTCATTTATTTGAATAGCCGCCCAATAATAGTACAAATATGTGTGAGTTCTGCAAAACCAGAAACGCTGGCAAAAGTCCATAAATCACATACCAAAATAATAGAGAAAATAAAAAGCATACCAACAAATAATAACATTCAAATATATCCAATAAATGCAGCTTTAGAGGTATTTTGCATTTGAAAACAAATGATTTCACTGGAATCTGATGACGGAACGACATCTTTCAATTCAAGTCGATTTATTATCAAATCATGAATATATTTCCACTCTTGAATATAAATTGCTATAATAAATATCAACAGTTTTATGTGAAGAACGGCTTCTGTTCCCCTTGAGGGATAAGATTTCAAATGAAGATGAATTTGAATTAATCTAGGAATCTGATTTCTCGATATTAATACAATTTTTTTATCAAGAAGTATTGTGTGTAATATTTCTTCAATATACGTAAATGAAAATTAGGCTTTATATTGTTCTCTAATTGCATACTGTATTTCATAATAGATGAAATAGACTTTTGTAGACTAGTATGAATCGATATTTCTTAAATTTTCCCATAATTAGAACTCTAATAAAATTGTACAATTCAAGGACAACAACATAGAACATAATAAGAGATTTCTTCTACCTTTCAAAAAATAGTAAGAGTTTCATGCAATTATTCAAGAAATGTTTCCTAGCTGTATACGAATAGGTTTATGATTTTTTAGTCTTAATATATTATATTGTCTTTCTCATTTTAAATCTCATAACTCTCAAATCAGTATTATTTGTAAAAAAAATGTTCTCAACGCCATTCTTATTAGACTCTAGGCTGATTAAATATTTATTATTGCATAATATAATATTTATAATTATGTAAAGGTGTTCAGATTTCAAGTGCACCTTGATTCATTAAGAGCTACAGCAGAAAAGCTAGTAAGCTGCTACTTTATGACTTCCAAAATAATAAGTCATAAATCGGCTTAAGATGTATTAGCCTAGAATGTACTTAATAACAATTAGCAATATTTTCGAAAATTATATAAAATAAGATTCATGTATGCTTGTTCAGATGTATGGGTTGACTTCCCGATCATTAAATTGGCAAAATGCTTCGTACAGAGAAGTACTTATCACGAATAAGTGAACAATTATACAGTATTATTTTATAATTTTATTCGTTTTTATTTTTTTATTATTTATTATGCATTGATTGATAAGATTTCGAGCAAGAAATGTGTCTTTGCTCTTATAAAGTTTAGGTTATTGAGAAATGTGCTGTGATATTGAAAAAATTGATGTAACAATATTATATGTGTCTTGATTTGAACACTTCATGTGTGAAATTTATTTGTGAATCTAGTAGCCTATTGGAGAATGTATTTTTGTTGTGTTTAATTCTAAGTTAAGTGTTTTTTACTGAACTTTTTATATTTTATGCAATTTTCATTGTATTTTTTATTTAATGGACTTTAGATTGATACGGTGTGTTGTTGAAGCTATCAATATTAACATTATTTTTACATGATAATCTTGTTTTGCTGAACTGCAAAATATTTTTTCAATAATTTTTTTTTATAATCTACTTCAAGTCATCATTATTTTTGTAATAATGTGCATTGAATAAATTGCAATGATAGAGTGGATAAAATTTGCGTATTATTTCCTACAGTAATTGAAAGTAATTTATTACATTTTATAAATGTTTACTGTTGACAAAATACTGGAAGAGTCGGTACCTACTAAATCGGAGTCCAGTTGTCAAAATTTGAAATTTAAAAGAACCTGGGTACATACTTTTCTACTTGGGAAGTACCCAATATCTTTTTTAAATCGATTCTCAAATAAAAGTTTGATTGACATTTGAATGATCATCACTAAATAGGTGCTATAATTGAGTAGACAATTATCATATTATTCAAGACCGCTCTCGGATGGGTGACCGACACAAAAAATTGTGCAATGGTGGAACCTAACCGTAAAGGTCTCCACACCAATAAAAGCCATACGATAAAAAAATTATGCACTTTTAAAAATGTCATATCTAGTATGCGGCCAGTGAATAATTGAACCGAATAATTTGATGGAATTATTATTGATAAAGTCCTCATAGAATTCTTAACAGAAATTGGTCAAAGTCTAGAGAAGATCGAATGATTGAAATACGAGATACTGTACATGCAATTTGAATTCATTTGAACCATGTACGGGAAACGACAGATATCGAACGATGAAACAATACAAATATTTCTATTTTAAAATTGGAATTATAGAGTGGTATCTACGCAAGAATGAATCAAGGTGATAATATTTATTCATTATATATGTATACAGTATGATAATAGGCCTATATCAAAATGTCAATATAGTTTTCTTTATAATATAAAACCAAAATTTAGTTTTTAGCTTTATTTTTAGGATTCAAATTTACCATGGATCTATTAAATTTTTCCCTGATAAAAAATTAGGAAAGATTATTTTTGTTTGATTGTTCAAGATTGAAAATACATTCGATAGATTAGGTTCCACTGTGGGATAACCATTAATTTTTCATAATTTCATTGAATTGAAAAAAAAACATATTGCTGCATAATATATAATGTACTACTTTCAACCAATTATTTACATTAGCAATAATTGCATCCAGTAAAAAATAGTGTATCAATCTGGAATATAAAATAATGGATTTATTGGTTCAGAATATAGTGAAATTGAAAAATGAAACTTTAATGGAGAAAAGTAAGGCTCTGGTAAATGTGTATCCTGGTGATCTTCCTATTGAATTGCCTAAGTAATATCTTTTAAAACTCTGATGACTGAAGAAATTGTGAAAAAGAAAAGTATTCTAGAAATGATGAGTTTAATGGTTGAAGAGAATAGCTGCTGCCTTATGAGTCGCCTTCCTGACTTAACTACAGCATTGCAGCTTTATTTGACTCTACCCATTACAACAGCTACGTCCGAGAGAAGTTTTTCTAAACTTAAATTAATCAAGTCATAAATCAAGTTCGGTTGAGTGACTTGGCTTTATTAAGCATCGAACACGATGAAACACTATGAGAATTAATACCAACGAGGTAGTTGAAAAGTTCTTAGCTGTAAAAAAGAGAAGATTGTGCTTGGGCAAACTGAAAGAATAAACTTTGTTGGATAGATGAGTTTAATAATCTAGGATAAATTTCTGTAACATATTCACGAACTCATCACCAATAGGAAAAAATTTATAAACATATTGAAAAATTGTGAAGGTCGAGAGAACTGTTACCTACCAGAACACTTCTACAGTTCACACTTTGTAGTGTTTAAAAACGGGTGAGTTTGCTTCTATATACAGTAACTTATATATATATTTTTTAATTTGGTGTGATTTTTTCAAGTGGTGTGATTTGGAAAAATTAAATCCATAAGAAAAGACAATTCCTATTATTGTGAAATTGAACACAATGTTCAAGTTTTATGATGTGATGCCGTAAACTATACTACACTATCTCAATCATAAAACCATACTCCATACGTAGGTTTTCATATAGGTGTACGATAGGAAGCCTTTCATTCATTTCCATTCATAAAAAAATACTGTATATAGGGGCCCCACAAACATTCTTGCGGGGGGCCCCCAAATCCTTAGCGCCGCCACTGAATAATATATAAAAATATACAATATAAATATATATGATACGGTTATTTTTTAAATATTTCTGCTATTATCTCCTGTAATTCAATCAAAGAAATATGAAATTTTGAACAAGACAAGACTATTGTTTTTGTTCTCATTTTAAAGTTTTTTTATGCTTGTGTGTTCTCAAATTTCAATGCCACGGAGCACCACTCTAGTATTCAGTTAGAAATTATTCTTTAATGAAAATTACTAAGTTGAGTAGATTACGTTTCCATACAATAATGGATTAACAATGGATAAACACACAACAAATTGATTGCATGCTTGTTGGAAATTAATCGAAATAGTTGCTGCAAGTTTGAAAGTGATAATAACTGATAAGCTATTGCTTAGCTAGTTCAATGGATGTGCAAGATGGTTCAGTTAATTTTTAGCTGATAAAATATAGAAGAGTGGATACATAAAGCGATAAGACTAACACAAGATATTAACGCTAGAACAATGATGAAAGTGACAATGATGATGATGGTTGAGGTAAATGATGTAATTTCTGATTGCTCGCAGCTCATCCAGTGCTTCAGTTTGGCCTCGACTTTTCAAAAACCTTTAAAAGCCCAATCAAATTTCTGATTGCAAGAGTCTGCTTCGGTCTGTCTGGACATAAACCTAGATCTGTTGCTCTTTAGCAATAGATCAAGTGTGTTAGAATAGATTGAGTGTGTTACTGAATAAAATATTGTTACCTATCTAATTCAATTAAAAGTTAACAGAAAGATCGATACCGGTATCTAAAATTGGTAGCTATAATCTTGAAAATATTCAACTAAATTAGGAATATTATAAAAACTCAACATTTTTTGGTTTAAAATAATCTACGAAACCTCACTACAAAAATTAAATTATATCCCTTCTAAAAAAATTAAAACTTTTTCTCAATAACATTGTGAAGCATCAGATTGGAAATTTAAATGCATAATGCAGAATAAAATACACTATAAATAAATTGAAATTAAAGTCGTAGGAAAAGTATAGCCTATTGATCACATTTTGTCACCAATGAGATAACGATATTTTTCATAACAAAATAGCTCAATCTTCAAGTGAAGCTTTTGTTTATTCGGAACAACTCATTCACTTTTTTATTATACATTTGCATATTTCTCATACGATTAGATTCATTATAATATTGACAATTAATTTGATAAGAAATGAAAGGCCTGGACTTGTAAAAATTGTATTAATATAATAATAAAGAATAATTGTATTTAATTTCAACTGATGTTGATAATTTGGACAACATAAGTTTCCAAAATTAAATATCTAGATGATAAAGTAATCATAATAATAAAAAACTATAGATATCGGTCATGTCCTAATAAAGAATTTTTTTATTTAGTACAAATCAATTAACAAACCATACAATTTTCAAGATTAAAAGCATTTGACTTGTTTTATCAATTGTTGACACATCTAAGACCCACACATAAAGTTCATCAAGATCCTGTTCATTGAAATAACTATTTCCTCTTATTTAAAAAAAGTGGATACATAAGTTACTGAACAACGAGCCATTTCGTCTACCCAGCAGCAATATGGTGAGTGCAAAATTCATATTTCTTTATTTATAAAATACAATTTAATATTTGAATGGAATTTTCTTACTTCTCAATTATTAGCTACCCTTTAGTAAATTAATTTAAAAAATTCATAATATAAACACTAAATTGACTTAGAACGTAAGATTGTACTCACAAATTATGTGTTGATGTACATTTCGTGAGTGTGTGAGTACAATCATGTGAGTACACATGTGTACATGTATGAGTACAATCTTACGTTCAAAGTCAATTTAGTGTTAATATTTTGACCAAGTGAGAAAAAGATGGAAAAAATTCAGTATCATTACTTTTTTGGAGGAAACGCGAGAGCAGTTTTTAGTAGGCCTACCTAGGATTTTATCTACAACATTTGTACAAAATTTCACCACATTGTTCAGAAATTCATGGCAAGGAGATCCCTGAAAGATGTGATAAACATTAGAAATTATTCTTCTTTTGCCTGGTCATTTGATTTAATGTTAGCATTTCGGACGTTCAGTCGTTTTCGGACAAAACCGGTTCCAGTGGACGACGAGGCTTAGGACTATCTCATTAAAAATACTTCCATGAATTTTATTTATTGAGAATAATACTAATGATTAAATTGATTAATTATTTTGTTGAATTGTGATCGATTGCAGGTGATAATCAACACTTTCCAAGTGAATTTTGAGAAAGGAACAGAAGAAATGGAGATTCATCAGTTCATTCGAAGGAAGGTTGAAAGACTCACCAAAGTGCTTCAAGTTTTTGAACGGTATTGAGAATGTGAGATTCTGCGATGTGAGCCCCATTTAATGCTATTTGAATTGACTTTTATATCCTTCAAACGCGAATTCTACGAAAGCATCCACTAAGAAAATAGGAATGAATGAATTCACGGAGATTATTGACTCAAGAATCGTGATGAACAGTAATAGCAGATTCCAATTTATTGTGTGTGTTATTTCCTCATGTTTGTACATTCCCTTGATTAGTTCAAGCCCACTTTCGATTGAAATGGGTTATGAACAACTATTGAATAGTGTGTCAAATAACCATAGCAGTGTCCCATTTTGGGAAAATCCATGTGGAGTGTCAACCAACGTGTCAGAACCTTTGAACACTGATGATGCGAATGCAACATATGCACGCAGCCTTCGCAAAATACGGCAACATTTGAAAATGGCGCAGCAACAGTTGACCGGTTCCAGTTCTAGAAGTCTACTATTTTTAAATGTGAGTACATTATTTCATCTTCACACTTATATACAGCATCTCATGTCCATACTTAAAATTAAACATTGTTCAGTCTAGTTTATAGTTGGATTAATTACCACTGACAAACTAACTAGAATAAACGTAAGGTAATAGTGAATAATATAATACTGATGAATAATAATAATAATAATAATCATATATCGAACTATTATAGTTCATAATTTAACTATTTCATATATCGAATTCAAGTTTGATCTGGTGAAGTTTTATTAGGACTCTCCAATAATAACCAATCTATGTAAAGGTTGAATTTTAAAGTGAACTAATGTATTGAGTGAGAGTGTAAACTAATGTAAAGAGTGTAGGTCTATTCAAGAAACAAAATGTAATTTAAAAAACGAATTCAACTGCCCATCTAATATTGTTTGTGAATGGAGATTTCCTATCAACAAAAAAAATCTCAAGTATTCAAACAACATAAAAGCCAGACTTTATACAAACGGCAAAATTTTTTAAATTAATAAAACAAAAATGTATTCTTCATTAATTATGGAATGTTGAAATATGAATACCAAATCCATCTTCAACCTCTTGTTTTTTTACAGACTCGCAAAGGACTCACTAGAGAAAATTATAGCTCAAATTGGATACCAGACATACACTCAGTTACGCCAATTCTTGAGTCTAAAGGAGTACAAACATTGAGCAATGTGAGTAGAAATTTTTTAGGAAGTGAATTATTTGATGTTTGAGAATATTGCTGGCGCTACAGTGTCTTTGTGCTTGAAGAACAAAATAAGTAAGTAATGAACACTAGGAGTGTTCATTTTTGTAAAATGTAAGTTTTTATGGAAATTATGAAGAAAGGTGTTCAATAATACACTTTGAGCAATGGCGGGAGACGTGAAGCAATAACGGAGAAGCTTTATAATCATGCAAAATAGGAATCAATTTCTCGTTTAATGACGATTTAGTCTAATGAAAATTTTATGTTTTGTAATGAGTTCATTCGTATGATAAGCGAGTGAATAAATTCAATTGAATTATTATCAGGTAATAGCCATGAAATTAACTATAAATATTATTAAAAAGAATCAATTTATTTGACAGAAAGTAGAACCTCAACGAAACTACTGTGTAACCATTAAAGACACCTCACGTTTGTTATAAATGAAATGACCTTTTTTATCTAATGATGACAGCGCCAAAAATTGCTATTATAATTAATATTTGGTCACTTTTAGGTATTCTTCTTGTAGTGTATGATTATTTACCATGAATTTATATGTAGATAAATTTACGATGAGTTTTGGCAATATCGTTAACGTTATTAGATTGTATATTATAATCAGAGGCGGCCCTAGAAATTGCGGGGACCAAGGCAAAGTTCAATAGCGGTCAATAGTCCTATTGCTAAACTGGCGTTATTTCATTTTCCAAGCCGTGGTTCACGGCTGTGCGGGGCCCCTGAAAAACGCAAGGCCCCAGGCGCCACCTTTTTCGCCTTCATATAGGGCCGCCTCAGATTATAATGTTTGATTTTTGGCAACAAATTCAATTCAAAATTCGTTTTTATAAATAAGGCTAATGAATTAAATAAAAAAAAAAATCAAATCCAAGAAATATTTTAGATGTAATACCTAGCAATTGATATTACGATTAATTACGGCAACGAATATGTTCAATTATAAAGTTTTAATCATTTATAAATATAATCATAGACATGTTGAAATTTTTTCAGTACGGGGAGAAACTGTCAGTATTACACAGCGATTTACAAAAGTTTGCAGTTGCGTTCGAGCAGATGAACTTGGATGAAGCTGATGGCACGGACAGGAAAAATTGTCTAACAGTATTAATCGAGTATTTGAGAGAGGTAAGTCGACACAATTCACTAGAGATGGTAATTTGAATTATTCCAAACGATTCCCTCATCAGTTGGTGATAAGGCGTGGTTATACAGAGAAAGCAATTCTAGCGGAAAATCTAATATGAAACCAATTCTTTCACGATAACTTTTTAAAAACTATTGGTAAACTTTCTTGATATAAACACGTTTAATTGATAAACTATAGTTGATATTATGAAAAGACATGAGTCAAGAAGCATGCTCAGCAAAAAATTGTTTAATAATTCCGTGTAACCTGGCTGGCTCAGGTCTGGTGTCAGAGTTTTCAGGTCACTGATCAGTTCAGGTCTCTGACGTGACTTAACGACTGTTTTTTAGGCAGCCGGTATAAAAATTGTAAACTCTACCCTAACTCATGACCTTTTCATAACAACTAATTCAACCAAACTTCAAAAATATATTTAACAATAAAAAATATGTTATATTAACAATGAATATAAAATAGTATTTTATTTTCATAATTATAGCAGAGTAGTAGAGATTCTATTACATCAGTGAAGCCTAACTAATGTTGAAATAAACTATAGTTAATTTTTAATCTGAGTTTATAACTTCGAATCTACGGAAATTTTCAAGTTGAAGAATATCAGTTTTTTTAATATTCGTAGAAAGTTTCGTTATTTATTTTTTCTTCTGTTTATTCTTTTTATTTTCCTCCTTTAGAATTCATTTGTTGTGAATGGTTTCTAGCCTGTAATTGGAAGACTGACTTGGGCATTAGGGCAACCCTTCATTGATATATTAACAAAATATTTTCTATTTCAGCTATTATGTGAGGTTGAGAGTACGATTATAGAGCTCGGCGAAAAAGTGCCAAAAACAATTCCTAGATCTCTGATGAGCGCAGAAGAAAGAAACCTATCCAGGATCAGATCTTCAAGTGAAAGCTCATACGTATCAACAACAGAGAAAATAATCAGAGACAATGGTGTTCTATTCAAATATAAAGAGTTCCTAGAAGCATGGTTGAAAGTATACAAGATCGCTAGGAGGACAAACAGTGATCACTGAAGTGTTTTGATAAAATTCTAGACCAAAGTTACAATTAAGTTTAAAACTAGAAACTAGTTGAAGACTATGATTCAAACATGAAGACACTTTCGAATTCATATTGGAAACCCCAATTAGGCTATTTGTATTATTTACAAGTTTTTATTAAATGTATATCTTAGATATAGCGAAAATGAAACTACAATAGAATTAAGGAATATCGCCACTGTCATCTATCACCAATTCAAAGCCAAAGATTGTTCTAGTCAAATGTCCATTTCTGTGATAATGAGTATCGAATTATAGTTTTGCTGATTTGATTTTGAAAAAATCCTTACATAACATTTAAAAAAATATAAGTAGTGACTGAAATGATGATATTGAGTAATAATAATCGTATGACTAAAACAGAGTAGTTGATAATAATAGTTGGTGTATCTATTGTAAACAAAGGAATAAAAACCAAAATTTGAAATAACATTTTTATTACTGTACTAATTTAACGACCTATGGTAACTGTGATACAATTAAATGAGGCAAGATGTTAATTGAGTCTAACCAAAAATAACAGAATATAATGAACAATGTTCCCCAATTTTAAATGAATGGATTTAAGTAGACTCTCGCTCATTAATAAATGGAGAAAAGCCATTAATTATTCACAGAAATTTATTGCACTCTTCTTCTAGATATAAACTATTTTTTGGCAATAAAATTTTGAGCTAATTTTTTATTATTATCAATATCATGATTCAAATGAAATACTTTGGAATACAATTAAGCTTGATTTTATTATTAAAAAACACTACACTGGAAAATCACACACCAAGATTCAATCAAATAATTTTTTATTTATATCAAGATACATCCTGAAAATATACATAGTTTTAACATAAGAATCCGCAAAGGATAAATCAAACTCTTATTTTTATTTGAAATGAAAGAAGCTCAAGAAATCAGAATTTTTGTACTTTTGCGAATTCACCGCTGATGAACTAAAATCACCCTAGTGGTTCAATTTTAATAATGATTGCGAAAATATTAATTAATCAAACATCTTAACCCTAATGATGTGACGTTTTTAGAAATTACCTAGAAAAGTGACCTAACCACTGAAAGTTACAAATAATAAAATGAACTACCAGTACATCTCAAACACCATTTTAGTTTTTTTCTCTCATAAAATTCTTTTGAAGCTAATATCGCCTGTTTATACAGTATCAATATGCTGAAATATTCCAAGATCTTAAACAAAACTTTCAAGTATAAATTTTGTTAATGAATAGTTTTCAGAAATAAATACAAAATAATGTATTATAAGTTGATCAGTCCCTACATAAAAAATGCATCAAAATATTGAAGGCCCATTTTCACCGTCCCATAAAAAGAACATAACATAAAAAGAATTTTTATATGAGCTTCAGGGAACTCAACTAAAATAAATTATTCAAGAATATTATATCCCAATTTGAGCTGTTCGCTCAAATGATGGAAATAATAAATAATATTTATTAATTGAGAAATATTTTATTTTAATTTTGCAAATTAGAATAGAATAAAACTGTAGAGACTAATTTTGGATACGCAACAAAGATTCAGATACTGTCACCACAACAATACAAGAAACGCATTCATATCGTTATATTTTCTTTCATTTTTTTGTAGGAAATGTAGAATGGAAATTATTATACAATACCATAAAAATAAATGCAATGAAACTTGATCAAGGTTGAAAACATGCCACAATGAGAGATGTAAGTTTTGTAACTATAGTAGCAAAATAAAACTATTACTAGAATATCTCACTCAAGGGCGCTCACGAAAAGAAAGCTTAACGGAGCAGAGCAGAGATGGAGGAACGACATAGTAGTGATTTTAATAAGGATGCCGCCTTGTTTGCGCGTACACATTGTTAGCCGCAAACACGGTAACTCGATGCAGTTCCTGGTTTTGCCTACAGATGAAGCTGTTTCCTTACTACTCATAAAAAGTTTGTGAATTAGGTAGTTTTATTCGAAATATTTGGCATTATTTCAGTTTACGGCAAATTAAACTTGATTTACGTCAATGAAACTATCCCAGAACAGTGAACACTATCAATATTAAGGATTTCTTTTCATAATATTGTATATTTGATGAAATAAATATATCTAATAATGGAAAAAGCGACATCTGTGGGCGAAACCAGAAACTACTACGAGTCACAGCTTCTACACAGCTTTTACCGTAATTGCCAAGTTCACGGCTACAATATGTATACCCCCTAGAGCCTTAATTGAGAAAATTTTCGATCAATGAAGATTTTGAGACGTTTCATATAAATTCACCCCGCTGATTACATTCACATATAGAGTTTCATCATAATTAGAGAAAGAAAATAATGTTAAATATTGTGTTTGAAAAGTACATAAATATCAATAGCCGCACATAATATGGATAAGTGGTAATATTGGATGAAAATATAGCTCAAATGATACAATGAATCTAGACCACACAGAAGAAATATCGGGGATGATAAGTCACGATAGAAATACATATTATAATGAAATTTAGAAGGTAGAATGTCATGCAATATTATCAATATTATCAAATAAGTTTTTACAGAATACACTAAAAAAATTATAAAGAACTTTGATCATTAATTACAAGGGAACAGAATTATGTTTATTGCAGTTTTCGTAGGGAATCTCTTGATGAAATGATTTTTGTACAATAAAATTGCATTCTTCATTCAAAGTCGATAGAAAGTAAAGAAAAGTAGCCTACATGAAAAAAGTGTATAAAAGTTTGAAAATGCAAGAAGAGCTCTCTCAAAAGGAAAGAGGGAAGAGATAATGAAAGTTATTGAAAAACATATGGAATGATAATGGATGTAGAAGAAAGCACACGTGAGATATCGTAATACTGAATAATAAACTTTTACCAAGTGCAGTAAAGTAACCAATAGGAAAAGCTAGCTGTTATCTTGCACTTGCAGCAAACGGCAAATAAACAAAAGAGGGGAGAAAAAATGTTATGATCTAATTTTCAAATAGAGCCACTTACAAACAGCAAATTGTAAGTCAAATGATAATTTTAATGAATCTAGACCACACAGAAGAAATATCGTGGGATGATAAATCTTATCTATTAAATCAATATCGCTCAGTAAATAATGTGGAATTGATCAACTCAATGGTGATAAAGGCAAGGAAAGTTTTCTCATGAAAGCTATCGGGTCAATGAGAATTGCAAAGACTGCCGTAAACCGGCAATCAAGTTAACTATATTTAGCTACAGAATAATATAATTTGTGTGAAGATCGAATAGAACTAATAAATTAAAAAAATAATGAGGAGTGAAAGCAGAATAAATAAAATTGAGGATTTTTAGATGATATGAATGGCAAGAGAGCTCAAATGAAATTTCTCTACAGATTTGAAAGTGAATTGAGTATTTTTAAATTAATGGTTTGCCTGAACTAAATAGCTATGAGGGTTCATCTTTTTCTGTAACCTTTTCCTCACCTTTACTCTGTAATGACTCTGACTCTACCTTACCTGATATTTGGCTTTCAATACCACTATTTTCCTCAACCTTTTCTTTCTTAATTTTCACCAAATCTGAAAAAAGAAATTCACTTTCCAATGGATCGGCAAAAAACAATTCGAGTAGCCACTAAACAATAACTAGATTTCATAACAATTTAATTTTTATTTCAATTTGTTATAAACAGGTACACCTATCGTATTAGGGACCTAGGATTGTCCGAATAAATGTTATGGTTACATTATACACATTTTGTGAATTTTTTTTCGCTATCTATCAATAATAATCAATATAAAAAATAATTAGCTATTATTATCGATGAAATTAATTGCACAGTATCTAATAATAAATTAGATAATTTAAATTAAATTATTATTCTATAAATGAATAAGTAGAATACTATTAAGAAGACAACCAAGAGTCTTTGAATTATAATTATAGTGTTATAAAGTAATGTAATGGAGATAAATTTCTATTGACAAATAAATACAGATTGATACAGCCTAAATTGTAGAGAGATCAAGTCACATAGGCATTTTACTGTTAACAGAGCACTACTGATTAATGAAGACAAAAATCTTTATCAAATGCTAGAGATGTTATTCACTTATATAGTTTGTTTCCTAGACATTATTTTCGAAATTTATATAGTTTATTTTTATGTGGATGGAAATGAGATTCATTATTATCAGCTATTCTACTGCTTTTACTAGAATAATAGTGGTAGTAAGTAGTAGTAATAATGTTTTATTTTCAAATTCATTTCAACAAAACAATACATAACATTCAAACATCACAAGCTTGGCCTTCGCCGTCAGCTCGAGTTGAGTTTTTCATTATTATTTATTGTTTAATCACATATTGAACATTATTTTTCAAACATATACAAATTGAATATATTATATTATAAGTTTAGACTAAACCTTACATTGAAAAATTTCGTAAGACAACACAATTCAACAATCTTCAGACTGATTTTACTAGAATAATAATAATTCCATCATTTTAATTTTTATAAATTCATTTTAAAATAAGTACTAAATAGTGAAATGGTGGAATAGACAGGCTCAACCCGTGTTATTCTATACCATTAAATTTTACATCTCTCAAAAATCTACAGGTAAATAAAAGTTCTCCTACTAACCTGGTAGTACAGCTATGTTTTCTTTATCCCCTAAATCAACATTCATTTCCTCTTGATGATCAAGATCATCATCCATCTCCTCATCCTCGACATCTTCGTCATCCTCCACGTCATCATCTTCATAATCCATTTCTGGATCATCGGCTGATTTGGCTTCTCCGCCAGCATTGACAACAGAGCTCAACTGCGGACCCATTCCACGTTTTAGAATAGCTGCCACTTCTTCTTGTACATCTTTCCTCTTCTTTTCTATCATCTCTGTTGAACAACAAAAGAAACGGTTGAATTAATATTGGATATCGGTCATTTATTGTCTTTATTACAAGGAGTAATCAGGAGTATAAATATTATTTCCAACAAGTTTATTATTATGAAATATAGTAAAGCAGGATTATTTAAAATTGTCAGAAAACAGCAGATTTAAAGTCAGTAAACGAGCGTACATCAATCAGCTGTTTTCTGACAATTTAAAATAATCCTGCTATACTTGGTATAGTAATATTTTTCAATTTGGCGGATGGAAAATTATTGTTATTCTAAACCGCTGATGTTATGCTCAGCTGTGGCAGGATAGTCTGCGAGCGATCTGCGAGATCCAGAATTTATAGGTTATGTTGATCAAACTGTTTTTAGGATATAAATACGTATTAAAACATTGATTACAAATTAAAGTGTTATAATAAGGTCAATTTTAATAAATATATTTATAATAAACTTATTGTTTCTACTAAGATACAGTCGTATGTTTGTGGAGACAGACAAGCGTCTGGGCGCGTAGCCAAAAAACATACTTCTGTTTTCCCATTTGTAATCAGATGATCCACCCGCCAAATTAAAAACAAAATTAGGCAAACGATATTTAGCGGTAGTAACTGTTCTAAGGTGGCCATGGTAGTGGTCCAGTGATAACCGCTTAACGAATATTATATTTTTAAAAAAATGTGCATTCTAAGCCTTAAGCTGCGTCCATACTGAACAAACTTTTGACAAACATGTTTGTTGAAACAGTGCCAGGAAAAAATTTATAGATAAATACAAATTAAATAGACTTAAAATAATTTTAATACAACATCACGTAATCTCATTAATTAATAATTAACCGTAAATCAATCAACTGTTTCTTTAGGCCAGGCGTACACCGGTTAGTCAAGACAAGACAAGACGAGATTAGTCACAGTACTTCACATAGTTGCTTAAGAAGCAACACACACCGATTAGTCATTGCATCGGTGTGTGCTGCTTCATAAGCAACTATGTGAATTACTGTGACTAAACGTGACTAATCTCGTCTTGTCTTGTCTTGACTAAATCGCGAAATTAGGTGGAGTAAAAAAAATACATAGTATAATTTACTATAATTACGGAAGTAAAGTTGAAGGGTAAAATCGTAAGTCAAAGTAAATTTAAATCCAGTTGATAAGAAAGGAATTGAATATAAGCTGTTGCATCAAATAATATAAAATAGAGGCGTCAGTTGATGGACATATTGGTGAAAGGAAATTAAACATTTCATTGTACATATTGCAGATATGCTCATAGGGATTCCAATCCAATGGAGACAGTTGAAAATTGAATTCAATATTCAATACTATATCATTAAGAATATAACAGTGTACTATTTCAACAATATGAATATTATACTTGAACAATTCCTTTTCACTTCACAGGAAAAAATGTATGAGATTTTTCATACATTCGACACCGTTTAGGAAAAATATAGTTGGAGTTGTTCTATAATGTAATAATTAATTGATTACAGATTTTCAAAGACTAAAGGCATAGACCAATACAGTCTTCATAGAAATCTTTATTTCGCATTAATTACCGCATGTTTATTCCCATTTAAATCAAGGAATGTTGAAAAAGTGTAAGTAAAAAATAGTTTCAAGTCAGTGAGTAAAATTTCTTAAATTTATTGAGACAACCAGCTTGGTTACAATGTATTTTATTCATTTTTTGTGAAATGAATTAATTTTTTAGTTTAAAAAATGACCAGTATAAATCGAACGTATAATGAGAAGTTATTGAATAAAGTAAAAAGTACAATTCAACAAATAAAGTATGGTAAAACAAAGATAATAGGACATAAAGTGAAACAAGATCTAATGCACTTACTTGTGATAGATTTCTGACTAGAAGCTAGCCGTTCCTCAGTCTTCGCATTGTGTGTTTTGGGCAAGTAAAACAGGTGAGGTTTGGATCGAGTTTGTATAAAATTGAGCAGAGGCTTCTGTAGATTTTCCCAGTTCTCTTGCTGTAAAAATGAAACATGAATACATAAATTTAAAATCTTTTAATTGAAAAAATCACATTTGAAAAATAATTATATTTTTCAAATCAATGCGGTTTTCAATGACGAAATACTTGTAAAAAATTCTGTTAAAGTAACGACTTGTATTTCACTGTAAATAATTAATGCTATTACTTACATTGTTGGACATGTTTGGAATGCATTTCAATCTGGAGCTTGAAGCTCCTCATCAGGAGTGAAATGCATTCCAACTATGTCCAACAATGTAAGTAATAGCATTAATCATCTACAGTGAAATTCAAGTCGTTACTTCAACAGTATATTTTTCAATTCCTAGAGAGATTCTTATGGGTAGGTCCACCTGTCTGTTTAAACCATGTTTATGGATGTAAATGTACGTGTAATTCAATAAGTCCTTATATTATCAATGTTCTATTAGCTTATCGTATCTGCTTCAAGATACAGATATTATTTATAGTCAGTGTCGAAATTGAGATGACAAATAACTGGAGCCCATGATGCATCGTTGTGTATCTGGGAGAGTTCATACTACAGAGATAAAAATATGGTTGTACAGTCTCTGTGGTTCATAATAGTTTATGGATAGATAAGGTAGATGCTAAATGATACAATTTCTCAATTTTTAGGTTGATATGCCGTGACTAGTAGTCAAGTAAGGTGGCGCCATAAAACACACCTGGCTTTCTCCGCAAGACATCAGTTTCTATTTGGCAGTTCTCAGCTACTATTTTGTTTCAACTATTTCCTAGTGAAACAAAAAGTACTTATAATTTTCTTTCAATATAAGCCTACCTCTTGAATTCGAGCCATTTTCAGTTCAATATTGCGAATTTCCGCTTGCCTTCGCTTCCTATTCTGAAACAGCTCTTGTCTCTCTCTTTTCAATTCATCTTTCTCTCTTTTGGCAGCTTCCTCCAATTGTTTTTCGACCTGAGCCTTTTTCTGTTCCTGGAAAGATGAAAAAACCATTAGATATAGCCTACAAAAACGCAATGGAAAATAATTTAAAAAGAAAAGTTAATATTGGCAATGAAAAATTTATTCAGAGGATGTTTAGATCAGTAGGCCTAATTTTTATTCAACATAAATAAAATGAATATAGTTTCTTATCTTGTTTATTCCTCTTCATCTTAAGAGGTAATAAAGCAATAAGAAAATGACCATCAGAAATGAGAAACACTCGTTTATTCTACGATTTACAAGAACCATGATTCTGCGCAGGATACGGACATGAATTATACTCACTCTATCTTTGAGCCTTGTTTCTTCTTGTCTGAATTTGTGTAGAGTTCCTAGAAGCGCTCCAAACATTCTCCGATTCCTACGATAACAAAACATATTATTATTATTAAGCTTATGGTTTTTTTTGACGGAGAGACCCTTTCGGGTGTTCCGCCTCGCCGAATCATCCAATTTTCCTCAAAGGGAAATAGTTTAAGAAGTCCAACACTGAATTTCAACTTATCAGTGTATCTTAAAAATCGTATACAACAAAACATATTATTAAACATCCACCCAACATGATACTGAATTTACAGATTAAAAATTATTACATTCACATTCTTCTCTTCTTCTAATTGAATATTATCAATTCCAACGTTTGGGCGTTTTCGGATGAAAAAGGTTCCAGTAGACGACAAAGCTAACACATAATGTAGCATTAGGCTTATATGAGATGCTATCCTATAGTAAGTTAGATTTATTTTTGATGAAAATACTAACTGAAGACTTCATATACTTATACAGAATGGTATAGGATGCAGGCTGATAAGGCCAAAACCCTGTAAGCTTAATAGAACAAATAATCATAACTAAGAAATTCGAAATAATTGGATAGTGTTCCTTAAGCTTACCTTGCTTTGCTATGCTCATCTGCTCCTTGAGCAGTTATAACCTCTTGCCTAGACGGCGCTTGGGGGAAGGAACATAGGTTCACTTGCGAAGACAAGGATGGCTGTAAAAGATGAATTATGGTTAAATTAATAGCCTAATGATAGATTGTAATAATGTAAAATTTTGTAGCAAAATGGAATAATCATACTACAACCGAATCACAATTGAAAACACAATAGAAATATTCAACAAATTTTCTTCATGTTCTTCATGCACATCAAGTGATAACGCGAATTTACTCTAGTTTCGATTTTAAACAAAAATCCAAATAAATCTAAACCTCAAACCAACTTACAAAGCATTATATTGGGCAGATGAATGAGAACCTCTACAGCCGCATTGGTAGATTGTTATTGATTGAGAAGTGAGTAGATAATAAAAAGAGTATAATGAGCATTTTGCTGATCTTGCTGAGCCACCAATGCTTTTCAATTAAATTGTATTTTCAAGAAGCAGCAAAACTGAGCTATCGGACATAAAATATCAAAAATATGTTATCGGACAAAATCATAGAATAATTAAATTGTTGATGGTTACCCTATTTCCTTTATTAGGTGTGCTGTCTTCGTCCCCACTGTTGTTCTCATCGTGCCGATACCTTGGCCCGGATAACCTGAAAATCAATAAATATCATTACTCAATTATTAGTAATGCGTATTACTAAAAATAAGTGTATTCCATGTAATTGTCTTAATATTGTTTTTTGTATTGGCTTTTATTATTCAAATGCAATGTTTTTCTCATGGGCTATCATGGATGTACAGTGATATTAATTTAATTTGACGCTTGGCATTAGATAGATAGATATTATTTCTTTGCCATCGTTCTCTACGGTCATCTCTGCGCTCTCTATCCATCTAATGCCAAGCGTCAAATTAAATGAATGTCACTGTACTTATTTTGTATTTTGTACTTATAAATTTTGTATTTTAAACTGTGATTTAACAGTTATAAATAGAGGCATTTCTATTTCATTAGTATTCATTTCATTTTTTATTCCAAAAAACTAATGACTTTAGGCCTACTGTATATCACAAATTCACTATCGATTTTCACGGTAATGATTGTCAACCAATATCATTATTTAAATTTATCGAATAAGAGGAAAAGTAAAAACAATATTTATGGTAGGCTAAATAGTTACTCTCAATTTATTCCATTTTGTTCATTGCTTTAATATTATCAAGAAACTGTGTGGATTATTTCACAGCAAATAAGCTACTGAGTGGCGCTACAAAAGAGGCAAGAATTCAGAATACTCACTTCCACTCATTCATAACTTATCAAGTACTGCACACTCCATAAAGCGGATGGAGTGAATTACTTAGAAAATCGAATTTCTTCAAAACAATTTTCCTGCTATGCTTGGGGAAATTAAAGTTAGGGAAAAACATGTTGATAATAGTTGGTGTGATATATGGGAAGTTGGAAATTGAATCATTGAGACTAAACATGACCGTGAACAGATCGAGCTCACCTGCTGAAAACAGTTTTTGGATCTCCTAGTCTCTTCTTCACCGATGGCCGCACCACCTCTGCTGCTCCCCGTCCGGTCCATGAATCCTCCTGGCGTCCTCTCGTCGTCACGATTCTGAAATAAATGGCAATTTTTCAATACATCCTAGATTTAAACAACAAAAGTTAAAAAATGAGCACTTTTCAGTGATTTTCAGTTTTACTGCGTTTCTCAGAACTTCTTGACATCTATGATCTAGGAGGACCTGTCTGTTCCGGTCTAATGATGACCTTGCTTTTTATTTGGATAGGCTATATGGATTTCATGTTAGTCAAGATATTAATAAAAACCAAAATTTGGTCATTCAATTGCTCAAGTAGGAAATCTTAATAGAAGCAATGTCTACAATTTATTGATTGGATTTGAAGGATAAAAATGATAAATGTCATTGAGCATTGTCGTCAACTAAAACTGTTTTCGTCTGAAAAAGTCCAACGTCCAAACAGCAGGCCATTTGATTCAATGTTAGCATTTCGGACCACCAGACGTTTTTGGAAAAACAGTTTTAGTGGATGACGAGGCTAAAAGGCAGCTATTTCTACTAGCTAACCGCCATAATATGAAGGTGTGTTGTTCTAGCTGCATAGCGAAGTATAGGAGTGATGCATTAACATTACCGGTATCACAAAGCAGCTACGACAAGCAAATCAACATAGAAAGCACGACAATAATTATGGACTATTTACCTCGATGAAAAAATCCGAGTCTTTGCCGGTGTGTCCACCTCAGCCCGGTTGTTTCTGCCAAAGTCCTCAAGCACGCTTGAGTTGCGTTTCAATCCAGGCCTAGAACGTTGAATTTGAGAAATAAGTTAGTAAAAATAAGAGTTTTTAAAACTACAATTCATACGCGGGACTGAGTTCTCTAAAAACCTATATTTCAACAGAGGATGTTGAGTGTATGGCTTCCTTTTGTTTGCAACTTATGCCAACTTGCATAAAATGTAACCGCGGCGTTATTAATGATGGTCCAGCCTCAACTTCCATAACCTAACCAAAACAGGGGCAATGATCCATAACTAGGGAATGCTATTATCGATGTTGATTACCACAGCTGGTTGAAGTTTAGTTCGGTTAGTTCAGTTATATTATCACGGATACAGATTTGAATATAACGATTTTTTAAACATCGATAGTAGCATTCCCCAGTTGCGGAACTTTCCCCCAAAACAGCATTCTCTCCAAATAAGTTAATTCGTGTTTACAACTTACCACATTATTAGATTATGAGCTGAGAGTTCTAAATTATGCAATGCTACGTCTAGGTCTAGAGCTATCTCAATTCATCTTATTTAAGTACAATGTATTACAAATCAAAAATGAAAATAACCTAGGCCTGTTGAAAAAAATATAGGTTATTGCATGTCAAGTTATCTGATAGTTAGATGCTTCTTGATTACTTAGTTTGGTCTTGGAATCGAATGAGAATTTGAAGATTATAAAAATATAGAGATAGGCATGATTCAGCCTGAGAAATCAAATTGGATTAGGCCAACTCCTTTGTTATTAATAACCTAATGAGTAACCCAAGGATGAACGGTGGCATTTAATCAATTTTAGAATGAAGAATACATCAAATCTTGAATTGTAAAGTAGCCTAAGTAACCGAAAGCATTCTACGATATTGTATTATAACCTTACCTAGGAGGTGGCCCTTCGTTCGGATCCCTGCCGATTATTTTCTTGATATTTTCTTCCACTCCTTTCAAATCTTCCTTTGCTTTTTCCTTTGCTGCTTGCAAGTCTCCGTACCATACTTTCATTATAGACGACTCCATGGCTTTCTATAATTAGAAGCACAAACTTCAAAATAATAGACACTGACTTCCTTGCAGCCACGCTGTATTGAAGTTTCCACTATTTACTTACTGAAATTTGAATGTTATAATAAATAATTGAGAATAATTAATCAAGTATTTTCTCTACTATAATACGCACTGATCAATAATCTTAATAATAAGTATATTTCACAAAATAAGTAAAAGAGGTTAGTATTGCAATCCACCTAGCGTAGCGTCGTCGGTCGTCCGCTTCTCGAAGTAGAGTACATACATCGATGTCAAAAGTCGATAGATCGAAACCTTCTGTATCGATTAAAAAAATCTATTAGGTCGATAGTTCGATACATCGATGCGTGGAGAGGAGAGAGTTTATCTGAGTGACAAACTTCCAACTCAGGAACTCACAAAAATAGATAAATAGGCCTAAAGTTCAGCAATATTATAAATTATTTGACTTACCATAATAATACTTACCCTAATATACTGTATATAACGAAAGCGTCAATTTTTTTTATTTCTGATTTGCTTACTTACCTTATCGATACCGGTACCTGCTTATCCTTCCAGTGATGCCCACAAATATGTGGAGATGGTGAATACTATTTTTTTGTTGGTGTTTTTCTTTCTCGAATTAAACAATAATTATCGAAATTTCAGATTATGTTCTTTGGAAGGCCTATATTTATCTTTTTTGCTGTGGCTAATGGGAAGGATGATGAGAGATGAGTGATGGACCTACAGCTTCAGGTGAGTTCTGAACCACCGGGAAGCAATTTTGATTCTCATGAATTACATTCAGCGGAAAAGGGCCTTAAACTGAGAAGGTCACCTTTACAATGGGAGTAACAGGTGCAAGTATCTTATCTAGTCTTGCAGTTAGACAACGGCACAACCACGAAGCCAATTGCTTCCTTACAACATTCTCGCTATCCTATAATTATTGTCCGTACATTTTCCAGAAAAGAAAATGGAGATCACATAGATGATAGCCTGGAGAAGCTGATGAATCAATGAGTCTTGTGTGCGCCTGCCTTTCTCCTGTATTACAAATTACAAGACTTCCAATTTCTCATGAAACGGGCTCCAGATCTTCTGAACAACAATAATGTAGGCTACTAATAATCAGTCATTTGATTAATCATTCAGTCAGCGGTCAACGTGATAACATCACAACAATAAATAATACATTACTATACCACGCCCACACTCATAAAACTATAGGTTTATAACTAATTACTAAAATATTGCATCCATAAATAATAATAATCCATACAATTATAAATGCATGTCATAGAATTTTGTAGAGGGGTTGTGAACAATTTCTTAAAACTTTATAGAAGATTCAAGAAGAGTGAGAGAGTGGGTGGAAAAGTTTCAAGAGGATCACAAAAACTGTTCTGATAACAACTCACAACTACATACCTACTTAGTAATAAATAGTATGAGTAAAGCTATATGATATGACTACACAGTCATTATTCGATAATTATACATTATGAGAGCCAGTTAATTTCCGAAGTATGCTAACTCCTCCATCGTCGCTTCATTTCTGTCCGCGATAGTGTGAGCTCCCCTGAAACCAACTGAATGGTGTGAGATGTCATAAAACTTTCAAGCTGGAGTAATTCCTCCAATAAGACTGTGTTCGAATAACAAGTGCTCGCTCCGTTGAAAGCTGCTTGTGTGCATGTGTAGGTGTGAATGAATTGTAACAAGTTTAATGTTGCCGGAGCTTTTCTGGTTCTTGTGCCGTCTGGCTCTGGATCTGGATTGCTGTAATTAGTGTGGGCAAAGTGAGCGATGATGAGAGGGGAAGGGAGGTAGAGGGGGAAGAGAGGTGGAAGAGAGGAGGAAGAGGGGAGGAAAATGGGAGGAACAGGGGTGGAGAGGGGGCAAAGAGGGGAGGGGAGGAAAAAGGATAGAAGAAGGGAAAATAGGGGATAGATGAGGTGTTCGGCTGGCGTTGAGTTGAAAAGATGCAATTAGTGGAGCGTGAGTGGAGAAAAATTGCTAAATATAGTGCAGAAGCGAAAGGGTTGAGAAATAATGATAAAGAGATGCAAGCGGTAAGCTGGGATTTGTGAGAGGGGAAAAAAGACTAAATAGTGGGTCAGAGAAAACACATCGGTGAATAGGGAGAGAGAAGGTGATTAGATGCTTATGGGCGAGGATTTCAGAAAGAGAGAAAAAAAGATAGGCTAAACTAACAAAGATGGAATGTGAGAGTCAAAAACCCGTAAATATGGACGAGAAAAGAGTAGGGAGTGGATAATGCCTGGATAAAGTTGGAATTATTGTGTTTTTGCTAGTTATGGATAAAAGGGAGAGTGATGGTAGTACCTAGAACCTGCAGCTCATAATTATTATTAGATGGGAAATATCGGGCGTAATTGGGATAGAAGGGTTAAGTAACGACAAGAAAAATCGCTCACCTTTCAAGGTCAGTTACAGCAGACAAGAACGGCGATTGAAATAGGAGTAGTGTTTATTATACAAATCGATAATTCCACCCTCTCATTTACCTAGCAGTGATCAATCAAGTTTCAAACTCAAGAAAACTGGAAACTGTCAATGTTTGGCAATATTATACAGTAATACGAGTATAATATAGCAAGATAGTAATATTGCTCTAATCTTACTATCAATAACCTTAGATTCCTTCAACCATTTTGAATAACTAGGACATCAAAACTGGTGGAAAATGTTAATTTGAAACTCACAGCGGAAAATTTACCTTTTTATACTATTATTGATTAGTATTATTTATATTATTTTAATAGTATTATCCATTACACCATATTAAACTTCTATTTTTTAAAGAATAGTATGTTTTATATTATTATTTATACTTTATGTATTATTTCTATATACAATATATTCATTCTATAGCTTTCTATTTCAAAATATTAATATTGAATGGATTTATAAATTGAGTTTGGCCCAGAATTATTTTCATTTGAATATGAATGAACCAGTTAAAATGAATCAAATGTATAGCGCATTTATATAAAATCTACTTCATCGAATAATTCAATTCGATTAATTTATTCTATTGCTACTCTTTCGATGCATTGACGTTTTTTTCAAGATAATTCCTTTTCTGTGATAGTGCTCAACATTCCTGTTCATTCTATTCAAGCCAATAAACACTATTTGCTTTGAAAAAATACAAACATTTCTAACTTATTTGGAAACTCTACACAGGCTACACCGCTAAAGGCCTACAAGTCTTTTACGTTTATTTGCGAGGCAGAAGATGACACGGAGTCTCTGCAAACACCTTGCGTCAAAATCCACCTCCACTCCGTCACACCGACAATACTTTTTCATCGAGCTTTGCAGCCACAATATGCGCCCCGTCAATTGCAGTCTCCTTCTCACTGTACCTTTTACAAATGAAAGCTCTTCCGTTGCCCTCTCTCGACGTTTACGTTCGGCCCCTCGTCGATCAATCATCCTCTTATAGCTCAACACCTCAGCACTGGATAAAGTATTTCTGCCTCAGTACTTCACGCAATTCAATAATAGTCCATGTTATAATGATGCAAAGCTTGACTACAGTCTGTAGTTGAAACATGGATGAAGATGGAGGGAACATGGATGAAGATGAAGGATAAAAGGAAGCGAAAAAAATATTAATACAAATTCACAATAACTATCAGACAATAATTAAAAAGAATAATTATTAGAATATAAGATATTATAGAAAATTAGAAAAAAGACTATTAAAAAGAAATATCAACTGATTTCCTGTTAGTGGATTGCATGAATAACTTCTAAAGACAATCATTATTGAAATTTCTCTCACTAATTATCTCCCAACCTTCCATAGCTGTACTATACAAGCTCATTACTGAATTTTGTAATATTCTACCTTATTCTTACTTCTTCTAATTAGCGTACTATTCAACTTAATACAGAAGTTGTCAAGTTGAGCTATACGAGTTTTTACGTACAAAGAAGACTCATGTTCTTAGATATTAAATAGGACTCACGCGATATAAATAGAATATTCCAAGAATCTTCAAGTTCTCACTTTACCTTTATCTTGTCATGTAGAGAGTATTTCTATCTATAAAATAAACTGCAAGCTCTGTAATGGATGATTAGTGGAAATACTGAACGTAGTCAGTATTTGAATGTTCATGACGAAAAGGTTGAAGTTGTTAATTTTGAATTTTTGCTCCAATTGAAAGCTATCGACAAAAGCATTAAAAGAGAAGAAATGAACGTTCTCTTTGAGAGACTAACAAATTGCTCATTCTGTGACAGAACAAGCATTTCCGAAAGTCGGTTCTCAGAGAAACTTGATGAATTTTTTATGAAGCGATTGCTGACTCAGACACACCTTCTAATTGCGATTTATTGACACATGACTTGCTAAACATAGAAATTGTAAAACAAAGCTTATCGTTAGACATATTTTTCTGAAATATTGTTGGGTATTCTTTTCCCACTATATTGTGGGAAAAAACACTTTTCTAAGCAATTATTCAGGATTTCCCTTAACTAGAAGCAACGAGTTTTATTTGTAGGACTAAAAAATAGTGTGACTATGAACCCACATTTTTATTAAATTAATATTCTTGGGTTGACTCTAACTAGCATCGAAATCTATTGTTCTTCTGGAATTCTCTATTTCAACTAGAACACTAGAAGCAATAGTTTTAATTTTCTTGGATGAACAATCGTGTGACAAACATTTACAAATAGAGGCCATGGCATATCCTCCATCATCATGAATAATGATTGACAAGTCGATACATACCAGTATTTAGGAATAAATGAGTATAAAAACCTAAATTTTTATTCTTTCTCCCACAGCTTTTTCAAAAATACTCATTACAATGATAATTTCTCAATGAGAACGTATAAATGAGAACTAGAATACTCACTGATGACTAATAGCTTACATTAAACCAATTGATATATACAATCATATCAATAATGTATCACTGGCAAGACAAACAAGATGCGACAGTTGGAGAGTGGTTGGCTTTGCAAGCCTCAATAATTTAGCTTCACACTCAACTTGCATGGACTCTGTATGCGACAAATGCACGCAACGGTCATCAAATCAAATTTATCACTGTGCACACACAAGGTGAGGATTATGTGCTACCGGTACAATCCAAACTGCTGCGGATTTGATTGAGTGGAATTGATGTGTTCTGCTGGCATGAGAGAGATTGTTCAGAGGCTGTATACGTTTCAGACCAGTATGCAACATGTTTGTTTGAACTGAGTTTAACAAAACGATTGTTTAAACTGTAACACGAACCAAGATGAAACTATCGTATCCGTTGTACTTAGATTGAACGAAGATGTTGCATAAGCTCAGCTTCAGCACAATGGAGATGATTCCCTTCCACGAATGAGTGAGAGAGTAAATAAACCAATACAACGGAGGATCCAAATACCCGATATGGTATAGCAAAGACGATAGGAAACTATTATAAGTATTCTAATTGTCTTTGGGAGTAGTGTACAAAAATGAAAATAATGGCTTCTACTTTTGCAGTAAATATCAAATATTATTTTCGGGAAACAATATTAATATTACTTGAACAATTAAATTACGGGTTTTGATATAAATAAGTAAGCAAATCCAATTGCAAAAACGTTGCTAAGACGAGATTCGAACCCCGTGCTCCAAAGCATGCATTGAGGTTGCATTTGAGCATTTTGAGGTTGTGATACCTACTTTTTTGCTCGTAATGTTTTTTTAAATTCAACCCTCAATGCTCACAATCAATAGGCTTCTTACTTTCTTGATCTATGAAGATATTCCGAATTTCAAAAGTGTACGACCTTCCGTTCGTTAGATACCGTGTTTACAGACGGACAGACGGACACGAGTACGATCGCAATAAGGCCCTATCGGGTCCTTAATAATAATGAGAGAATGATTGAGTGAATAATGATTCTTGTACAATAGCATTCATCGAATCTCCTCTTACTATTCGGTTCTGTTGTTAATATTTGCTTTACAGAAGTCTTTAGAACTATTTATACGGTATAGCTTTTATTAGATTTTCGTTTCATTATTATTATGTATTCATAGCAAATAACTCTAATGAATTGATTGATCAAATGGAATAAATGAATGAAATGATTGTATTAAATAATACTAATATTAATAATAATATTAATGATTGTATTGAATAAATGATTGTATTATCACTATTATCAAGATGAAAAAGGTTGAAGAATTTGAAGAGGAATTATTTGATTGATGAAATTGATATAAATTGAAACTCTTGTAATTGATTTCATTTGGAAATCACTATCAGAGAGATGAAAAAAATTCTCACTAGAGAAAGATAAAAACAATATTTGTCAACTTAATTTCAATATGAACTGAAAAAAATTATTCACTCACAAAATATCAGTATTTGAACCGCCAAGCAACCATACACATAGAGTCTTGTCTCCACCTCCCAATATTTTGTACATTTTTAGAGCCTCTTAATTAAATAGCACTGATGGTGGCAATATAGGAGAAATGTGCAATGTAAGTGGTGGGAGAGCACCACTTACATTACTTACATTACACCACTTACTCATATTTATCCAATTTAATCCGTAGCCAGATAATTCAATATCGCAGAGCTTCTACATTATGCAGCCTTTAATGAAGTGCATTGTTCAGGGACGTAGCCCTCCACCATAGATTGTCAAGCGTCCATTAATAGTAGAGTATATGTGAATAGATGTAACTCAACTCCACACAAAATTCATTGTGTTATGAGCATTGGCCTCATGAATGGAAAGAGAGAGAAGAGATTGTTAGAATTTGGGATTGAATTATTCAAAATTGATTAATGGGTTTCTACATTGAGAAAGAAATTAAGTCAATGAAATAAGAGCACATTATTCATGTTTTATCAGCTTACCTTACCAATACTGTATTTACTCAAAAGAAGAATACTGTACTGTGGAAGAAAAAGTAAAGAAGATTACTAGCTTTTGAACGATACACAGTTCGATACGGAACGAGGAACGTAATAATATGGAACGATACAGAGCTACACACTGAGTGTGTAGTAGAAAAACAATATTTGAAGAATCTGATTGACAATGATGAACCAATCACAAACGAGATCGAGATTGGGAGTATGCCTATAGACACACCTCTAAACTCCACCACAGAGAAGGAAGAACTTCTTCCTTCTCTGTGGCTCCACCCACTTTCTCCTGATTGGTCAACAACACCATTATTGTTCGTTTCTGAATATTAATATCTATTTCTAGACGGGATTAGCTACTGGGTAGAGCAAAATTCCACATTTTTCAAAATTTATTTTGATGGCAGTGGTAGTAGGCCTAGTAGTACTGAATGTACTCATATTTCTTGGATAAATGGGGACAGGTTTTCTATTAAATTTCTTATACTTTTGAAATTAGAATATATATTGGAGTAAATTTGTTTAGTCAAAATTACTAAATTTTATCTCAACTTTTTTTGTTTGTTTGGAAAACCAAAAATGTGTCTATTTATTCAAAAAAGCAGAATAATATATGATATTATTTCCTTTAGATGATGACTTGGCCTACAAATTGAGTTTGGTACGTAAGGTCAATTGATTAATGGGGAGATGGGATAAAAATACTATGAAATTCACTCATAATATTCCATAAGGCAGACGTGATCTCACCCTAATAATTGGAAGTTTCAAAGCCCGCTGAGATCACCTCTGCTTTATGGGTGTACCTCGATTGGTCCAAGTATTAGTTGGTCCAGGTCTTCGATTAGTCCAGGTTTAAAGTGACTCGATTTAGATGAGATCAGTTTGAGAATTTTCAAATGCAATACACAGCTGTGTGAAGCACATCTGCCGGCTAATACTGTACCTACTATAATGAATTCAAAAATTCATTCTCTCTGTAATTTTATTCATCCATAGCGAGTCTTATGGAATTTTGTCATGCTTCTTACTTTCTCAGTTTTTTTGCTCAACCAGTTTCCGATCCCAATCAACTCATTCAACATTTTATTGTGAAATTTAGGTATCAGAATCTCACGATTTATTAGTAGAAACTGTGAGTATTATTACTTTTATGTGAGCTATAAGCGCCAATTGAACACAGAGAAAGGTATGAATAGCAAAATTATAAACAAAGATGAAAACTATGAAAACTACACAACTACACATGCAGTTGCTTGTCCTAACCAGAACTTCGTGAACATCTATTTTTGAAAGCTAATATTGAAAAAAGTAACGAGCGAAAAGTAAAAGAGTAAAGAGCGAACTGATATTAAAAAAGTAAAAAAAAACCAGGATGTTAATTCAGCCAGAGTTCCCAGAATGAATATTATCGAATTTTTTTTATTGTACTTGGGGGTAGAAATGTTTGAAATGAGAGCTATAAACTAGCTTTTAATTAAGCTCTTTTGCCAAGAGGAAAGAGGGCAAGTTGAATGGTGTGCATTAGTATAACCTGTATGTAATCTCATCGATTGGTTACGTGGAAAATCATGTTCCCTCGCAGGCGAAATCCTCCGATTTCAGTCGGATCATGGATGCAGGGAGTGGATGGTGCGTTGCATTAATGCGCGATCTGTCTGAGCTCTTATTACAGTTTGGTAGTGGGATTCGGAAAATAGCGAAAATCAGTAGGAAATAGTCTGGCGATAGTGATGGTAAGGGAGGAAAAGGGTTATGTAGGGCCTAAATGCGTGCAACAGCAGTGGTAGACTGGCCTGATGGGGAGGGAGGGGATGAACGCAAAGGGCCAGTACACCGTGCGTCGTCTGAACGAAACCTTTGACGCGTCCTCAGTAGCGTCGCAACGCTCCAACCGCTCGCACACCCCTGCGTCAATGATGACGTGTATTCTAGACGCGATCACCATCACACGCTTTGTGAGGTGAGTCTGGCGCTGAACTTATTCATGTTGAGAATTTCATCGACTTATTATTCAAATTCAAAAATCAATTTATTCCCATGAAATTACATGTTACAAAAAATACATGATACATTTATTGAGTTCAATGATGACTGATTTTCAAGTTATACATACAATAAAATTGGATTTTTTAGGCAACTAAAATAATTTTTGTTATCAGGTATTTTATTGAATTGTGTCCTCTTCTCAAAACTAAAAAAATGTTAATCAAATGAAAACTGTTGTTTCAAGTGTTGAGAAATGGAAGCTATGTTTCTTGATAAATTTAATATAAATCTAATTTCTGTGGAGAAGACTGACTGTAGCGTGAGATAAAATTCTGAATTTTTCATTTCATATTGAATTGTGTCCTCTTTCTCGAAACTAAAAAAATGCCAATTGAGTGAAAACTGTTGTTCCGAATCAAGGAAGTGTTAACAGAAATGAAAGCGATGATTAAATATGAATTTAAATATCGGGGTACCGAGCTCTGCTCGGGGGTAGGCCTACAAAGGCACAGAAATGGAAAGTTTAAAGGAAAAAAAGGAATGAAATTAAACAATTTTTCAAGTACAGCCATCAGTCTTATGCACTGAATCATCATTGCACTATAAAAAATCAATCTCAGCTTTCGAAATATTATGAATAATCGAGTTAGAATGCATATCATTTGAAAAATCTCACTTATATAAAATTTTGCTTCATAGAAATAATAATATGGGGTGATATTATAGTAGGATCATTTTAACTTGTCAGAAAACAGTGATTTAACGTCAGTAAACGAGCATAAATCAATCAGCTGTTTTCTGACAATTTAAAATATTCCTGCTACAACAATTTTTAGCTCAGCTGTTTTGATTAACTTTTGAAGATTTTTCTCAAATAAATAAAAACAGATCACATGGCTAACTTCATGCCTCAAATTTAAAAATAACAATACAGTACAATATATGGAATATTTTCAAAATTTCTAATTCCTTTTAATTTTCTATATATAAATAAAAATCAGAAATAAAAAGGGGAATAGGAGCAGCTTATGTGTTTCGATATTTTTCTTTATTCTAGTAATGGAACCGCTGGTTTTTAAAATCGTTAGAGCCGTTTTCGAGATCCGTTGGACATACATACAGAAATTACTCGCTTAATATAATAGGATAGGCTACAATATAGAATATTTTCAATGTTTTTGATTCCTCTTAATTTTAGTGATTTTAATCCCTTTTTATTTTAATGACTTTAATCCCTTTTAATTTTAAATTAATGAATTTGAATCCAGAAGGAAATAGGAACAGCTGATGTGCTTCTGCATTTTCTCAATTTTGGTTATCGAGACGCTGTTTTTACAAAGGAAGTTAGTGTAGTCGGAGATTGCGTTTGTATTTTACATATGGTCAGATGATTGAAACGAATTATCTCAACAGATGATATAGCAGGATCCTTTCAACTTGTCAGAAAACATATGTTTTTACGAGCAATATCACAATACTTAACCTACAAATGCTGAATCTCGCAGATTATTGAAAAGGTCTTTTAAAAAGTTATTCTTTGAAAGGTCTTCTTTAAAAAGGTCTTTTAAAGACTTTAAAGGTCTTTAAGACTTTTAAGGCTTTTGATTATTGTGTCAAAATCACTGTTTAATTATTACCGAAACAGCTGATTTCTGACAAGTTAAAAGGATCCTGCTATAATTATAATCTTCTCTCACTCGCACTCACTCTCTCTCAACATCAAGAACCGACGGAAAATTGTTTCTTCTGTCAGCTGATTCTCTGTCACTGTCTCAGCAGCTGAAATAATAATCTTGTCTCACTCACACACTCACTCGCTCTCACTCTTTCTCATCATTTACAGCCGTTGGAAATTTCTTTCTTCTGTCAGCTGATTCTTAAAGGATCAATTTCTCCTTTTTTGGGTCCTTTAGCGAGTTATCCCAGGAATGAGACCCGGCGCAAACGAATTTTTGTATCACAAACCTCTTATATTCCAAATTTCATCAAAATCGTTAGAGCCGTTTTCGAGATCCGTTGGACATACATATAAACATATAAACATATAAACATACAGAAATTACTCGCTTAATATAATAGGATTTCTGTGGAAAGACTGTACCCTGAGATTACATTCTGAATATTTCATTCCATAAAGAATTACATGTATAGTGATAGTAATAGTATATCACTCTTCCAATACATGAATTGGTCAAGTAAAGTACAGTTTTTGAGTAAATTGATTCAATCTTTGTTTCGATTCCGATATAAGTACCGTTAGTTGCACATAACTAATAACACCGCTGCTAAGACGTGTAAAATATATAGTGGAAAATATTCTTAATGAAAGTTTATGAGTTAGGCCTAAGTGTCTCTATATGAGGATCATATAAATCAATAAACATAATTACGGTATGTGAAATTGTTGAAAACTAAATTATTATAAACCCTCGAGACCAGTGTAATAGTGTTATGTGGTCCAGTTATACAGTAGAGTAACACAGTTGTTGAATAGTATTGGAAGTGGATATTTGATAGAGGAGAGAACAATCTTTTCAATAAGAGGATTCTGAATAGAGTTGACTTTGAAATTCTTAGATTCTTATGAGTTGGTGCCTCGTATTTATTGTGATGATTGATGAATTATTTGAGTCCAACGAATAGACAGAATAAATAGTAGCTGAAACAAAGAAACTGATAAATTCAGCATTATAGAATCGAAACTTATTCATTTATTGGAAATATATACAATGTGGGGAAGAGTCAACAGGCATTCGCCCAAAACTGCTTTGATTCACGAATGCTTCCCTACTTCTAATCTCAAAGTGTAGCAATATTCCCGAAATCTTCCATTCGAAAATCCATGCCATTGCAATTCAGGTGGGTTGCTCGATGAAATCGAGTTCATTCCAATGTTAGGCTCTTCGAATGCCATGAAGTTTCATCATTACGATTCCTTGTTGTGTCCGAATGATAGTCGGAAACCCACCATTGAATTCAAAGATCCGCATTATTGAAGCTCAAGTCTGCACTAAATGGGATCCTCATCTTAATAAAGGTGGAATCTGGTATCGGATTATTGAGGCATCAGTTTGGAACTATGAGTTCTCAATTAGGAGGATAATTTTGCATGGAAATATCCAGATCACTTCAGATCACTATTCACGTTTAAGGAGTGATGATAATTATTGCTTCTCTTATAATTCATAAACACCTTTTCACTTGAGAGATTACTACCCGTTTTCGAACAGGAACTAGGTACCTCTCAAGCTCAAGTCAACTTAATGGGCAGGTGAAAAATTGGGAAATATCATTCGAACAGATATTAATAATTTTATCAATAATAAGATATTAATGTATTGTTGATAGAATATTGCACAGCTTTATGGTTTTATGGCAAAAGAACATTTGCTTGTACTGTAATGTGTAATAGATCCGAATCAAAGGTATTGTACATTCTGTACTTCGTATCTGATAATTCCAGAATATAATCGATCCTGACACGAACGAACGAAGAATATTATCGATAATATAAAATTCATTATAATCGAAGGTAGATTGAAACTAGCAATTTGGACATCGTTTTAGAATTCCTCCAAGCAATTAGGACATGACCTTCATATAATTTAATGGTCTATGCAGATGTGATTAATTTGATGCTGCAGATTTTTGTGAAGCTGATAAAAGTTCAAGTAGCGTGTTTTAATATTAGGAGTCAAGTGAAAAATGTAAATAGAAATAACTGAGAAATGATTCTCACCAACACTGTTTTCTCAGTAATTGGGTCAATCAGGAAAAAATTTTGACAAATTCAATCTATTTTTGAATACTTCTTACTCGAATTTTTGAATACTTTTCCTGATTCATCAGTTACAAATAAATATTCAATATCATTATTTTCAAGTGATTTAAAATTCTGAGACTCGATTTTAGAAATTCGAGGATCACTTTTCTAATTCTAGGAGAATAAAAACTGCACGTAGTTTATTTCAATACCTTTTTCAAAACAAAATTCACATTGAATATCACCTTGAAGCTTCTAGATTAACTGTTTGTGAAAACAAAGTTTGCTTGAATGATAATATTTCAGAATACATTCAATAGAAACAGTTGCCTTCTCCTATCTGCTTTCTCAGTGGCTTCTTGCAAATATGCAGATTAAATTCCAGACTTACTATTCTCAGTAAATGGATTCTCTTTCCTTAACGTTTGGAAAAAAGTCAGAGCAGGTTAAAGAGCTTTATAAAAATCCATAAACGAGTGAAAGATTTGAGTTACAGGAATGAAATGAAGAGCAATGACGTTAGCTTGAATTGATTTACAAAGTAATCTCTGAATCTGAATCAAATTGAATATCGCGTTTATACTTTTTCTCATCTTCTGGCATAGCCTGATTCAGTGGATGTCTCAGGTATTAGGGAACCACACATTACAAGTAAGAAGTGATTCCACCGACTCCAGCATAGAAGTGAATAATATAATTCTGATTGAAGCTTACCTCATTCCTAATTTTTTAACATTCATTCGTTCGAAGTGGAATAATTTAAATCATTGGAAGACGATCACATCCACTCCGGATTATGATTGTACTAATTATAATCACAATCAATATGAGTTACATTGACTTCAAATTCTATTTCATCTCGAACCGATAATGTTAACATAGGAAGTTTAAGGGGCCAAATTATTTTTTTAATTCTCCTATCCAGTGCTCTCCAGTTTATTGTAAGCGAGTCTTGGTGAATAAATGAAAATAAAATTTGTTCTGCGAGGACATTACTCTGGAAATTATGAGATAGGAAAAGTTAGTGAGATACCCTATATCAGGCGTTATAGAGTCAAGAGTGGAAAGTTGTATATCTTCAGTAAGATTGGGGTTGATGTTGGGTGATCTAGATAATTATCATAGATTTAAGCTAGTATCAAGTTAGATATCAACATTTAGCTAGTAGTATTGAGTTAAGCTAGTATTCTCTCAACTAGATTTTATATAGTATTATACTATAATACATATAGAACTTATACGATATATTATACTAGTACTATACTCATTCTCTAATATTCTCTTATCTATACTCTAGTACTCTAGAGTTTTCTCTTAATATCTAGGGAAACCTATCAAGAGATAGATATTGATTCTATTAGAATTGTTATTTAAATGATTTTTCAATTTTTTGCATAGTGAGACTCAATAGTTTTCTCTTCAAATTCTCAATGGATCCTCTAGAATAATTCAGATTGATATAGAATGAACTTGGATAGGGTAGGTTGTATCAAGGTTGAAAAACAGCTTGATCAATACTTCCTTACCTATTGGTGAAAAGTTCCATTCAGTATAAATATAAATACAGTATACTGAACATAGTGGCATACTGTATGACATCATGATGTAGTTTTTACTACTTTATTAAATCCTTGAAGATGCTCTGAAGTTTAACAATTGATAAATTGCACCAAACTTTGGCACAGCTACAGCTAACTGTAGTGAGAATTTCTTTTTTAGTTCAGTATAAAGTTCTCTTAAAACTTGTGTGAAGGGGGTACGACGGCAACAAACACAATAATCGCACTGTCAAGATTCTTAACTTTGATTCGAAAACATAGATCGGGAACACCATAAACAACTTTTTCTTAAGGTTTGGAATCTTTATCAATTACAACTCTCCAGCTTCCTATGGAACCAGTTCCGATTACTATTATTGGACTGTGAACACGATTTTTGGGAAAAATGTCACGATTTTGATTTTTTTTATTCAATGAAATAAACTAAATTGAATCTTTATTTATTAATCGTTTAGGTGATTTATTTTTAATTTTAAGAATTTGTTGATGTATAAATTATGGTTCTTCAGCCATTTCAAATGATAATGACATAAATATTGAAACTATTTAAATTGGCGCCAAATTTTCATTATAATAGAAAGCATAGTCCTATTTCTACTGGTTTTCACAGCAATTCAAAGCCACTTTTCAAAGCCAATTCAAAGGGCCGCTTTCCGCAACGCTGCTTATTCTATACATCTGGCTTAAGCCTCATTCGGAGAATACGAAAACTATTGAAAAAAATTGAGCGTCAGCTGTTATTAATTAAGCCGCGTTGGGGAAAGCGGCCCTATAATGATGCTAACATTGAATCAAATGGTCAGCTGTTCGAACATTGGACTTTCTGACAAAAAAGTTTCTAGTGGTAAAACCTAAGTTTAAACTAAACTGTCGTTGGAGAAACCGGCCCTAATAAGCATTGTGAATTTTCTATTGGACATTTCTCTTAAATGATGATTTTGTCATGTTAACTTACATTTTAAAATTGGAAGAGATGGGTAGGTCCTAACGTGTCAAACGGTTTTGAATTTAATGAGACACTTTGCATCTATTGATCTATCAATAGAGCTATCTGAAGCTGAGCTTGCAAGACCCAATCATGACCACCAAAAACGGTTAGCGTAGTAGATTTGTTTTTGATTTGGTAGATGGAGAATGATTGTTATTTAATTTTTCAATAGTTTGATGTTCTTCTTCTTGTCTTTTACAACACTGTATAAAACGTAAAAAAAACTTTTTTTTTGAATCAACAGAACATCACCCATTACCATTGAAATGTTGAATAACACTCATTCGCCATCTGACAAACTAAAAAATTCCACTCTACTCTGTAGTCTATACACACTGAACATGCTTTTATCATGATTTTATCATCGTCCTCATATGAGGCCATGATGCATGAGAGGATTAAATAGAGTCAGAACGGTTATTACAGCAAAGCCCATAACATTATGCTACCTTTACGGCTTCCATTGCACTCAACTACTTGCACATTGAACTCATGAAATCCGAGTTGAACGGACATTACCAGAGAAAATAGAAGTAAAATTCTTCTATATTTTCTGAATTACACATGGATTTGCATTGTCGTCCATATAGGATTCAAAAATCATTAGCATTGATTTCAATCACTGAATCGAGTTTTTGTGCATAATTGTACGGGTAGCAATGTTTCCCGGAAATTTTATCTCTGAATATGGCAACATAATATGCCTTACCTGATTTTTCTGAATGCAATTTTTTCTCATGGGGGCATTGAAAACATGAAGTGTATGAAACAAAACCTCACAGCATAGAAGGTTACTTCGAAGGGATTAATCAAGACAGCAATTCAAAAGATTCCATTGCAAATGCTGACAGATACTTTTGATTCTTCCAAGCAACTCGCAGACATTTGCATTCAGGAGAATGAAGCTCATCTCAGTTCTGTTATTTGTGAACACTATACACAAACAACACCCTACTATTAACCACGCACAAGCCTAAACCTCATGTGGACATCAACCTCACAAACATTAGTACTAACAGAGAATTCTAATAAAATGAAATAGCGATGCAAAAAATAATATTATCTTCAACAAACTTCACAGTAAATAAGGCATTTATTTCGGTATAAAAATTATGCCTTCTTACTTTATTTATAAAACTAGATTTTGAAAGTGACTGAAACAGTACTTCATCTACGGACTGATACGCTAACAATATTTGTAATGAGAAAAAATCATCCAATCATTTGATTGAAGCCTAAGGCTACGTCTTTACGCGGCACCAAATCCAAAGCTGTGAATGAGTTGAGGAAAATTCATTTTCATTAAGAGTTGATTGGAATCCTCTGAAAAATATTTTTCCCTCATTGTAGTCGTAAAAATTAATCCCTTAACATCATTCTTCCCATAACCCACGCACAGAGGCCGGGCATCACCCTCAGGAAAGATATATATATATATACCTGATTACACGTGATGTTGGTTGCAATAAGCAGGATTAACATAGATCTGCTGTTGAATCAGCTCTGCTAGTTCAAATAGATAAACCATGCTAAATGTTGGTCTTGAACTTGTGGTAAGACTGACTTTTGAATTTCTACTACTACACTGTATTAAGTTTATTGCTCATCGTGATTTACAGTTTAATTTCATGATTTTCAACAGAACTGAACATATTTTATCTCTTTTCACTCAGAATAGGGATAATAAATAATCTAAAAGTCTTAATTATTTATTTAAAGATAAACTAAGAATAATTTATTATTGATCTCTCAAGGATTGAAAAGCTTGATGGCAAGGATTTCCGGACAATCTGAAATGTCATTATGAAAAGGGTTTGGTTGAATGGAAACTTTGTTCTGAGCTGAATTGATCTCTCTCTCCAAAACTTCAGAGCTGAGAAATATATAGTGTGGTAGATCCTAACCAATTCCCCTATTAGGCCTACAACCTTGAGGCAAGAGTTTTCTGTTTCTCAGTCTGAAGATGTCTGTTTAAAAGTTTCAAAAATAAAGAGATACTATATTTAAAAATATATTTATTCAATATGTAATATTTATAGAGAGATATAAAGTTTCAAAACAGAGATATAATATTCATGATATATTTTTATACAAAAAAAAATTGTATTATTTTCATACAAAAATCATCCTCTCTAATAATAATTCCAAAAGCAAATTATTGTTATTGAGATGAAAAGTATCGTAGATATATAACCGATAAAAGAGATCAGTATGAGCGGCGGAAGTTTTGACATTCAAGATTGATGTGGTGATGAACAAGAGAAAAACTTCCATCTTACATTTTTAAAAGTGCAAGCGAAGATGTGGCAAAGTACATGGAAAATTGGATTACACGCATCCAGTTATACCGTACTTTGTGGCCAATATCGATAAAAAATTGGAAAGCTGTCAATGGACTGATGAAGCATATCCCACGCGCTACACGCAGCTAAGATCCAAAGTCACAAGCTAAAAATTGGATTCTCAAGAGGAAGATTTCAAATTTCTCAAATATCTATCATTTTTATCTATGAAAATGGTAAAAATGTTGAGGGTTCTTGGATACAATTCACGATTTTTGGATTCAACTATCTAATATAAATATTGGTTTATAAACAAATAGTGGTATAAAATAATATTGGTATATTATACTCGGTAAGTTATATTAGACATTGTTACTGCACAAGATAGAGCTACTCGAATAGGCGAACCTTACAGTAGCCCCATTATATATTTTTCCTACAGTTACCTCATAATGTGGCTGTTTCTGCACTGATTTCAGTACCTAAAGTGCTTTCTTAACGCTCTAGTGCGTAAAGAAAATTATCGCACTCCAGATTTGCAACCTAATATCTCAATTTCTTAAAATTTTTGCTGCTGATAAGGTTATCAAGCTCTTGAAATCATGTTGGCAACGCTGAACACGGCTGAGGATGTGTTCTGCCTAGCCACTGCCTCTGTGAGTTTCGTCGCTGCATTTCAGTTGCACTTTCAATTTTCAGTATTGTTATTACAATTATTTTTGTGATGTATTATCTTTTCTTATTTTTTGGATATCCTCTGAATTATTCTCTGTTTTTTCCCATCTTGATTTTCAATTATTCATTTTGTTTTTCTTTCGTTTTTTCTGATGTTCTAATTGTTTCCGCTAGCATAACCTAACATAACCTATTGAGGAGTAGCTAATAGGCTAATAGACCTGATCAGCACGCTCTAGGTGAGAGAGAGTGAACAGCCTGGGGCATTTTAACCATTGCGAGATAGGAACAAAACAGGATTTTGAGATAGAATTCAATTAAATCATTAAGGTATCATCAATACTTTATTGCTATCTATTATTTAGTGGTTTCAATGTGTTTTAATGAATGTATTGATTGGATTGAAGTACTTTCATCAGAATTTTCGTTATCTTGTTGCTAGACTCTTCTTGCTAGGTTAGGATTTTGAAGTTTGATCACATTTAAAGGTAACTGTAGGAAAAATTTAATATGTTACACGTGCACAAAGTATCTTTGCTGCACTCAAAAAACTATTCCGCACTCGCCTGCGGCTCGTGTGTAATCGTTTCTTTCGGTGCAGCAAAGTGCTACTTTATGCACTAGGTACATAAATAACTATTTCCTACAGTTACCTCATAATGTGGTTGTTCCTGCACTGGTTTCAGTACCTAAAGTGCTTTCTTAACGCTCTAGTGCGAAAAAAAATTATCGCACTCCAGATTTGCAACCTAATATCTCAATTTCTTAAAATGTTTGCTGCTGATAAGGTTATCAAGCTATTGAAATCATGTTGGCAACGCCGAATCAGGTGACACCCAAATAATTTTGGCCAGCCTACTAACTTTTAGGTTAGGTATAAATATACAATAATAACCGTGCAAAAATAGACAATATTCAGTATTAATATTGTTAATTTACTTTATAATTAATATTTTTATATTGAATAAGTACACTTTGTGGTATTTTTACATCAAAAATAGTTTCTATTTTGACAATATACGGCATGCCGTCGTCCGCTGTGAATAGTCGAAATAGAAACTATTTTTCATGTAAAAATACCACAAAGTTTACTTATTCGATATAAAAATATTAATTATAAAGTAAATTAACAATATTAATACTGAATAGTGTCTATTTTTGCACTTTTATTATTGTATATTTATACCTAACCTAAAAGTTAGTTGACAAAAATTATTTGGTTGGTCACCTGATTCGGCGATCGGCTCTTCCCACAATGGGCGGTTTCTACAAATAACACAGCAATTGCGGAGTTACGGCCAAATCTACTATCAGTTACATCTCTAGTTATGATTGTTGGTTTTGGTTTTTAGTTCGGTTTGCGTAAATTGATCGTTTAAAATGGAGAATCATGAAGAATATAATAGTGATAGCGATAGTGACATGTGTACTCCAGAAGAACTATCAGAAATTGCAAAAAGTGTTTCACTTGATTTACTGCCACAAAAATCAAAACAATTATACGAACGTAGATATCAGCTATTTTCCTCTTGGTGCTCTAGTAGAAAAGTTAAAAAAATTTCGGAAAGTGTTGTTTTGGCCTATTTATCAGAGATTTCCAAGGTCATGAAACCTAATTCGCTATGGGTAATTTATTCAATGCTCAAATCGACTATTCAATTGAAGGACAACATAGACATTAGTGAATACAAAAAGGTAATTGCTTTTATTAAAAGGAAGAATGTTGGTCACCAACCAAAAAAATCAAAAACTCTATCCAAAAGCGAAGTTGAAAGATTCCTTAAAACTGCTCCCGATGATGTTTATTTGATGAAGAAGTTAGTTTTAATAATAGGACTAGCAGGTGCCTGCAGACGTAATGAGCTTACTAATTTGCGTGTAGCTGACATCGAGGACAAAGGCTCCGTATTAATTGTGAAAATTCGTGACACAAAAACACACAAAAGTCGTATATTCACCATTAGTGATGACGATGGATTAGATTCTTTGGACATTTTCAGAAAGTACATTAAATTGAGGCCTTCAGCTGTGACTACAGAAAGACTATTTCTGAGGTATAATAAGGGTGTTTGTACTAATCAAAATGTGGGCGTGAATTCGATTGCAAAAGTTCCTGCTGATATTGCTAGGTTTTTGAACTTATCCGATCCGCATATGTATACAGGCCATTGTTTCAGACGCACTTCAGCAACTCTATTAGTTGAAGCAGGGGGCGACCTATTGCGGTTGAAGCGTCACGGTGGCTGGAAAAGCTCAACTGTTGCTGAAGGTTACATCGATGACTCTTTAAATGAAAAAATATCAACTGGGCAATTAATTTTAGGACAATCCCGAGAATGTGTTAATGAATCAACAGTGAAAGCAACAACCAGTGTTCCTGAATCAATGAAAGCTACAAGCGTAGCTGAATCTAATAACTTCCAAGAACAGAACGGTGAATTATTTGCAGGTTCAGGAATTGCCATAAGCAACTGTCAAATGTCAAACTGCACTTTCAACATTACTATCAATAATCAAAAATGAAATTCTTAATATTAAAAATGAAACTCATGAATACTATTCTTTACAAAATATTTAGACTTATAATTCAATAACAATATTTTTCTCAACATTCATTCTATTTAGGATAATATTCAATATGAAAAGAGAATTGGAGAGAAAAAATAAAAAATAGTTCATTATTAATTAAGAAATTTAGCCTAGCAAATATATCCGTAGACTAGGCCTTTATAATTGTATCAAAATAGTTATGATAACTCTTATCATTCATACCATAAATAATCAAAAAATAAATTTATGAATATCATTCTTCACAACATATTTAGATTTATAATTCAATAACAATATTTCTTCACAGCATTCATTGTATTTAGGATAATTCAATATGAAAAGAGAATTGGAGAGAAAAAATAAAAAATAGTTCATTATTAATTGAGAAATTTAGCCTAGCAGATATATCCGTAGACTATAGGCCTTTATAATTGTGTCAAAATAGTTAAATATGATAACTCTTATCATACCCACATACATATAGGATGATAGCATTCTTTGTTCAAATGAATTTGATTAAATTTGTAAGCTTTTTGGAAATTGATAGAAAATTACATTGTGAGTTGGATAAAAGCTACTACTCTTTGTAGAATATATAATTATAGCCTACTGTAAAATCATATTTCATTGGACTAAATTACAAGTTTTTATGGATGGCATATCAGAATATTTGTAAATCTTGTATAACTTTGTTACTGTCTGTATGATTTCTATATATTATACTATTATGAGAATAAATATATTTCAATTAAATTTTAAAAAATAATCAATTCAATTTATTAAAAATGGAAGAAATTATAGGACATTGCAGTTAATCAACTGCTGTGAATACATAATAATTAGAGAAACGAAAATCCAAAGAAAGGTTCTATACACAGTTCTGAAGACTTCTTCCACAGCAAATACTGTCAACAGAAGTAAATAGAAAGAGGATAATTGATGAATGCCACAGTACAAAACGTTGTGCCTGGGCGGGGAATCGAACCCGTACCTATTAATTTAATGGTAACTGTCACATTTAAAGGTAACTGTAGGAAAAATTTAATATGTTACACGTGCACAAAGTATCTTTGCTGCACTCAAGAAACTATTCCGCACTCGCCTGCGGCTCGTGCGTAATCGTTTCTTTCGGTGCAGCAAAGTGCTACTTTACGCACTAGGTACATAAATAACTATATTCATTGCTTTTTATTGAGGGTGATGCCCACATGAGCTGATGATGAGAGATGACGACTGTTTTTAGGCAGTCGGGACCGACGGCTTTTCGTCTCCTCCGAAAGACGGGATTGGCCGTTTCTGTCAAAATCCGTTCCGGCAACTGTATTCGATCTTGGAACCTTTGGATTATCAGACAGGCGCTTATCGCCCTCGGCTACGGACCACTCCAAATTATTATCAAATTATTATTGCTCCAGATTATTTTCAATCTCACTAAGAATTCATGCAAGAGGGCTAATTACTCGAAAAACAATTGTGAAATTTAAACCTTGTGTGAAAACTTCATTTCACGGAACTCGATGAGCATTTCGTTGCATTGTTAGATCAAGTAAGCATAGGCCTATCGTAAAATCAAGTAATTCTAAGGCGGTTAAATTAAATTAGCTTTTTGTGCAACTGGCCGTAAGACTGCTACTTACTTAACAGATCGTTATCAAGACCTAAATATTTTTGAAAATATCAGTGAAATATTGAAGACAGTAGTCGATAATTGAAATCAGAGAGGCAGGGCTGTTGAGTGTTGAATGAGCAGTTTGTAATAATATTACTACTATATAATAATATTATTGCGATGCATGTTTTCTAATTTATGGAGCCTGTGAAAAATGCTTCTAGATAATTTTTCAAAAATATTTCAGGGTTTAATTGTTCAAAAACCAGCTATGTTTCGAGCTATAAAATGAACAATCATAATATAAAAAAATAGTATAATGGTCAAAGGTTAATATATGTAATATTAGAATGTATGTAATATAAGAATGTTATAATTGTATTTATAAATGTCTAATGTTTGACATATTATTTGATAATTTAGATGTAACATTAATTTAAGCATTGACATTTCACCTATCATTTGAGAGAAACTCAAAACTTGATGTATCGTGACAATTGTGAATAAATGAATAAATAAATAGATAAGTTCATATTATGGAGATAAATAAATTCTGGGGCCTGTTGCATGAGGGAATACAAGCTAGTAATACTAGTTGTCACTATGATAACTTGCCATCTGATAACTAGTATTACTAGCTTGTATTTTCTCATGCAATAGGCCCCTGGTGGTGATAATCCTAGGATAATAATAACTTGTTTAGTAGTAGTATCTTCATCGAAGTTTTCCACTCTCAACACTCTCAGTTATGTTCAACTTAAAGCTGGCACATTTTGTCGCAGTCATAGAAACTGCAACATTGAACATGAAAGTTCACAAAGGAGAACTCAACTGATGTGCAGATGAGCTGTCAAAAATAGAAAAATCAAAAAGTAAACGGAATTTTCTCAAGGAAATAGTCGTGATTCCAAATCATGTCACACATTCAATAAAGTCACGATCTCAATATGAATGAGATGTCTCACGGAATTCAGGAGTCAGCAGCCTACAGCAGCCAAAGAATCCCGCTACTAGAAAATTCCTCTGTCATATAAATTGAAAATGACAGCATTTTATATTCCATTCCAAACCACAAACTGAATTTTCAGGTCAGCTAGTCCCAAATGTAATGCGTTCAAATATAACGCAATGCGTCATAATATTCTGCTTGAAAATAATATTGAATTCCATTATATGGTTGGAAGAATAATAATCGTAAACGCTCCCAGATTCATCATACAATAGTAAACTTATATGTATTAATTAGAAATTTCGTTCAATTAATTATCAAGAGTAATCTCTTGAAAGGAGCATCATGAGAAGAATATATTATTTGGTTGAGTAATTTCGATAGAATAATTAACTCATAGTCAAATATGAAGGAAAGATTCATTCCAATTAAATCCAACTAAATTTTAAATAATCAACTGATAAAAATTATAGATGAATCAAAAGGATTTTCATTTCAAAAATTTACAAAACCATTATTCACGTATTTCTACAATGAAACGCATTGAACAAACACAAGGTAGATAGATAGATAGGTAGATAAATGACTTTATTTTTCACTTTCACATTACAAAAGTGCTGTGGGCGAAGTTGAGGCATACAAGCTCCGTCTTCCACTTAACTCACAAATGTGGAAGGTATGTGGAAGGTATGTGGAAAGTGGAAAGATCCTATCCACTAACCTTATACAATACATGCGTAGTTTCTATTTCAATCAAACATTGAGTCTTCTTGAAACGCAAATACGGAAAGGGAACTGATCAACTGATGGAAGTCTATAAATATAAGCTATTTATCCAGCTACTGATGAAAACGAAGCGTGTCTGAATAGTTATTTGAGTAGCACGATATCAATAAATTGCGGAAACTCAAGTTAATGATTGAGGTTTGGTAATAAATTATTATATTGTCGAATTCATTGAGTATTCAATGCTTCTTGAATCGCATTATGAAAGTTTGAATTCCAAACAAGAAAAGGTGTTTAATAAGCAAAAAAGATATCACACACCAATAACTCCATGTTAGTAACAACACATTTGGTTCTCTATTAATACAAGCATGAGCGGACTCCGAACCCATTTTCCAAGTAACTTTGTTTGCCATACCAACACTTTTAATTATTTCTCCGGTGAGAAATTCCATTCGCAGCTTTCTGTTTTGTTTCAGAAGAGATTTATCCATTCGAGAAATCCTTTCTGGTTAGAGAGGTGAATTTCACAGTACGTAGTAAGCTAAGCCTGTTCTCTGTTCTCTCCATTGGTGAGCAAAGTTGTCTGCAAAGTTGCAGCGCAAATTTCTAATGACACTGATAGGTGAATGTTGTAAAGTGGAATTGAAATAAATACGATGTTTGTAAACTCACTGGCTATTTATTGAACACCATTTCAATAATAAATCAAATACAAAATTGAATTATAAACTGGAGTCGCCGTGACCTGGAGAACGAGAAGAAGCCATCTTGAATGTACCACTTATTGATACATTAACTATCGATCATGACATTACATCGATATTAAATATTGGTTGGGGTTCGATACTATCAATACAACACCCCCACACCAAGTTACAAAGTAGTACAGTTGATGTACAATAAAATTAAATCAATACATAATCAAATCAATAACATTGGAATGAAATTCAATACAATACAAAATCAATAAAATTCATCAATAGAAAGAAATTACAAATTCAAACGTTCTGGTGGTTTGATTACTCTCTTAGGTCTAGTCGAATTTATTCCTTGACCTTCACATACTTGTTTTTGATTTTCAATTACATCATCATTTCTTACAATAGGTTCAATTACATCATTGTTTCTTACAATAGGTTCATTCAATAAATCAGTATTTACACAAGTATCCGGTACAATTACAGTTTCATTTCTTATAGTCTCATTCGGTACAATTAAAGATTCATAATCAATACTCTTCGGTACAATACTCTTGTCAACCTTATAGTTAATTACGTTTTTGTCTTCAATTTCATCTGTTACATTATCTTGATTGAAATTACAGGCTTTAATCAATTGATCAGCATGTCTACGCCATATTAAACCTTCATTTACAAGTTTAACAATGTAGTTTCGGCAACCTACCACTTCCTCAATCTTACATTTTTGCCATACTCGTTTATTTGGATTTCTGTAATCTCGAGCATAAGCTATTTCACCGACATCAAAGTATACCTCCCTACCACTAGGTTTAGAATAGCTAGGCTTACAATCAAGTGTACATTCTTTCAAACAATGAAATCGATTCCTCACATTCCTACCAAACATTCTGTAAGAAGGAGACTCATTAGTAATCCAATGTGGAGTATTTCTATAAGTGAACAAAAATCTACTTATCAAAGTATCAATTGAACAACCTTTGTTTTTTACATCACTCAATAACTTAGACAAAGAATACTTAAACGTTTTTACAGCATTTTCTGCCGCACCATTGGTTGCGGGATGAAAAGGAGCAGATGTTATATGTTTAATCTTATTAGCAGTACAAAATTTTACAAATTCTTGCGAAACAAATTGTCTTCCATTATCACTAACCAACATTTTTGGAATACCAAATCTAGCAAATATTTCTCTCAATTTTTCAATAGTAGCTTCAGAATCAATTCTATTCATTTTATAAACTTCTGGCCACTTCGAAAAACTATCAGTTACAATCAAATATTCTTTATTATTGATTGGACCCAAAAAATCAACATGAATTCTTTCAAATACTTCTTTTGTTTCAGGCCAATTTACTACCTCGCATTTTTGTGGATTTTGTCTACTAGACATACAAACATCACAACTTTTACAAAATTTTTCAATAGAATCGTCTAAATTTGGCCACCAGAAATAACCTCTAGCCAAACTTTTCATTTTCGATATACCCATATGGGTGGAATGAAGTTCATTTAGCAATTGCAATCTAAATTTTTCAGGCATTACAATTCTGTAACCCCACATAATAGCTCCATTTTCAATGTTTAATTCAGATTTTCTTACAAAATAAGGTTTCAATTCAGGTGAATTACAATTTTCTGACCAACCTAACTGTATACAATGCATAACTTTACTTAGAATCTTGTCATTTCTAGTAGCAATACGAATCTGATCGCTATCAATAGGAATACAATCACTTACCAAATTAACATAATCATTGACAAATTTTTCCGTTTCATCATTCAAATCAACATCATTAATAGGTAAACGAGAAAAACAATCAGCAAAATTTTTAGTACCATTTACATATTGAATTTCATAATCATATTCAGACAAATACAGAGCCCATCTCTGTAGACGGTTTGCACCCATCAGCGGAATACCTCTATTCTCACCGAACAATGCTAACAAAGGTCTATGATCAGTTACTAGAATGAATTTTCTACCCAATAAATATTGAGAAAATTTCTGTACAGACCAGTAAATTGCTAATGCTTCTTTGTGTATGACAGAATAATTCTTTTCGGCAGGAGTCAACACTCTAGATACAAAACATATTGGTTTCTCTTCACCGTTTTCGAATACATGGGCTAACACCCCAGCAATACCTTTATTGCTAGCATCACAAATCAATTTTACAGGTAATTCTGGATTGTAATGAACTAGAACTAAATCTGACGACATTACATTCTTGACTTCAATAAAAGATTGTTCACATTCCTTGGTCCATACAAAATTAACATTCTTTTCAAATAAACTATACAAAGGACTCAAGATTTTTGACAATTGTGGAACAAATTTACCATAGTGGTTACACATACCAATGAAAGAACGTACCTCCGCTACGTCAGAAGGCCTAGGAGCATCTACAATAGAGCTAACCTTACTAGGATCTTTTCTTATTCCTACAGAATCTATAATGTGACCTAAATACGAGATTTCTTTTTCAAAAAACTTACATTTATCAAAATTCAAACGAAATCCAGCATCTCGGAGCTTAGTAAAACACATCTTAAATTATGAAAATGCTCTTTGTCATCTTTACCTGTAATAATTACATCATCAAGAAAATTTTTTACACCATTCAATCCTTGTAAAACTCTCTCTAATTCTTTCTGAAATATTGCACAAGCTGGCTTTACACCAAATGGTAAACGATTTGGAACAAATAATCCCTTATGTGTACTCCAAGCAAGCATCATTTTTGTTTCTTCACCTAGTTCTAATTGATTGTATGCATTTGAGAAATCCAACTTAGTAAACTTTTCACCACCTTGTAGTGCTTGAAATATTTCGTCAATTCTGGGCATTACATGATTTACATCCTCAAGATATTTATTAACAGTAACTTTGTAATCAGCACATAATCGTATGTCGAAATTAGGTTTCAAAACAGGAACTAAAGGTGTACCCCATTCGGAGTTATCCACCTTGGAAATACAACCTTCACTCTCTAATCTATCAAGTTCTTTTTCAACTTTTTCCTTAAATGAGATTGCTACTTGTCTAGGTTTACAAAATATAGGCTTAACATTTTCTTTCAAATTCAAATTAACTTTCCTCATCTTGTAGTGACCTAACTCTTTCTTAAACAAATCACTAAATTCATTGATCAAATTATCTTTCTGTTCTTCCAAAGACATATTACAAATTTCAAAACTATTAATCTTGAACAAGGAAATCAAATCTCTACCAAATAATGGCCTAACACCATGTTTCACTACAGTAAGAGTACATTCTTTTTCAATACCATTGTACCTAACTGAACCTTGAAACTTTCCAACAGGAACAATATTGGCACCTACATAAGTTTTCAACTTTACATTAGATGGTAGCAATTTTATTTTTGAAAACAATGCATGATAGATATTTTCTGGAATGATAGAAATACCTGAACCAGTATCTAATTCCATTTCAATAGGAATATCATCAATTACAACCTTCATCATAAGTGGTTTGACATCAGTTATTGAAAATAATTCCACTGTATCACAGTCTGATTGAACAAAATTAGTAGACTTGTTTTCTGACTTGCAAACTTTAGCCAGATGACCAACTTTGCTACACTTTTTGCATTTATAAGTTTTATACTTACATTTGACAAAATCATGATTTGTTTCACCACAGGCAAAACATTTTTTTACACTATCAGACTTGTTACAAATACTCTTTGACTTGAAATCATTTTTTACAAAAGATCTTACCTTTTGTGCACCAGCAGGCTTACCTTTGCTTATTTTATTTACAAATTGGTTGGATTTTTCCGTTTTAGCTTCCCTTAAGCTTCCTTCCCGCTTGGCTGCAATTTCGATAATTTCTTGAAGAGTTTTGGATTCATCTTCCTCGCAAATTCTGTCTAGAATAGGACCAGGCAAAAGTCCAGCAATGAATTTGTCCTTCAAAATGTTGTTCAACTCACCACCAAATTTGCAGTTCATAGCAAGCTGTTTGAGACGAACCAATTCCCAATAGATTCGTTAGACTGCTGTTTCAAATTAGAAATTAATTCGTTTCCGATAGACCGAAACAAAAGGCGAAAATTGCTTTTCAAGAATAGAACAAAGTTCTTCATACGTTTTTGAAGTTGGAGACTCAGGATCACACAGGTTTCGAAGTGTTTTAAAAGCTTCATCTCCGATGACTGTTAAAAGCACTGCCACTTTTCTGTCCTTGTCGATTCCATTCGCCACGAAAAACATCTCAAGTTTTTCTGAATAAAACTTCCAATCACTGGTAATGTCAAACTCGGCCATTGATCCGATATTTGAGAAAATAGTAGTCGTCCCATGACTAGAATTCGAACCCGCCGTGGATTCATCCATGATGAAAAATGCGATCCGTTTTGCAGGAACACGTAAAATTATAGGTTAATGCCGTTGAATACAGGAACCCGTCCGTCATCAATCCTTAGGTTTTTAATCCTCGTCGCCATTGTTGTAAAGTGGAATTGAAATAAATACGATGTTTGTAAACTCACTGGCTATTTATTGAACACCATTTCAATAATAAATCAAATACAAAATTGAATTATAAACTGGAGTCGCCGTGACCTGGAGAACGAGAAGAAGCCATCTTGAATGTACCACTTATTGATACATTAACTATCGATCATGACATTACATCGATATTAAATATTGGTTGGGGTTCGATACTATCAATACAACAGTGAAACAATGGACCTTTGTGCAGCAAGCCCCAACTGAATTCTGTAGCGTATGGTCAGTAATAAGATTACTCGTAAGTGAACCATGTTCCTGCCGAATTATGGCCAACAATAAATTCAAACATCAAGGGATGCGATGTGTTTGAAACTCAGCTTTCAATTAGGCCACATTACACTCATTGAGCAAATTAAATTTCCAATTTTCCTCATCAAATATTCATCTCGACTCCAATGACATTGTAAACATAGGCTGGTGCTTAGAATGAAGCCGATTGCAACGTCAAATTTGTGATAAGAAAGAGTCTTATAAGCTGGGATTATCTTTTCGAAATACTTTTAGCAACATCACTCATCTATAAAATAATACTAAGTCTATCTAAAGGAATTCTTTGGATCCATTAACCTCAGACTTAGCAGTTATCCGATATCATTATCACCCTTTCCTTTTTCTTCATTCTCATTATTCTCCTTTTCTTCATCACCCTCGCATCCCCTTTTTGTTTTGTGATAATTATAATTTATTACATCATCATTACCCATAGTACAACATTCCTTGTCATAAGAGGAAATATCTATGAAATTTGAACAGCAAATGACATTACATTAAAGTAAATGGTAACATTAGGAATCTGCAAATATAAATAGAACAAACTAGAGGATCAATTCATCTCACTACTCACCCAATAAATATCGACTCAATCAACTGATAACTATTGAGATGCTGAATCTGAAATGCACTTTTGAAAAAGAGCCGCCTTCGAAATCAATATGAGATGTAGAATTGAGATTTATTTTCAACTTTGAGACAAAGGTTTCAATCAGAAACCAATTATTGATGAATGATTGAAATTGACGAGATTCTGGAAATAAGAGTTGTTATCCATTTTCTGTTGATTGGGGAGAAAAATCTCACCAAAAGATTCAAAAGCTTTCGTAAAAATTCCACAGACAATTGGTTTATTCGAGCTTTGTAACAGGAGAGGCTCCCTATAAAGAATAGGAGGAAAAGATGGGAAGCCAAAGAAAAAAGTGATGTGAAGAATCTGAAATACCCAAGAACCCTGTGACTTGTGATTGAAAACTCAGATGTAAAATCTTGAGGGGAATCAAATAATTCTTTCACAATAATCTCTTTCCAAGAATAAAAAAATCCATTTCACTCGTGCATGAACCATTTTATTTCAAAAATTTTACGGTTTCATTCTGAATAATTTGAAACTTTGTCAATTATTGATATACGGTGATCGAAACACTTGCAAAACCTGTTTATTATTTTCTCTTTATGATTGATCTACTCCATTAATCACTTGAGTTGTGCTGAGAACTACTTTGGTGACACCAAACATTTCCAAGTGAATTTTGAGGCTCGATAGTGATTGGTTCATGGTGTAAGGGTACACTTTAATCAATACCACTCACCATCTACTCAATTAGGAGCCTTCTCATAACGATTCTGCTTATTGGGCTTGTCTGTTTTCCTCCACTGAAAGTAATTAGCAGGCGCTAGACAAAGCTGAATTGAGATGAAATACATCGATTGAAGTGGATATTTTTAGAAGGAGATTGACCACGAGAATATCGGATCTGAATTTATAGTGTTATGGTGGAAAGCTTTAATTAAATATGCTCAACAAATCCATTATCCATCCATGTAGTAGGGCCTCAATGCACTTTTTAACTTCGTTCAAACTAAGCTACACTGAGTTTTAGCTTGGTTTAAAATGCAGCATCCTTAGTTGGAATTAATAAATAACGGCTTTTAATAGAATGTTTCAAATAACAGTTTGTTATAGAAATACATTACTGTCGGCTAATTTTGGAGGAGTTATTGGAGTTTATGACTTCTCCTTGGTTTAGTTTTGTATACCTACAGTTTTAACGAAGTTGAAACTTGTATAATATCTTCAGTTCAAAACCAAGTTCAAACTATCGTTTTGTAGAACCCAGGTTAAACGCAGATGGTACCTAAGAGTCCTAGACGGGCCTAAGACCAAGTAAGTAACGTGCGAAAACATTGAATTCAATTCCATTGAATTTGATCGTTGCTGGCTACTCAAATGAATGGGAGTTTTATTAAAGCAGTTTCTAAACAGCCATGACAGCAGCAGGCCTTTTCACGTACAGGTCAATCATGTTATTTGAGCTCCTGTCAGATACTTTTCTTAGTTTTCACTGCTTAATCATTGTTAATTTAACGCTAAAATGCTAATCCTCAATATTGACAAAATTTTCAGAAAATTTCAATTACTTGTAAAGTGTGGAGGTCAATTTCAAGAATTCTACGAAAGAATATAATCTACTTTTCGTCAAGAGTCAGGAGAGGATTTCAAGAAAGAATTTTACCGTCAATAATGAGTTATCTCCCATTTAATTAGCATCCAACCCTGCTCCTCTTATTTGATAATAAATGATTGGATGATTCAATTTAAGTCATCCTTTAAATTCCTCTTAATTTCCCGGACAGGATTTTTTATCAGCGGATCAAGAAGACATCTTCTGTAGAATCGTTCTAGCGTGGGATTAGCACACCACTCGCCTGGAATCAGATTGGAGCGGAACTCAATCCCAGCCATTGCATTTTATTGTCGGATGATATCGTAGAAAAGCCTACTTTTCACTTTTTACTGAAAGCAGGTCGTGAAAATTCAATCGTCGCACTGCTTACTTAAAGATCAGGGTCGACCGAACCCAATTGAGCCGGATAAACAGCGAAGAAAATTGGAAAATGTTTTCCAGCTCCGTTATCACAAAATGCTCAATCATAAATCGAATAGCTTACTTTGGGATGATGATTCAATCATGGTCTTTTACTTTCAATGATAATTTAAAATACCTACCTTATTTCTCGTAGCGGTTCACTGCTCATAGATGGCGAAATAATTTTATTTATGGATTGTAAGGTTTTTAAATACTGGAATACAGTACTCCATTCTTAATACTGGAGACATTCTGATCTATCAAGGAAAGTCTTGTTAATGGAAGGAGTTCTCATTGTAAAGATGAACAATAGGATGAGGCATCAGTGTTCTATTTATTCACCTTTCAATTCAAACCAAACGAATTTGCTCTCACATTTTCATGTCAACTCTAGACTGTAAAGTTTCTCATTATGACTCATTGAAATCAATATCATTTAGCTTGTTCTACTTCTGCTAGGATAAAAATACACTCACTTCAAAACACTCAAGGTGCAAATACACGATGCATATTATTCACAGGCATAAAATCATCGTGTATTCGCACCTTTATGAATCAAAATGCTTAAGATTCAAAATCAGTGTGGAATGTGGCGAAATAATCATCTATGGTAACATTTTGAAAAACTATACTATTTTTTAATATTGTCTGCTAGATTAACGTTTGAATAATTGAGTGGGATTAGAAAAACTGTCGTACATCATTTGTTCATTTACCAATGATATAGCATAGAGTAGCAACTCTTGAAAAGCTGTATTTTTATAGGATCTGTATTCATATAGAACTCCGATCAAAAAGTCTACTGGAATTTTCAATTGTTTATTGTTCAAGACTTAGGATGTCACTAGCCTCACACAACGCGAAATCAATTTCTTTAAAAACTATCGATCTTAATTTTGTAGAGAATATAGGAGGTAAGAATTTTTCAACCGACCTATTCTATTTTCAAACAGTTCAATGTTTCGCCTCACTTCATCATTCACAAATAATGTTTTCTCTTTTTAATAATATGAAGCTTCAAATACTTTTTCAATGAGCAAGTTAAGAACATGCTTCATGAACATGAGCTTGAGTTGCATGTAATGATCGGTAGGGTCATTCAATTTCTAGTGAAATAAAGCACATCACTTTTACGTGGGGTTAACAAAGCACTTTTTTCTCTCGTTTGACATTTTCAGTGTTCATGAAAAAGCCAATAACCTATTCTCTCTACTGTCCAGTGAGCTGTTCTAGTTCGTTCGAATTTTCACTAGATTGAATAGATTGAACTCTGAGCAAAAATGATTTTTCAAATAACAGAGGAGTCGATCAAGCGTTCTTCATAAATCAGAGGGAAAAACATTTTTTGTTTCCGAGCACTTCATTGAAATCCCTTCTGTCATTCGAACGTGTGGATTCACAAGATTTGTCAGTCATTAGGCCGACCCAGTATTCTGCTTTAACAATACAAATTCATCTCTGTTCTTCCAGCATGCATTTTTACTGATCGTTAGAGTTCGAGCTCCTAGAAACCGTGTAGTAGTCGCTTATCATTCAAGTTATATCTTGAAAAGTAATAATATTCACATTTCACCATTCATAAACTCCATTGATATGAATTCTTGAATTTTAAAATAAAAATATCAAATGTGAAAATAATTATTATTTTATGGTGAAGAGACCACATTGTACATAATATTTCTGTGAATATTATTTTTATCGTGACCACATTGGAATGACGACTTGCTTGTGAATAATTGGTCACGCCCGTTCAAAGTTACATTATGTAGCCGTTATAATTGCCATTTTGTAGAAAAATCAGTTCCATGGCTCGTTGGAGTGTGTTCCACACCAATCGCTTGTCGTAGAGGCATTTTTCCTCTATAATGATTCATTTTTGGCCACGCATTGAGCTTTCCGGGTACATTTTAACCTCGCTCCATGCTCCGAACAATCATTCAATATATACATACTGTTTGACAAGAAAACTAATGCCCCTGGCGGATTGATATCTAGCATGCTCGACTGGCTATTTCTCCAGTTTGCCGGGGGCGGGCATTCTTTCTCTGGTCAAACAGTAAGTTTATGGAAAATTTTCGTCAACACGATAATGTAGTTCCAGAGAGCACTTCAAAACGAGTTGCAACTGTTGTGACACTTGAGAATATGGATCGTGTCTGAGTGTCTGCGAAAGGGAGCACTACAGAGATGTACCGTGGAAGGACAACATTTATCAGAAAACTTCTTCCTCAATTGATATTTCTTGTGCATTACAATAAAACTTTTGTTCGACATCTGAAAACTATGAATTTTTAACAAGTCAATTCAAGTCAATTGACTTGAACTGATCAAGTTGAGGATCATCAATAATCCTCTAAAATTGAAAGTGAGATGTTTATTTTGAATTTGATGTCTCCCCTGAATGAATACCCAAATTTCAGAGTAAGAAATTGATTTCTGCCTACACCAATATCAATACAGTATTTCCATCTTTAGTTGGATTGAGTACATATGATCATAGATCACACGTTCATAGAAATAACCAGGCGCGTATCCATAAGGGGGCAGAAAGGAAAATTAATTTCCCTAATCAAGGGCTTATCTTACGCTAGATAGAATGTACGTTGAATGAGTTGAAAATATATTTTTAGAGTACCGTAGGCTACTTTTGTGAGAAATTTTCCTGGACCCTCTTTTTATGGTATAACAGGGATAATTCTTTAGACTGCAAAGTGATTTTTGTTCGTGATAGTGGTACATATTAAGGTTGATTTTGCTCTTATAGTCAGTAATTATAGTAAAATAAACGGCACACGTAGACTAGGCTATGATACGAGTATTTATTACTTAGCTCATTTTTAACTAAAAGAGTAAGTGGAGCTTAGTAGGAATGAATAAAAGTGGTCAGAAAGGATTTCTCTCTCAAGTGATTTGAAAAAATTGAGAATTTCTCAATGGCTTGAAATTCCTGATTTGCCGGCCTCACAATACTCTCCCGGGAGAAGACCCTGGGACCCGTTTTTCTATAACAGAGAAACAAATACCGGCTTGAGAACGCATATATGTAATAAAAATATGACAGCGAACTATTTTTCACATTTATAAATGCATTATACAAAATTTCACCAACAGTTTTCAAATTCTACTTTGGTCCAGTCCTTAAAATTGTCTATAGTCACAGACCTCCATAAAAAATTCTGGATGTCAGCCATAAATTTCTCTTTCACCTTCCAAAGAACTCACGAATTATTCTAATTTTCTTATCCTTGGATGAGTTTTGATGTAAGCGAGAAATATATTACCTCAGATATCACATCATGTATTATATTACAATAATATATTCAAATAATATATATGAGAGGGAAATGTTCATCTGATTGATGCAGATATCAGTTTCCAGGAATATTCCAATTGAAGTAATTTCTCAAGTGATCTACACTCTACAGTCTAATATCGTCCCTCTCAGGAGCTTCTAGTTCCATATTCAGTTCTAAAGCATCTAATTTCGATGGAATGTTTTAACACTGGTTCAATAGCCAACAAGTTCGTTGTGGTGAAGCACTTCAATGTTTCACTTTGAGTCAAAAGCTTGCTGTCCAGTTCATCACATAGTACATTGTAGTAGTGCGTGCATTCACACACCTCCGTCACAATCGGTTAAGTTTATCAAAACGTGCAGGCTTCTAAAGCTTTCGAATTGACAAAACTAGTCTTTCACTTGTTATTAGGTTTAATAGTGCTTCACACTTCACAAACCAAAACGGTTGTTTTATCCTTTAATAAAATACATATTTATGTAATAATTATGAACAAGGCAGATAGTTTATTATTCACAATTTATTCCAGATTGAATACTAAAATGGAACTTCATCAAACTACCCATGAATTGATTGAATCTTTGAAGTTATTGAATTGAGTTATTATATCAATATAGGCTGGTGACTGCTGTCACTCTCTTTGAAAATTCAGATTTTCAACAAAGCTTTATCTGCCGCATGTGAAAATCAACTCTCTTGTGCTAAATTGAATTGGAATCATAGGTTTCTGTATCAGGCCTTTGATCATGATTTGTTGAGAGCGCGGATCCTCTAGCACCAAATTTTGATTGAATATCAACAAAATAACCTTTTTGGGAAGGACAGAGATAGAGCTTGTGTGTGGGCTCTTTTTGTAACCAATTTTCAACTGTGATGTATCATACTAGCATCATCAATCTCCTTCAAACCACTAAAATTGATCACATGATATTGATCAAATCAACAACATTCAATCCGGCAGTGTCAATGACATCAGAGTCAAAAAATTTAGAACTATTTTTAAAAGACGATGGATTCTCATAGAAAGAGATTCCATGAACCGTCCAACAGCTACATCTATCGTATTTTTAGACAATTAACACAATGCAGAATGTGTAATAATTGATGATGTATCTAAATATTTATGTACGGGATAGCATTGTATGGATTCATTGGAGTCAATAATACATTTGAGGTATAGCACATGATTTAAGGAGCGCACAAGATCCACATCAAACCACGCCTACATACACACCTCTAGGCTCCGCCTACTCTTTCCTGATTGATCATGCGAAATGTGGGCGAAAATGTATTTCTGAGTTCCGCCGGCAGTGGCAGTAACTGGGTGATGCACAGCATCTTATTTTTATTTCAAAAATTGAATGTAATGACCGTGATAAATGTATGTCTTTTTTCAATAAAAAGTAAATGAATATAAAAATGGTTGATGAGCTTTCCTTTCTACAAAAAAAATATCTGAACAATTTTATTTTGTTTGAACATGAAATACTTTTTGAAATATCAATATTAATAGATGTAATCCACATTTGAAAGTACAAACTTGAATATTGTTAGGGGTTGAAATTCAACATTCGCGTGTCGTTTAAAAACCAATAATTAATTCATCCAAACAAGCATAATAGTATGCCTGCTTTTTTAAGGATAATTGGCTGAAAAAAATTAAACTCAACTAACATAGATAATTTCATGAATAAGCTTTAAATCTCTTTTCAGTCTTATCATCAAACTGTCTTTAACACGCCTTCACTATTACGTTAGGCTTTGTTCTTGATAGGCTATAAAATCATATTAACCTGAGATCCAATATAACCTGATAAGCTAAGTTTGGAGCGTTCCTCTCTACTTGGCATGTATCGAGACAGGCAAGTCTTGGAATATTTGATGATATTGTGATGCAGATAGGCTAGCCTACTTGGAAATGATGATGATATGAGGTGGGCTTCCCATGGCCAGTGTAGGAGGCACCATGCCAGCCAGACAGTACAGTACAGCTCTATTCAAATAAGCCTCAAGTTTCTCTGCTGCTAGAATTGTGTCAATCAATAATAGGCTGTTTCAACCTGGTCCAGACTGTAAAGAAATTCCTTCTCATACTATATTCGCCGTCTGCCACCATAAATTATTTAACGCTAGAATATTTCCTCCATAATTGAGGACTATATCCTCTACCCTGCCCAGAACCAATGATGGCTCAGATGCAACATTAAGATGGTTATGAAAAGCCATATTGTGCACTGAATATGGGCTTCTCAAGGAGACAAGTACGCTTTTATGGCTTCTTAATGAAGGTTTCTATGCTCACTCGCCATTAAGGGAACATAGGCGAATGAACAGTACTGAAAACTGTGAGTATTACTGATTAATATTATGAAGGGGGTTCAGAAGGCAACTACACTTACATTTTCCCAAATACGGGTATTACGAAGCTATTATTGAGATTTACTTTCTTAGTGACGTACGGTAATATAACCATGCCGTACAGTGATATGTATGCGTTCTTATAATGTATTCACAGTGGAATACATCATCCAGAGTGATGTATTCATAGATCTGTGAGTATGCATGTTTAGGAGTATGAAATTAAAAAATAATCAATCCATCATCAATTTATTTATTTGAACATTTTATCCAGTTACCTGCTGTTTTACTGCGTGATTGTCATTGACGATTGCATCGACAGTAAGATATCATTACCACTATAGATCAACATTATCTTAATAATTAGTCAATCAATCAATCATTGTCACGTGATTTCCTTTCATTGTCTATCCAGGTGCCTCAGCATTATAAGCAAGCTATTTAAGCAGAGAACTATCATGAAAATCATAAAAAACACATCAACTGTGTCATCATAAACCATGGACATAAAACATCATAATTCTAAGAGCTATTAATAATTGTGCGTCTCAAATAATGAGAAAAATTCTAATACTCAAGAGTAATAAATTCGATTACTCCAAAATTCGAATAATCTAAACTATTTTTTGTATTGGTGATTATGCATTACTGTGGTAACTACAATCATAGAGAAATAAAACGTATTGCGTATTCATTCTCTATGCTATAATAGAGAAAGAAGTGAGAGAAAGATTCAATTTAAAATGAGTTTCTCCCACTTGAGTTTCAAGCTCATGGATATCATCATTGAGATGTTATTACTTTGTTGAAGAATGAATGTCAGTGATCGGCCATGATCAGTATAATTTCAATTAAATAATTTGAATTTTCTCACATCGAACATTGAATAATAGACTATCCATTCAGATATGATGATAATAATATTGATTATTGAATCTTTCGCGGTGAACCATTGCACACCACAATGGTATCAAACGTTACTGAACTTCTTTGTGATTGTCAAAAGTATGGGGGCTCACACAGCTGTTATAAACAATAGGTTTTCTAGTTGATACAATGAGTTTAGTACTCTACAAACTGTTGTTAATCACTCTACACATTCGATCTCAAATAGGCTAGCATAAATTCTGAATGTTTCCTGAAAGTGAATGCAATTTCCGTCACTGAAGCATATAAACTGTTGAAGTTCGCCAACCTTTCTCAGGCCAGAGACAATATTAAACAGTTATACAATGTTTGTGAATTAATTCCGTGAAAATCTCAGTTCTGCAATGCAAATGATGAGTTGCTCCCTGAATCAAGTTAGAGAGCCCTTCCGATCCACGAAGCTCTGGGCCCTGCTGAATACGCTAACCCCTCTAAACTTCGGAGAGCGATGTTCCAATGTTGAACTGCTGTTGATTTGATGAATCATAATAAGCTAGCACAATGGAATTCTCACTGTTTTCAACAAGAATACTGGACTATGTTCGTGACCTGTAGATGTGACTTGGACTTGGAAGCCAGAAAAATGCAGTTCACATCATTCTATCACCTTATATCGTCTGGAATTCTGCAATTGAAAAGTTATTGACAACAACTTTAGAGGGCTATCTTCTTATCATATTCTGCATTGGTGGTGTAAAACATACAAAATGACTTGAGATAAGAAACGGTGCTCTTGTATATTATACGATACGTATATACTGTGAACATGAAAGAGCGGTATTATATATGATATGAGCGAACAGCTTTACACCAAGAGAAGAGAGAGTTTTACTGCTCGCGCTACATTTTTAGAACTCATTTTCTGCTTTATGTCGTCGTCCGGCGCTCGAAAGACACAAGTTGGCAATGTTTTCGTTTAAGAACTGGAAAATTATCTCTTCAAAGCAAGTGGGCTACAAAATCTCTGTAGCAATCAAGATTGTTAGATTATTCTATGAATTTGTTTCACGTGTTGAAACATCACTAGATGATTACAGTTTAAAAACAATTTTATTCAACTATGGCTAAGAGGTTCTCCCACAGCTTGTAATAGTAATATAATATAGTAAAATAATATTTTTTGGATGTTTTGCTGGCCTTACTTACGTTTCCATATTATCAATGGCTTTCAGTTCACAAATTACCTGACTGGGATCAGTGATGCATCAACTGAGAAATTCAGGTTTCATCAATAACTAGTGCACTTGAATAAAGTACAGTATATATATTAGCCTGGTACAGTACAACTGTATATTTACCCTGACACATATTAAAATCTGAAAATCTGAGCAAATTTAAATTTTGCCTATCTGCAGATATAATTTGTCCTTGCTCACACGAGGCAATCTTCACACTTACAAAATCTGCAATTGTGTACAAGAGTGTATGCTGCAGTACTCTTCTTGCAAAGTATGTTTCCTGGCACCAGCAGTCGCAAGTTGGAGCTTATTTCAACTTGGCATCAGCTCAACAGTCATCAGAGTAACTCACCTTTAATTTCTCTTTTTCATTATAGCTTCAGAATAAGAGTGACATGCTGTTGTTATCATTATAAACTGGAGAAATATTCCATGTAGTTTGAGTTCCTTACATAGCAATGTACGGAAAGTGAATATATTGAGAGGTCAGTTAAGTCAAGACTATTTCTAGTAAATTAATATATTCGAATATTGAATAATAAGGGAGTTAGGCTACTTCGAAGCTCTGACTGGACTTCAAAACTTTGTTACAATGGAGTCTCACAGAAATATTGTTTATTACTAAGCAGTGTACAGTAATTTTTTTCAAATGTAAACTATAATAACAGGAATGATGGAAGTCTGGAAGAGTTAAAAAGCTATGGGAGAGAGGCAGATATTGCCCATCTAAGCTAATATATCAAGGAAGAAATATGAATATGAACTCATCAATTGTTGATAGAGTGACTGTATGTCACTCTTACAAGTGGAAATTAAGTAATAGGACAAGGGTATGAAACTTGGAAGGATAGCAAAAATAGGTACAACATTCAAACCAAGCTAAAATCAGTCGGGTTAAAGTAATATTGACCCTTAATAAAATAAAAACTGCGCCCAGTAAAATATTGTTTGGAGCATTGCAAAAATAAAGTTTTCTATTGAGAATTTTCAATTCAATTCGATTAACAATTCTAGTTTGATTACTTACATTAGAATTAATTTTCGACTATTAGATCGACTCGCCAATATTAAGACCTTGGTTTTTTAAACTTCAATTGAATAAATTAATAAGATCCCAGACTAACAGAATAGGTTTTTTCTTATCTGTGCTAAGACCCTTATCCCCTCTTCATGGCCATTTAACTCATCAAACAAGATTAAATATGATCTGGACACAGTATTCGAGTAGGCTACTCGAGTATTCTAGAATACTCATCATCCAATATGAGCCTCTCATTTCTCTTGTGATTTATCGCTCATTAATAATGCTCAGTGTTCTCAAAAGATTCGAAGCTTCAGCCCTCCTTAAGTTCACCATCAAAATCTGTTCTCAGAGGGAAAATGAGTGATTTGTTGACCCAAAGCGAGGATGATTTGAAAATCCATAATAAGCCGGATAGATCAATCACATAGGGAGTATTGATTTGTTGACTCATCTATAACTGGAATAGATTCCGCAATTTGTCAATTGCAGACGTTCAGGTGGTTGAGTACTCATTTTTCTCGTCTATTCATAGATGATGAATAGACGCCCTCACTCGATTGTTTAGCTCCGTCTATTGATTCCAAAGCGATAGAACATGCGAATATTTGAGATTAAATGCTATTTGTAAGCTTTATGAATGGTTGAATATAAATAATATTCCAGTATGATCCTAATCACATGAGATAGATCGTGCGAATCTATGGTTTCCAAGTAAGTTACGGTGGTACAATATTTTGAAACTAAGCAATGGCGCCTGGAATCTCTCATATTGATTTTCTTCCTAGTAGGGAACATAGGGATAAATCCAGACGGATTTGACACCTCATTTGTTGAAGATTCACTCAACTGTGGAAACAGCTTACCATGTAATGTAGAATTAATTCCTGTTGCACTCAAATATAGGACACATAGTGGAAAACAGAATTTCCAAGGTGATATATGGCATAAACGAGAGATGATAAATGATTTTGCGTACATGTTAATATGAAATATAAATCTTATACTAATAATTAAGTTATATAAGAAAGTTGAACAGAAAATGTTTTGTTATCTTCAAAATTGTACACAACACAATTATATGGAATATTGTATTTCTTTGTACAATAAATTATTTTATTTGAATTAATAGATTTGAGAGCTTAATCATTTTAATAGAGCAATCAATATGATTTCTATTTTCATCAATTGAAAGAGGAAAGTGTTTGAAGGATCTTGTACCTCTTGTATCTATAATTATTGTAGATTGATAAGTTCTAAATACATAATTTCGTAACAAATTATTGTTATTATGATGCCTCTCATTCTCGAACAACGAATATTATTGGAAAAAGTGTACATTTGAGGAATCAATCTGAGGTCCAACAGTATACAATTTATTTTTTAATATTTTCTAAGTAGATTTTAACTGTTCTTCCTCTATTTTAAAAAATTGTAACTTATAGAATAATTTCTAAACATACATTTGATATCAGTTCCTTTTCCCTATTCTAATTGACTTTCAAGAAAGTATACGCAGTACATCTTCTACAGCTCCTAGGTTGTTGCGTGCTAAGCAACAGCTTCATAGAGCAGACAACCTGTTGGAAAACGTATATCGTATCGTAACGTATCCGATTAGTGGAGTATTTTGTAAACCACTCTTATTCCTTTATGAGCTGTAAAAAGGCGATGGAAAAGCCAATGTCACAAGACGTGAAGACTATAGATCCTAGAAAAGGCGACGCTCTAATGCAAAGCGAAAAAGGATATTGAGGTTTTAATTACATTGTTTTACGGCTTGTTTGCAATCGTTCTCGGTGTGATAATGATTGGACAACGTTAGTGTCATGCCGTAAAACTTTCAAGAATTATGAAATTATCTTTATTCGATTAATGTTAGCCTAGCCTCTGACAATCCTTTATAAAAGTAGTGTTCAAAATTTATACTGTAAATGCTTCTATGAACTTGGGTTTCGAATTCTATTCACTGAAACGCGTACCGGTAGTCTACTGAAAGGAAGAGAAGGCTTCGTAGGAAGAGAAAACAGGCTTATCACTTTTCCATTTATCACCTTTCTTCGCGCAGTCCAAGAAAACTATCAATCGTACACTAAAAATCGAATAGAATAATACAGGGTTGGTGAAAATTATGGAAACGGCTTATTATTTCTTCTTCTTCTTAAGTTAACAGCAGTTGGGCTGGTTGGCAGCAACTCTCCACGCTTCTCTGTCATCCGCCATCCTTTTCATGTTGCTGTAGGTGGCACATCTCATATCCTTCAAAAGTTGTTATAATATTTCTTATAAGAAGGTAATTTGACGGTAGGTTACATTGGGAATCGTACTAAAATTGAAAATACTATAGATTCTTCATAAGAACGAGAAAAATGCTTTTCTTATAGACTGGAGTAATCATTTAGTAAACGGTCAGATGGAATATCCGTTACAGTTTTTCGCATTATAGCAATAATAAAATGATTACCTAAATGATCAATTGATTCTCGTTTTACTCCCTAGCAGCACAAGAAGCTGCTATTGCACTAGTTTTACAGGTATTAGATCAGTCTGAAGAACTAGAAGAAGAATAATATCGTTCTCCATAGATGATTATTGTAATAGTCATTTAATTTTAAATTGATGTCTTTCTGATGTAACATCTAGATTTGGAATTTTGTTTAAATTTGAACAGTAACCGAATCGGATTTTCAACTTCCTTAAAATGTTATCTGTGCATGGCTGAATGAATAGAATATTTCTCAATTGAAATTCAATAACTTTTCCGGCATTGGAATCTCAAAAACAGACTTGGAATCAATTGGCATACAATTCCTGGCTATTGTTCAGGATAAGGATCGTGAGAGAGTTCAGCTTTTATGATTGTATCACTTGCACGAGAGAATTTCTCATATGTCAAGTACCCTCTTGATGATGGAAATGTTGGTGCAGTTTTAGAATAAATTGTTGAACACAGTCGATTACCAAGTGTATGGAATGAGATCGAGTGAGGTTGAATATACAATAACAATACGTTGGTGACGTTGTATGTATCACCGTGCCAGAAAATCAACCACCGACAACACGCAATTGTTCATTACTGCATTTCTGTATGAGACTTTTTCAATATACAGTACAAGGCTCTCCTATAATAAACTATTTTGATACCAAATGCGCAGACTCTTGAAATGAGAAATATTCCGCAGTCGTGCCTCAGACAGTCCATTTTTTTCTACGCAAAATGTAAATTTATTCCGCAGCGAAAAATGTAGGTGGCGAAGCATTCCGGGTGCAGAAAGTAAGCTGAATGCCTGTCTGAGTACTGAAGGAGCGTGCATGCATACCTCAACCTCATATTCGTACGAGAAAAAATAAGTGGACGTTTTTAATACACTATATTGCGCTTTCATACGGATTCCGAATAAATCCACGATTATGAATGCAATTCACTGGTTTAATGTTGGCGAGCAATGATTATTATTCATAACCAAGGGTACATATATGCAGGAAGTGTTTTGCATTCAATTACTATTTTATTATCAGTGACAGCTAGCCGCTATCCACGTGACTTGAAATAATCGCAGTGATATTTTCTCATCCGAGTTCGACTAAAAAATAAGGATAGACATTAGACAATCAATTAAATGGGAAATTGAATATTTCCTAGTGACCCACTAAACTGCTCTCAAAGCCTTGAATTTTGAATGAAACTATTTTTTGGATGTATTATAATTTTCCAGTGAGCTCCCGAATGACCCTCATGGTAGATCTTTTCGGAAATGTATTGCATTTTCCTAGATATTTGCTGTGTTTTTAGAGTTATATAACATAATAGCTCTTTCCATAGTATTTTAAAATCATAGAACTATATTCAATCAATTCATCATAGTATTCTTTAATTGTTCTCATGAAGTATTCCATGGAAAAGCGGAAAACTCAGACTACCATAGGAGTGAGTTTTTAGTTAGTAAATATGTTAGTTATTGCATGTGGTTCTGTCAGGAAGTAAATTATCCTCTCAAAAAATTCTCCAAAAAAGAATTCGTCACCCGTCCCCTACCCCCGACCCTATTGAAAACGCTGCTGTGGAAAACAAAATTTGTGTACCAAAGAAATCCAAAAATTTTATAAGCTTTCAGTAAGAAAATGTTTTGATATAGCCTAAAAGAAACCTGTCTCCCTCTGCAATATACATTTATACATACAATATAATAATTATGTGTAGCCAACCCAAACAAAATGAAAACTCTGTTCTGGAAGCCATTGACATTGAAGAAAAATTTGGAAGAAATTTTGGGGAGGGCGAGGCGCTCAATCTCACCCACTTAAAATCACGAATTAGAAATATGCTAAACTTTCAGGAATCATACTCTCAGTGTTTGAGCTAACAAGTTTTATAAACTTTCTAAATTATTGAGCGCCCTCGCCCTCCCAAAATTTCTTCCAAATTTTTCTTCAATGTCAATGGCTTCCAGAACAGAGTTTTTCATTTTTGTTTGGGTTGGCTACACATAATTATTATATTGTATGTATAAATGTATATTGCAGAGAGGAGACGGGTTTTATTTAGGCTATATCAAAACATTTTCTTACTGAAAGCTTATAAAATTTTTTGGATTTTTTTCTTTGGTACACAAATTTTAGTTTCCACACCAGCGTTTTCAATTAGGGTCGGGGTAGGGGACGGTGACGAATTTTTTTGGAGAATTTTTGAGAGGATATCAGTTTTTTTAATCACCTTCTTGTTATAGAGGTATTATAACACTGCAAACACAATGGATGGGGAGAGTTAATTTTTTTGAAACAGTGAAATGCTATGTTATTTGATAAAAGATATTTTATCCTCACTATTTGGGTGCTACAAAATTATTCTAGCTATAAGTGAGCCAGTTATGGTTAATACTGAATGAACAAAGAAGACGTTGTGACTGTGTCTGTTGCATTACACCTTATCATTTACTATCCAGACTTTAACGACATATCATTGTAGCAACATTAATTCATGTATAGGCAGTTATCCACAAAGTTTGTTAAATAAGATTGAGATTTTGAATTTAGATTGAAATTTTAACCCATTACGATAGGTCACATGACCACTTTTGATGAAAAAAATATTTTGTAATCGAAAAATGATATCCTTGTAAAAATTTGCCCAACACCATTATTATACATTCCAGGAACAAAAGTCTCAAATTTTCCCCATTAATGATTCTCAAATGAACGATTCAATTTTTCTATTTCCAGTCAGAGTTTTATTTCTTTTAATTGCTGAAATTGTTGAATTGACGCAACATTTACATTCTTTAAAACTTCAAATTCCAAATATTGCAACTTTAATCATTATTCGGGCAGAGCTACAGAGCTTAATCGGGCATTGAATGATTTTAAATTTTAAATGTGAATAGACTTCTACTAATCTACTTGAAGGCCTATATGACCAATTAATTCTCAAATTGTAGGTATTTTAATATACTTTAAGAAATATGTTGGATGTCATATATGAGAAAGTGATACTTCACGGTCAAAATTCAAAAAACAAATGAAAAATTACGATAATTCAATGAACTTTGAAGAGCTGTATTTCGCAAACGGTTGAGCCTACAATAACAAATTTGGTCTCAAATTGTAGGTAATTGAATCAGCTTCCAAAACTATGTTGAATGTTCTATATGGAAGAATGATTCTTCAGGGTCATAATTGAAGAAATGTGGAAAAAGTGGAAAAATTCAACAATTTGATAAACTTTGAAGGCCTACATCTCGCAAACTATTGGGTCTACAATAATCTATTTGGTCTCAAATTGTAGATTCTTGAATTATCTTTCGAAACTTTGCTGAAAGTCACATTCGAAAAAGTGATGCTTCACGGTCAAAATTGACCAAATGTAAAAACAAGTGAAAAATTACGATAATTTGATGAACTTTGAAGAGCTGTATTTCGCAAACGGTTGGGCCTACAATAAGTGATTAGGTATCAAATTGTAGGTATTCAAATTTACTTTCAACCCTATGTTGAATGTTCTATATGAAAAAGTGATTCTTCAGGGTCAAAATTGCAAGAAATTGAAAAAAAGGGTAAATTCTCGTTAATTTTATGAACTTTGAAGAGCTGTATCTCGCAAACGGTTGGGCCTACAATGATAAATTTGGTCTCAAATTGAAGGTAATTTGATATACTTTAAGAAATATGCACAATGTCCTCTATGAAAAACAGATTCTTCAGGGTGAAAATTAGCCAAACGTTAAAAAAGTGCAAAATTCCGCCATTTTGTACGATTTTTGGAGATGAACCGGTAGTTTGCCTAGGTCTAAAACTTGGATTTAGCATCCCAAGACTACCATAAACATTACTAAAAAAAAACCGACTATCCCACTTCATACAAGGTAGACCCTATTTTTGATGACAATTTTACTGGGCTATTATTGAAAAGGTCGATTTTGGCGGTGGCAACAGTGTGAAACTTTTAGTTTTTAACCGCTAGGATCGCGACATTTACATCAGGGCCACCTAGGAACATGGTCTAGCTAGACACTGAATTTAAACGTGCAGCTGACGTCATCACATCGTGTCCATAACAACTCATGTTCACAACTCATCCCTGCATTAAAATTGGAATTCGTGTTTGGTTTTTCCCGTCTCGAGTTAATTTCAACTGCACAATTACCTTTTGGTGGGTAAGTAGGTCTATTTATTTATTTTTAAATAATAAAAATTTAAATAATTATTCAAACTTTGTTGTGATCAGTGGCTGTTTATGAACAGTATAGTGGAGTGGTAGGCCTCTTAGCCGTGACGTCACATTTCGAGTGTCTAGGCCTTGTTCCTGGGTGGCCCTGTTTACATTCGATAAAAAGCTTCAAATTCTAACTTCAAATTGCAACTTTAATTTTTATTCGGACAGAGCTACAGAACTTAATCGGGCATTAAATGATTTGAAATTTTAAATGTAAATAGTTTAAACATGTCTTCAATCGCTTTTGGTAGTCCGAAATCTCAACTCATTACAGATTTTTCACATCAAGTGCTCAAAGTTGAAAAAATTGAAAATCCCAAAATTAGTAAAATGACAAAATACCCGTATATAGTATCTTTGCGAATTTATATCGTAGAAAGTTCGTTCTGATCTCAAATGAAAGCGCTCAAAAATCTAAGAAAATAATGTCATTACAACATTTTAAAATTTTCACTACCTTCCGCGTAAATTGAGATGGCGGCATGCGAACATCAAAGGGAAGTTCGTTACAGAATATATAGTAGTCCCGGTCTTTCATTCGTATCACGGGGGGGACGGGTGGTGGAACGACCGTTCCACTAGACAAGTAAACTGATTAAATCCATGGATAAGATAGGCTTTATCTTATTCATTCTAAAATATTCAACAAGAGTATTTATATACGATATATACTCTTGGGAAAACTCTTCTTCAATGGGACAAAATCTATTGAGCATAGTTAAATATCAAATTATCATGAGAATGATAAGTTATGATTAATTGGAAACAAAATATCTGTAAAGATAAAGTAGTCTGTAATAATGAATCGAATTGAAAAGAGTTGTGTAATGAATTCAAAAAGAAAAAAAATAATTAATAATTAATAAATACATTAATTAATAAATAAATGAATTAATGAGTTAATGAATAGTTAATGGATTAATTAATGAATTAAATTGGAAAGAGTTGTATAAGAGGAATCATCGAGCGTTTCATTTCTTCTATGCTGCACAATAGACTTAGTGGTCCTCAATTATTACATTGTTGTTCATCGAACAATGGATGACTGAAAAGTATCCCTTCAAGAAACATCAAGTTCCTTCTAAGCCGATAAAACAGTTGTAAAATAGGAGAAGGGTTTTTTGTGGGGGTGGGGGTGAGCTTTCCGACTTTCCTCCTTTTTTCATCGCATATTCCTGAATCTTGTTAGATCTGATGATTGTTCGATAAACATTGTGATTGTGCAATGACTGTAACTCAGTTCTGTATTGTTATGACAATAGAATGCTTCTTTTTATCAAGTTTCTTGTTTTCATCAGAGCCAATTTCTTCTAGTTACGAGTGGGAGGAGTGGCAAGCAATTCAATTTTCTTTTTATGTCTTACAGGAAGCTGTGAATTCATGAAATGGTATTGTGGATTATTACGTTGTAAATTCTGAATGGAATAACTACAATCCTATTAACTAGTTAACTTTCCAACTAGGATAATACTGCATCACAGTTATTAACAAGATTTTCAAATTGAATAAAACTCTAATAAATATTTCGAATTAAATAATATGGGAATATTGAAAATGAAAATTAAACTAAAAACTGAAGGATTGAAATGGACTGAACGAGTACAGGAAAATCTTATGTGAGCCAAAATAAATTCAGTAGATACAACATATCGCAATTCATACAGACACAAAATAGACACTATGGCTATGTCTATTTAAAACACCACTGTTAAAAGTTTAGTTGGGAAGCTGAATAATATTATATTGTAGAGCAAATTATGAGCTTTTTAAAATAATCAATCAATAATTTATTCAATAATTTACGAAGAAGAGTACAACAAGCTCCTACCTAAAACTGCTCATAAAATGTATTTATATACATTATTTAAATATGATTTTCCAATATTTTTTACTTTTGAAAACTATGATATCATTTATTACAACATGATACAGCGGAAAGGAAGCCTTATCGTTTAAGAAAGGAAGGAATTTAGCATAGTGAAAAACTATCTACACACATTCTTTGAACATTATTGAATTATTGGTCCCTTGAATCAAAAAACTAAACAAGAATCCTGAAAGGCGCTATCAAAACCGAGATCCAAATAGAAATATCTTATTTATAAATATCTAAATATTTAGCAGGCATGCTTAGTATATATAGCTATATAGTGAGAGTAGGAAAATAAGAAGATTATTGATACTATCGATAATTCAATCTTATGCAAAGTGATATCATCAGGAATGAGTACAACACTAACCCAAATTTGTCGGTGTCAAAAGCACATTCCTGCTCTCGATGATGTTGGTAATCCCACAATCTCCACCTCCGAAACGTTTGTTGTATCACGACAATCTCCCTAGATTTAGTCGATAAGGAATTCCAGTGAGCATCAAGAGAATCAAGAATTCCAAGAATTCTCGAACTTGCCGGTGGAATGACACAAAGCTTCGCTGAGTTCCAAAATTAGAATACCTAGCCTACTGCTTTCGCATTGCAACATTTTAGATTGGGAACTAATGAAAAGTTGTAAGGAAATGTCAAGAGTTATTCGTACCTTAAGACCAGCTTTCAAAGTTTTGATTGATTTTCTGAGAGTTCAATGGAACTCGGTTCATGAGGTTTCTCTGAGAATATTGAAGGTGATTTCTCTCACAGTTTTTGAAAAGAGGCTATTAGAGTGGAATACTTATGAAGTTTGCCGATAAGTGATTTTGACTTGTACGTAATTATGTCAAGCAAATCTACAAAGAAACAAATAATATCTGAACAAGAAAGCATAATTTTTGTGTTGTGAAAATTGCAGTTACTTGATCACTCACCCCAAGCGTGGACATTACAGGGATAAGTTTCAGGCTAAGTAGAGTCCAGAAACTGGACCTCGAAGTCTGAGAAGAGGTGTTTCCTATTACTTCTCGACGTCATCCGTTATTTCTGATCTAGAATGACACTTCACATCTCGCCCCAAGGTTTGGCAAAGTAATCTATTCTGCCGTCTGTGTGAGTAGTAACTGGCTTTATTGAAATATAATATAATTAAAAATACATCATTTGCACCATACCTGTCAAAAGCATTTCCATTACTTTTTCAACTTAATCTAGAATTTTAATGATGCTCCTTGTTGAATTCAGGAACTGACAGTGCTCAAAGCTTAGTTCTCACAAACAACAATCATATTGGGGAAGTCTCTAGTGGTCCGTGTAATAATCCAATCATTCAGATTCAGTACATCTTAGTACTGTTTGGTCAACTCTACTAACAGTTATGATCTTTCTGGTGATTCGAAACCCACACTTTACTGTTAATATTATTTGTCACAGACAATATTTGATGGAAAGAATCTTTATAATCAACTCTAGAGGTATCACTTGTCAAGCGCTGCTACTTAACATTTCAACTCTACTGATACTCTTTCAATTGAAATTGAATTCCAGTATCACTTCCGTGCTCACATTACAGTATCAACAAGTTGCATACTAATCTCGATTGGGGCTCTGTTTGGATATTTGCAGTTCCATCCTGTGTGATAACAACCATATCATTTCGATTGCTTCGGGTTGTGGTAATACGATAACTGGATTATACAAGACTTGATTGTTTCTGGCTCCATGTTTTGAAAATAGTTAGTAGTCGAGCAAAGTCTGACATCACTGAGCGGATTAAATCGAGATGAAGCTGATAGCATTCAAGGGATCAAGTAACCAAAATTTGGTGATCTCTAAGCGCAGCAGAATGATATTATAACAGTTGTCAATCCTAATTATCCTAATTGGTTTCGGATTATTGGCATGAGGAATGAGGTAACTTGTTACCTCATTTGTAATTGGATTAACGATTTAATAAACATCCAATGATTTTCTCAGCTAGCTCAAGATTAGACAACATTGACAACATAGGACATCATTCTGACAGCATTTAAGAACTAGGTTTTTATTTATAGTACTTCAATGTAATAACTTGTATTATAATAATCTTTAATGTGATCGAATTTCAAAATGTTCAGTAATGATGAAATTATTCTATGATAACATAGAATAATATCATTCTATGTTCCCAACATACAATGTATTTATGTGTTTAAGATATATCTTTTTACGAGTAATATATATTGATAATAATATGATTCAGTACTCAAGTATTATAGTCCATGAGTTTAAAATTATTGTAAACTTCATATGTGAAAGAACGTTAGGATATAGTAAATTCTGATGTCACATAATAATAGAAAAGTGTTGCCGAATAACGGAGAGTTGCTGCAGTAAGAGAGAGAAGAATTGTTTCCAACTAAACAGTGATGATATAAGAAAACTTCCAACAATGCGAACAAAGAAGTAATCAAGTGGAGAGAAAAATATCAGGTATTAGTTTCCTCAGTGGGAAGCCAGGAGAGTCTTACTTCAACTTCAAACCAACATGAGATAGCAAAAATTAATCTTCAGCCGCTCCTTCTGAAAGTGTGCTTTTGTTTTTCAAATGGATTATTTCTCCATCACCGAACGAATCACTTCAATTTCTATCTAAAACAATCTGTAGAATCATCATTTCAGGTCGCACTCTTCTACAAATTGGAGTAAAAGATATGTTTATGTTCTTTTACTTATCATCTAGATCTGATAGATTTTTTCAAGCTTTTTAATTAATTTAATAATTTGGGACCCAACCAAACTTGAAGTGGAATGTATTTCCTCAATCAAGCTCCTTTGAAAAAATCTGACCGTATTATGTGAATGCTGTTTAAAGAAGGAGTTGAAAAATCACTCATTTAAAGATGGAGAGTGAACAAATTTGAAAATGTTGGCTGGAATTAAGTCCTACTGGAGAGCATGAGTTTACAAGACATCTGTTAAATGATCTTTCTAATTCTTGAAATCAATCATCTAATCAGTATTGTAAACATAATTATTGGAAGAATCCGGCCTGTTCAATGTTCATAGTTTGAAGAATTCTCATTGAAAGTTTCATTTCATCACCCAACTGAAATACATATCAAAATAGAACACTATTAGATACTTTCAATCCCTCTTCTTTATTTCAGCACTGCACCGTGGTTGATAGCTTCACCAGTCAACAGTCACATCTTCAACATAAAATTATAAATTATTGGATAGAGAAACCATAGATCTACTTCTACTGAAAGGGGTTATTTGATTTAATCACACCTATAGAAGTTCATGAGAAAAAAAAACATTTACTTCGAAGAATTATTTTATTTCTGATGTTCTGATTTTTATAAAAAGTGAATAGGAGCTTTATTGTAGAGTATCATATCACCAACATTTTAGAAATAACTCAGTTCAATGCGATTATTATTATTATTTAGCGTATGGCGTTTGTCGGTGGGGAGACCCGAAGGTTGTTCCACCTCGCCGTGATAACCTAATTCCACTTAGGTTGTAGCTTTATCCACTTTTCAGAATGATTTAGAATTTTGAAAGCATTTCTTTTTGATACATAAAAGTCCAAAAGTTCATAAACCACAAGCACAACACAAGAACACGAATGCGATGAACGGTTCCTAGAAACTAGATATGTTTCTCAATAAATTATTATAATAATTCATCATAGCGTAGACGAGGGAAAGAACCTATTTTTTTAATTAGATTTTTTTTTATTGATTTAGTTTAATTAAAAATCTTATCGATTACAGAGGACTTTTTGAATGAAGTACATCTGAATGTGCAATATCGATTCCCGTATTGTCCGTATGACTGCTTGTCTGTTTTTGTTGCGGAGAAACTTTTATTCATAGGGTTAACAGTAACCTACTAAATTTTGTTCAGAATTTTTCAAACTGGCAGGTGCAACTGACAATATCCAATAGTGTTTTCTTTAAATCTTATCTCTATTGGCTCCCCAATATCAATAGAAATTCTACATATCAGTTCAATATTATGCTCTGATATTATCGAAAATCTAAATAGGATTAGACTCGTGAGTCGATGGTATCCAAAGTATAGACAAGAATGTAGGTTGAAATTTGAATTTGGTTGTCGGAGTCTGTTTCCATGGAGACGATGTCCGCTACTGCAATCACTACCAGTATTGATAAGTTCACCGAATAGGCTAAAGCTGGAACTCTGAAGTCTATTCGACGTTTTACCGGTAGACTCACATCACGATTTAAATTGAAAAGATAGCGCTAATAACCTTATCACAATCACATGGAGCTAATTTTGCGCTTTCTTCCGGATGCAACAAATAGCTAGCTACTTATGATCAAGCCTGATGTAATAGGAGAATCATTATGAAACTTTGTAACCCGAGGGAACAAAGTACAAAATACCTCTCCAGTCTCCATCTATGATGCCAATTATGTAAAAAAATTTCTTTGATTGATAATATTCATCAAGATCTATCCTCCAACTTCATAACAAAACATAACCTCATTCCCAAGCTACTAAGAATCTCTTAGAACGTCTTAAATTTGACTAATGGAATAGTAGAGATGATTATTCTAGGGTTCAGGCTTTGGACATAGCATCAACAAACGCTATTAAATCAGCTTGAATATTTTGTTTGAGTTCTCATTATAACTGGGCTTGAGCGGAAGTTCTAATAAATTGAAAACACTGGCCGACTTGAGCAATTGTTTCAGAAGAGCTAAGTGGAAGATTCAAATTGATTGTCAAGAAAAGCTCGAAGGCCTCGAACAAGAGCCTATTAATTTGAGAGGGATCAACTTTCAATTAGAAGTGAAAGGAAATCGAAGAGTGTGCAATCTTTCTCATGCTGCAACAAGAGGGAGGAAATTCATAAGTCAATATTGGAAAATTTGTTGAAGAGAAGATCAGAAGTAATATGATTCATTCAATAAATGATATTCTCTAATATAATGCAGTACTCACTAACAATGTTCGAATCGAAGAGAAAGGTCTCGTGAGATGAAACGAGATATGTTGAAAGGACTGTCAACCGTCATTTAAAATTTATTCTTTCTCAGTAGCATTCCATTTTCACGAATTGTCCAGCTAATGGATGGAAATATCTAGAATTCTTATTCGTAATTAGCTTCACCAGTACAAGAGAATATTTAAATAAGAATATTCGAATTCTGAGAAACACTATCAATTTGGCCGAGAGATTAAAAAAATATATTTAATTGAATAAATTTGAAATAATCTATTGGAAAAAATAGTGCTGCTGCAAGAGGAGTGTCTTAAGATTAATTTTTACTATCTGATGGGTACAGTATTTTGAAGTTGAATCAAGATTCTCCTGGCTTTTTATTGAGGAAACTAAAAGCTGCGGAAACTCAATGGATGGTAAAAAAGGGTCTAGGACAACTCGCCGCGGCCAACTCGCCGCCGCCAACTCGCCGCGGCCAACTCGCCGCCGGACCAACTCGCCGCCGGGCCAACTCGCCGCCGACCCAACTCGCCGCGAACAGCTCTTATAAAGACTGATTCTCCCGGCATTTGTCACCACTTTTCAGGGATATTTAGATGCAGCTAACGATTCGACATGATATATAAATTAATTTTTAATTCACTAATCAAACTAATGTATTGAAAAACACGTTATGTTTATGTTTAACTAAAACATGTTAAAAGGTACAAAAACTAAATTCATTGATGATATTTGTATTGAACCTTTAGCTTTTCTGTAAAATGCCTAATTTAACAGTAATTTCAGATTTCAGGAATTCACTATTTTAACAAAGTTAACGAAGTTAATTCCATTTATCACAGAGAATGTTCATTCTACACAAAAGTCTTATGAAAGAATAAAATTTAGCTATTATAAATTACAATTTATTATTATATAAATATATTGTTATTGTAATTAAAATTATAATTTATATATCATCTCGAATCGTTAGCTGCATCTGAATATCCCTGAAAAGTGGTAATAAATTAAATGCCAAGGGAATCAGTCCTTGTGTGGAGCTGGTCGCGGCGAGTTTGCCTGGCGGCGAGTTGGCCGCGGCGAGTTGGCGGCGGCGAGATGGCCGCGGCGAGTTGGCCGCGGCGAGTTGTCCCATTCCGGGTAAAAAAGATTAACCACCTCTTGAGTGACAAAAATTTAAAAACATCATTCTGTTTCATCTACCTCATTATTTTGTGCTTCACTTTGTATCGTTTCACATAAATGTTTTATCCAATATTGATCAAATAATTTATACTTTTCTGTTATTTCAAGGTTGCAATGGCTGATGGCTTCGGTCTTCCACAGCATTGCTAGCTCGACAAGAGTGGCATCCCTCGACAAAAACTGGACCTCTCAACATGATGTGTTACTGCCACCTCTCATACAGAGAACCGATTCCGGTTGCACGTGTAAAAACCTCACTGGCTCCGAATACACTGGATGTACCTGTCGCGGTGATGACCTCTTGCACATTCCAGAGAATCTAGCACCCAATCTAAGAACATTGTGAGTAGAATAGCAATTCACTAAGAAATGGAATAATATTGAATAGATTCATCACTATAAAATGGAATAATATCGGATAGATTTATTCAACAAAAATGTTGTACAAAGAAAGGAAAAGCCTTCTCTTAACATTATACAAATAATTCGATATGAGCTACTACACAATTCTCGCCATGAAATTATAGTTAATTTACAATAGCAATAGTTGAAGTACAGGGTCCGGCAGTGAACCCGGCGATTTTGAAATAACTGTGAAAAATAAACGGATTAATATTTTAAAATTGTATTGTTAGTATCTTGATCTAAGCATTTGAGAAACAACATTTAAATTGTCATTCCCGATTGAGACATTCTTGTATAGGTGATTTCTGAAACTGCCCATCATTTCATGGAGAAATTTCTCCATTTCGGGATATAACCCGATATGGAAAAACATTTTTGAGAACATTCATGCTCACACATGGCTGTATATTATGACTTATGGAGTCGTCTTGCTGGAATAAGGTTTCATTGTTCATTCCATGTTGACAAAGCTGAGGATTGAATAACGAATGCAACATTTCCGAATAGCATTGTGCATTCACATTAACTTCACTGTTTGCTCCCTGTCATTTTCAAAAAAAATACGGGCCCATGATTCCCATGAGGACATTGCGTATCAAACTGTTACCTTGCTCTTCGTGATGTGATGGGCAGTCTCTCAAAACGCCTATAGAAGAATGTCTCAATCGAATGTCTCAAAATATTCGTTTATTTATTACAGTCATTTCAAAATCGCTCGATTCACTGCCGGACCCTGTATAATAGTAGTTGACGATAAATTAAAATCAATGAATTTATTATTTAACAAAAACATTGTTCACTAAAAAGAAAAGCAATCTCTTATGATAATACAAATTCGTTACATAAGCTACTATACTACACAATTCTTGAAAAGAAAAATTTTTCTAAAGTTCATGAATGAACCATAATGTAAGGCTTAATATTCATTATTATTGAGGCTGAATACAAATAGATTGAAACAACTTATCCTTATTCTATTCAATGGAATCTCAGCTTGTTACGTTGACTAATTTTCCTCCAGCTCATCTGTCTCCTTCATCACTCAAACTTCTTGTAAGTAGTGAGCGCGACAAAGATAATTCTGCAATCCACAAGATTCCTCTACTCATGAAACCTCTGATACTCTTTGTGTGAGATTAGCGCGTAGAGTTTATGTTGAGTTCCAATATTAATCTAACGCGGAAGAGAATCTGCTGTGAAATTCTTGGAGAAATTAGGCATACCTCTCGCCGTATCTAAGACGTTATACAGAGTGACACCCTGGCAACAAGGCTGCGTGGAAATGATTGATTGAAGGCTTCCTTGTTAAGAGTGTGAGCTCAGGTGTTTAGTGCGTGAATGGTTCCATCAAATCTAATTCAACTTCATCGTCAACACTCGTACAACTAGAACTGTGCATGACACACGCGTTCCAATTAAAACGAATTGCTGTTAATTCCAGCAGTGAGATAATTTCAGTCAGTCAACAGTTGTGCAATGTGAAATATTCATTGAGATAATTTTACTCAGCGGTTGTTCAATTTGGAATATTCATTGAGTTAATTTAACTTGGTTACCAGTTGTGTAACGGAATATTCATTGAATAACTCAACGTAAAATTGTAAACACATCATGGAACTGGAGTGTGAATTTCAATTGGTTCCAATGGATGTGGTTTCAATGTAGCTTCACAAATAACTCCCAGAATGTACACATAATTCATAACATACAACCGTTTCATATGCGTTTAGCAATAGTGTTGAAGACAATAATGAGGATGAAAAATCTCATTAGTTGTGAACTCTCTTGAAGTAGAGGATCTTCGAGTCACTCGTTATTGGATCACATAGATAGATTATTGTTGAGTTTGAGAATTTCCAACATCAATATTCATCATATTCTTTGATTTGATTTGATTCATAAAAAAATTGAGATTTCTCATCTAAGAGCTTTCCACTTGAACTAAATGTTGTTTCACTCTCAATGTGAATAATTAAGGATTAATAATTGATAATGTAATCAATCAATATTCACATTGAGAGTGAAACAACATTTAGTTCAAATTGGCGCCCCACGTTGGGCGCCAATTTGAACTTATTGTTGTTTCTCTCTCAATGTGAATAATTAAAGATTAATAATTATTGATGTAATCAATCAATATTTGATAATACGGCCAAATCTCATGGCTTATCTGGGCGCCACTCAGTTCAACTGAGAAAATATTATTTAAATTTTTGATATTTAAAACGAAACAGTATGATACTGTAGTTAGTGGCAAGCAAACCCCAATTGCCTTGAATATGTAAGTATTCTATACAATACAAAAACACTCAAGTACAACTAGGATCTTAAGCTGTCAAAAACTACAGTACACTTTTAAACTTGAAAAACTCTTGTCTCTGGGTCGTGAATACGGGATTATTTGTTGATTGAAAACAAAGATAGTATCAGTAATTTCAGAATATATTTAAATTCAAAAATTATTTCAAAAATAAAATGCTGAGGAGCCTAACAAATTAATTAACTTTAAGATTGAGCTTCAAAAATAGAATAAATTGAAATAAATATCCAGAAGGAATATTCAAAACAATTGAAACTGATTGATATAGAAATTGATAGAATTAACTAAATTATTTAAAATTACCCATCAAACAAACTCTGTACTCTGTATAATGATATTGTTCAGAATAAAAGAAAATTGACTTTCAATAAAATGATTTAAATAAATGAAAATTTAAAATGAAATATTGTTAAAAAAATTGAGTATGAAATAAAATCCTCTGGAGAACTAATCTTTCCTACTTTAAAAGGGCCTGGAATGAGTTACTGTTATTTTGGCTAGCGAAAAATTTGAAGATGAAAATGAGTTTCTGTCAATTGCGACTTACTGCTTCGCCACACCGGATTCCTCTGGAATTCTCAGTATCTGACTGCAGATTCACCACTAAATCACCACTGTCTTCGATTCACGATCCAAACACAACTGCCAAATCACGACTGAAAGTGTACAACGCCCTCAGGCTTGTATTTATAGTAGCGCCACCCGCTCCCGTGGCAGGTAGCAACTTTCTCTTTGAAGGGTTGAAGATTCACTATTGCCATAGACAGTAATATGTTCCCTTCCAGTTTTTACAATATTGGGGACTTTAAAATTATCCTAACATTAATTTACAATATTACTCTCCAAAGGAATGAATTTTTTGTTTAAATTGAAAAATTGCAAATTGTTATCTGAAGCTCAATTAAAACTTTTATATTCCCTGACTTCTCAGCTAAAATTTACAAAAACAGTGATACATTGTTATTGGTCCTTTTTTACATCAATATTTGAGGAATAAATTTAATAACATTGGTATTTATGGAAACATCATTTTTAGAGCTGTATAATACATCTGTACAAAATTTATCTTGCTGACATAAAAACATAAAATAATCTGAGAATACATACAAAATGAAATCTAAATACAACATAACATATTCAGTGATATGTTCACAAGATAGTAGTTACTTTGTTTTAAATACATTGCCTCAAAAACACAAAATAATTATAGATAAAAAGCTACGAACTCCTTTTACTAGGTTTCATAAACATTTCTCATAGGAATACATTGATAGGATATGCATATAGAATACACTCATAGAAAATTAACATCAATAGAATCAAAATAAACAGTTTCTACATAAATAATCATCTACTAAAATATTACATATGGTAGTGCACTACTCTATTAAGCTACATGATAAACAATACTTAAAATACAACCCTACCTAAAACTCGAGTTTATCCTACTTTTTACAACTACAGAACATCCTAAACCTAATTGCTTATCAATCACGTGATTATCTAACTTATCCTACAGGTACAGATATTGATTATATTCTGACTTTACATATACAGTATTTTTTAATACATTTTTATACAGTATTAGACGGATCGATCGATCTTGCTTCTTTTTATTCAATTTTCAAGAATAATTGAATTTAATGTAATTTTTTATTTCATTGTTCAATAAATGTTACCTACTTCAGGTACAAAAATATGTCAATGACCTTGTAGCCAAACTACCTGCTTGCTAACCCTCCAAATGGAATCCACCCAACTTTCTAAAATTTCCCCAGTCAATGAACCCGGCCATTCAACCTCACATGCTCTGCATTCCACAATATAATATAATAAAATGAACATGCCTAGCAGATGAATAATTAGTCATGCCTGAATAAATACAAAATTATTTAGTAACTATTCATGCTGCTAGCAGTGGCCAATATTAAGAGTGTCACTCTCGAAAATTCCCAGCCATAAATGGTGAGAAACTCTTCCATTGTTTGATGTTCCTGAAACGACTATTTCAAACCCTGTGAACTCAATCATTATGAAATGAAATAGATGTTGAATTGGTGATGGATGATATCCATCACATTTAGGTTTTAGGGGTTCATTAACCTGTGGGTGGCCTGCATATTTGGTGCACACTCTTGCCTTGTTACGATTATATTCCTGAAGATTGATGTCATCTTGTCAATGTGAATTATCAAGATAATTTAGAAAATTAGTACAAACTGAGAAGATCAGTTATAACTTCTCAGTTGATAGAATGATAATTCTTTGAAAATATGACTGGATTTGTATGAGAAGTAAAGTTTTCAGTTGAAATTCAGGGTCAATCCACCCTCTTGAACATCCAGCAAGCAATCAGGTAGCAATAATTGTAAAAGTCTACGTTAACTCTCTATGATTATAAACACTATTGATTCAGAGAACTTATCAACATCTTCACGAAAGTTCATCGTGGCTATGTCAAGCCTAATGAAACACATTCAATACTAAATAGGGACCCTCAGCTTCAATCTATTCAGGGTCATTTCTAGTCACTGCTCCACAGTTCTGCTTCAACTAGAGGCAAGAATTCAACTTAACTTTTGAGCGAGAAGTTCACTTTGCAGTGTTACTTGAAGCCTACTGTAACCGCATTGCGTAGGCCTGGTAGAAATGGAATAATCTTATTCATTCATGGTTCATGGGAAATTATCATATTCGAAGTTCAATGCAGAATAACTTCCTAAGAATTCGTCACCAAAGCCCAAGTATTCAGATATGGAACCCATGTTGAGAATAATAATAATAATAATCTAAATCTTATATTATTCCAAAACCATGATTTTGAGTTCTTGAAAATCATAACATTAAGAATCGTCCATTCAGAAAATCGTCCACAATTATATTGTGGTGGGGTCAAACACACTTTGTATTAAGTTCAGAGCACCAGAGACTTTTGCTCCTGATTTCCACTCAGATATGAATCTGCAATATTTTTATTGGAAATATTTTTCTAGAGCAAACTTGATTGCTTGTCGAGTGATAGTTTTCCTTGTGCATCATTCATTTGTCGTTCAACTCTTTTGGATGGAAATGAAAAAAAAAATTAATGAAAATTAGTATTTTCAAAAATTTCTAGTAAATCAAAAATAACATAACTATTACTGTTGAGAGCTACAGAAAGGTGATTAATTGGTCGAGACTACTTTTCCTCTAGTGAGATTCAATAGAATGTGGGTGGCTTGATTTAACTGGAGAGCTGATCGATTGAATTTTATATGACATTTTTCCTCAATAACATGACATCAGCCATTCCTTACAGACTGATTCACCTCTCTTAATTTGCAATAAATTTAATAAATTCCATGAAATTTTCAATTTGATGCAAATCCATCACACTTAAATCCATCTCATTCTCATTCATTATAATGGAAATTATTATTCTTTTTCATGATATTGTTTCTGCCAAGTAAGTAGAAAGTAGACTAGTAGATAGGTCTTTTGGTAAACAGGAGAGCAAGTTTTCGGTAGTATTCAGCAAGCAATTTTAATCTAAGTGAATTAGAGTAAACGTCACTGGGATTGGTTGAATGCACGCAAGTTAAGGAACTTTTCCAACGCATTGCAAAGAAGCACAGCCTTCAAAGCTTTTTCACTGAAGAGAAAATAGCTGTGGGAGGAGTCACATTCTCCAATAACTGAGGAACCAAGATAAACCAGCCAGTTCTCAGTCAATGGGAACTGCCATTCAAGCGTCTCTAGACTGACATCAATAAGTGGGCTCTGCTTTCTTCTACCTCTTTTTATGGATCCCAGACTCCCACTTTCTAGGTACACTATGACCATAACCCTTTGCGGCCTTTAGAGCTCCCTTTATGCAGCTCCTGCGAATCTTAATAAGACTGTTAAAAAAACTGTCACTATCAGTTTCGTCACTAGAACAAAATGAAGGCGAATTTTACATAAAAGAGATCAGCAACTGAAAAGATAAACTTCATTGATATTGGGGGTACTAGATTTTGAAGCTCATATTTTTTATAAACTTTAAACCAGTATGTGGTTATAATTTATATAATAATTATAAATAATAATTTAAATAGTATGTGGTTAAATGAGAAGAAGATGGTATATAGTTTAACACGTACGACCATGGTATGTGGTTAAATAGAAAAAAAGAGACGGAGAAGAGAGGAAGAGGGAAAATATTCGAAGAAATATTCGAGTCGTATTCGAAATAATTTGAGAATTCTAAAAAAATATATATGAAAGGAAAATCGTGAATTAAAAAAACTTATTTTTAAAATTACATATTTATTGAATACAGAATACACATACTCATGGGAAGCAAAGTTTCAATCAATTTTTCTTTCGTTTGATATCGCAAATATGGATGCATCCAAGCAAACATTTAAAAGTCTTCAAGCACTGATTTATAGTCTGTATCATTGTTATTGATGGATATTTCGTTGGACTGAGCGTTATCTCAAGAACGCCACTTTCTTCAATAGGCCTACCTATTCTTGGTTAGGGTATTTGAGAGCCGTATCAGAAATAATCCATTATTTGGTTAGACTATAGTCGTATCTAATGGAGTGAAATGGAGAATATCGTAGCGTATCGTCTCTGAAAGGATTCTCCATTACCGTAATGACAAGAAACCTACATGTTATCATAAAGCTCGAACACAGGGAATCACACAATTCAAAATGGCTTATTTCTTACCTTTCATACTCCACATCACGGATCATCAAGATTCTATCACGGTTTCTATTTCATGTCACACTTTCCTAACGAAAATCTTAGATGATTGAAATTTAGTGTGCACTTACACTACACAAGAGAGTCCAAAACATTTTACATACTCAAATACAATTTCTTATACTTCAAATGGCCAACAAAATGAAAGAATAAATGGGGCAAAATGATGATTATTATTATTAGTTATTATGATTATTGTCAATTATAATAATTATAATTAACATTCACACTTCCTTCAGATATGTTGTGGAACCTCTCCATAATAAGTTGAATTGGTAGAGCAATAAAATAATATTGTCAATTCCATAAAATTTAGTTTATTTGAAACCATACTCGAGTTTCAATGCAAATCATGGCATCATCTTAGCATCAATGCTGGGCATTTAAATTCGAATATTTTTCAAACTAGAGAATTCCACAAAATTTAGTTTAGTACGAGAAATATTCGAGTTTGAAAATGCCCAGCATTGATGCTAAGATGATGCCATGATTGGCATTGAAACTCGAGAATGGTTTTAAATAAACTAAATTTTGTGGAATTGACAATATTTATTCTTTTAACAATCCACTTTATGATATGTTTATAGTAAATTCCTCACTCATGGATTCCAATACCCCATAACAACCCATATTAGTATGAGTTTTTATTGGAAATCATGAACCACTTCGATTCTATTAAGAGAATCAGCAGCAAAAAAATCTCCTGCATCCAATTCTGATAAAACGAGTACTGTATTCCAATTATGGACTTGTTTGCTGGATGGTCGAATGTGCTTCTATTCTATGTGTTCTCCATAAAAATAAAGCAGTTCCAAAACATTTTTCTCGATTCAGGATGCGTGTTCCGGACAGTAGCTGCAATGCTGCGGCGCTCGTTTAATGGCAAATTCATAAATTCAACACCAACACTAATCGCTAGATCTGGTGCCAGGATCTAATTAGGACTACTAGTCTGACTATCACACTCTCAAGTTTATTGAATAATCCAGTTAGCTGCACCCTAGAACGGCCAAGACTATTAAGCTCAGCGCTTTTTAAAAGATTACTTTTCTTGATAGGCTTTAGAGGGGGTATGCATCAGTGGAAAGCAACATTATCAGCAGCAAAGTGGGACTACTATACAATGGCTGATCCATCATCAACCATGAAGGTAGTAATAATATTTGATTTAATATTAGAATAATCTCACCCACAAATAATCTTTGATTAATCGATAAATTTTTTTTTATCAATTTATTATCATCTATACATCTTATAATCACAATAATTCATTAATATTCATCATTCTTATGCCCGGTTTTTCAGTCGCTCAATAAACAGTTTATGGATTCAATAGCACTATTAAATCAATAACCATGTGTTTTCAAATGCAAAAAAAGTTATTGATTCAATAAGTTCATTGAACGACTGAAAAACCGGGCATTAGTCATATTTTTCCATAATAATTATCATTTTCCATAATAGTCATTTTCATAATTATCCATTATTACTCATATATTATTTATCCTTTATCATTATAGATTTCTTTAAACTTCCCTCATCAGGCGCTCTTAATAGGCAATTATGCGAATTAGGCGATTAGGTGATAACCCTGTGATAGACTTCACAATGTTTTTGTACATTAACTTCACATACATTTACTAATACTACATGAAGAAATTAAATTATTCAACTATCTTTCTGTATTTTTTATGAAAATTATTAGTTTTTCTCATGCGAGTAGGCTAATTTCAGTAGCAGTGGAGGACTTCTTATCTCAAAGAGAAACTCGCAACCTGTAACATAAGTAGGTAGGCTACCTTATGGGACCGCTTGTTTAAACATTACTTGGGCTCGGGACAGAGCTGTTGAAGCATGACTTGAAGTCATTCAATCCGCAGTCACTCTCCCCCGTCACTGTTAATCATCATCTGCTACTGCTTAATGGAGCACTCAAGGCTTGACTCAAGCAGCTCCTTCTCTTCCTAACTTCTGAATGTAATCATAACATACTCAGGCTTGTTCTTGTTTGTGTGTACCCTCTTGAAGTGTGTTCGTTACTCAACACAGCAGATAATATTTATTTATTATGGTATCTCAACATACATGCACCCATGAATTTTAGTTTGAATCTTGAAATGCAAAACGGTTTAGATTGATGATGTTTCGAAGAGTACGAGAGCTTCAAATAAAGAGAGCTTCTGAGATATCTAGAAGACTGAGTTCTGAAAGATGGTGGACTTGAAACTAAGCCACTTGTTTCTTGTCAACCAACATACATTTGACTATTTTTCAGGGTTATTTCTGAGATAGGTAGGAAAACGCTAATTTGCTCTTAACGATAGTATCAAGAGTGACATTGAGGTGTTATGGTATCGTGAATGGCATATATTGTTGGAAATTTTTCTTATAATTCTTATAAATAAACCTACTAGTCGCTTTCCACTTGACTGACAACTTTCTGATTTCTAGTTGACTTATTCATAAGAATTATATCGATAATATACAAAAATGTATGTAATTTATGATACCGTTATATTGTTATGTTACTTACAATACTATTTTGAAAAGAAAATAAGCGTTTCTGTACCTAAAATTCTAGAAAAAACTCTGTCAAGTACTCTCAAAGTACTAGTCCTACTAAAGTACTACTGTAAACGTATGACAGGGGCATTAATCTATATAAAAATTAATATAAGTTTATATTTTGTATTCCAGGACAATAACAAATGCTGCCATCGAGGTTCTAGAGGCTGACAGCTTAATTTCATACCGCGGCACGCTTGCGGATATGTGAGTGAATCCTTATCAAATCAAATAATTTTAATATTCAATGTATTGTTGTTTCTGTCTTGAGATTGTTCGTTTGTAGGTTGAACAGAGTATTTTGGATTCCCTCGATGAAAATTCTATTGTTATTGAAAAACTTTCGATAAAATGTTATAGAATCATATAGGCCTAGGCTAATGTCTCGTTTAACACATCAATTTGAATTTGTGTGACTTGAATTTTAAAAAAATACTAGCTGTCCCGGCGAACTCCGTATCACCCTCTTCACCCCCCCCCCAAATGTCCCCCCTCTTCTCCCCACAAATGTTCCCCCTTCATCCCACCCCCAAAAAATGTCATTCCCCAAATGCCCCCCTTCATTCCCCCACAAATCCCCCTTCATATCAACCCCCTCTTTCGCACCAAATGTCACCCCCCTCTTCCTCCAATTGGCCCCCTTCATGTGACCCCCCCCCCCAAAATGTCACCCCCCAAATGTCCCCCTTCATGTCACCCTCAAATAACCCCCTTCATGTCACCCACCTCTCACCCCCAAATGTCTCCCCTTCATATCACCCCCCCCCCCACGAAAAAAATGTCACGAAGTAGAAATATCTATATCCACCCGCTTTACTGATGGAAAATTAAAAGAAATCTGCAATATACTAATTTTTAAAGCGGGTGGATAATAATCAATATTAATCAATGCTGAAAGTTGCCAAAAAAATTTCACCCGCCTCGGAATCGAACCCACGAATTATGCGTGGAAGGCAGAGTCGCTAACCAACAGACCACCGAGGTCATCTTTAGAGACTATATTGTAGCATGTTCAACTACACACCGATTTTTTTGGAGCATTATTGTTTGGACTGGATCAAAATGGATGCCATGTTTGATAGGTTAGGTCATTAATTTACTGATTATTTATCAATTAAAAAGAGATTTTCTTATATTTTAATACATATTATGTTAACCAGTGCTTTAACAATTCAAACGAATCCAAAATCATCTAAATCGGTTCAGCCGTTCTCCAGTTATAAGTGAGCGTACAGACAGCAACTCTCTTTTATTAATATAGATAATATGAATTTCCACTCCACTCTTCGCTTTTGCTTGCCATTCTATACAATTCGATTGCGATTCTATCAAAGATCCTAATCAAATCGACTTTCAAATGCCTCGAAAATCTCTTTTGAATTTTGCCTCTATTTGATGATGTCGCCTCTGTTAGTTTTGGGTTGGGGTAAAATAGTACACAATACTGTACTATTTCGCCACAATAGCACATTTTGAGGTTGATATACCCATTTTCGTACCTTTTTTAAATACAACTCCCAATATTCAAAATCAATAGGCTTCCAACTTGTTATATATTTTATTCAAAATTTCAAAAGTGTATGATCTTCCGTTCGTTAGATATCGTGCGTACAGACAGACGGACACGATGACGATCTTATTAAGGCCCTATCGGGTCACTAATAATAAAAAGTTCAGAAGAAGAAAATTTTAAATTTCAACAACGTTTAGAACTGAATTATTCCATCAGGCACCATGCTCTCAACACCAGCACTTTCTGAAATCTTGTACGAGATTGAACCACTAACTGCTGATCGGTGGTCCACCCTGCTAATCCTCAAATCATAAAATTCCTCGTGCACTTGGATGCTGCAAGAAAATTGCAACATATCCGCCACTTCCATCTCTTGTGGTTAAAACGTGTTGTCATGGCGACAATGGGGTTTGAAAACTTTTCCTGGTCTGCTAGAGATCAAGTTACTCGGAGACAATTTTCGAAACTGAGTGATGCAGCAATTATATTTTTGATCATTACAATCTTATTCTGATGGTAGGAGCTGAATCCGAGATAATGATGATGATGATGATGTTTCACATTTTACAAGAGTGACTCTCACTTAGTGGCGAAGCGTGGTATACTACTTATTTGGTCATCGCCGGGTATATATTTCCTATAGGATGACCAAATAATCGGCGATGACCAAATAAGTATACCACGCTTCACCACGGCTCCAACTCCCTTCGATTTAAAATTTGTAGAAACAAGTGAATCCATTATCATCATAATCCTTCCCATCACCCACTCAGATGTCTTGGATTGATTCTCTCTAGAGATAAATAAATTAATGTATAATGTAATTATAATATATAAATTTTTTATCAAAATTCAATATTTTTCAATCATTAATAAGTGTTCTGTGCTGTGTTTCAGTGTTATATTTTTCGGACTTTATAGAATCAAAAAATACTTTTTTCAAATGCTAATGTCTGTTTTCTAAGTGAAAACAAACTTACACCATGTTCCCTATAAAGAGATAATTGGTTATGTTGGCGAAGTGGAACAACTCTACTTGGGTCTCCCCACTATTGAAAGCCATGCGCTAAATAAATTAATTGAAAATAATTTATCATTATAATACTGGTATAACGTACCTATATTTTATGTAAAAATTATGGATTATATATTATATATTTATAATAAATTATGATATTATGCTTAGTATCAGAGTTAGAATACTATGAACAAGTAATCCCATTAAGGTGATGAAGTAGAGAAAATGCTAAGAAATGTTGTATCGATTAATGATTTTCATGATTTGAATGACTTTCTGAAACAAGATGCTTGAAATTCACATTAAATGCAATTTTCGAACGAATTTTAGCAGTCAATAATTTGTTAATTTCAGCTAAAAACTACTACTCACGAGGTTTGGAAATATCGTTTGAATTGAAGTGAATCATCAACTAGCAGTTAGAGATCAAAAGTGAAATATCGTCTCTTCATAATCTTGATAACTTTAGAATAGGAAGAGATTAAATCGATTGGATTTTTTAGGGGTTGCCAGCGGGCTGCTATGTAACGAAATAATGGCATCAAAGATTTCAATATAACTATAGTCCGTGCAAACCTTAGTTTGCAGTAAGCGTTTAAATGGCAATGCTATTTGTTATGGGGATATGGAAGCGCTGTTGCAATGTTTTGCTTATTATTTTATTCATTACTCCTCACTCACAGCTGTTCGCTCTCTTTTCTGCTCTCTCTCTTGTTTTGTTTACATTTCTTATTCTATCAAAACTACATGAATGAGAAAAAATTAGCACACTAATTACCTATTTATATGTTTTTACTATTATACTATGAATAATTTTTAAAAGGTCATTAGGTCATGAATTAGATTCTACATGAGTAGATCCGGCAACACTGCGCCCCATAAACGTAATACTGCAAACTAAGGTTTGCACGGACTATAGCTTTGTTGTTGAAGGCTTACATTGGAATGAAACAGAAGTAGACAAAGGAAAATCTGAGGAAAAATTGGCTTCGTTGGGAAAGCGTGTTCAATCCTAATCAATCTTTTCAATATTCTTTGTCTTGGTTGACAGCAGGAAAACCTCATTTAATTTTTCAATAAAAAGTGCATGATCTAGAATAATAATAATTGCCTCATATTACGACAAAAAATCACTTTGGGGATTAATTGCGTTTAAACATGCATAAGCTGTTGAATAATATATCGTGAAACAGATTACCCTATTACAAGAAAATTTGATACTCGAATTATCGAATTGTCACGATAGGAATTATATCACGAATTGATTTAAATATCCATATTTGCATAAGTCACAATTACTCAACAATTTGATGATGATCAGGTTATGTCACCTATGCATATTTAACTTAGTTATCAACTCTTAAGGGTACTCTCCGCACAAATGGAAATTGGAAATTCATAGTTCCATCGCATGAAAATGATATAATTCAACTCTGAAATAAGAAACTCTCTTTATTAAACAAAGGATGAAATCAAATTTCTATATAAGTGTAATAGAAATCATTATTACATGTCAAGTTGCAGCAAGTTTTAAAGTTAGTAGTCATCGGGACTTCACTATTGAGCACATTTGATTCACCTCAAGTACATTATTCATTTATTCATAATTATTTCAATGTTTAATATTTGTCTGATAGCCACTACCTTATTTGTATGATTTAATTTGGATATGTAAACTAAACATTGAAAATTTGCACTTGTAATAAGCTTTGAATAACAATAAAAATCCTCAGTAAGAATCAGTTATAAAACGTTTATTAATAGGTTAGTTTTCCAAACTTTTCCCACATACATTATCGCTGAAACAAATTATTGCCTTTTCTAACAGCCTCCACATTAAAATAACTATAAAGTCTTTCATATAGATAATATTGTATCATCATATATATGTATCATCCATAGATAATACATCATCTAGACACTAAAACCATCACTGAACAAAGATTATACTCAAAAATGAAAAACCATGTGCTCGACACAAAAGTCAACTTTTGATCCATAGAGAAGTATGATTCTCGTACCGTCCACATAAAGTGAATTTATGAAGTAATGTAGCCTGTCAATTAAAATAATCTGATGAAGAGCATTACTCTTAATAGTTTTATCCTTACTACATCAACTTCCAATTCTCGCAAGGAATGCATCAAAGCAAAAAACAACCTTTTTTAAATGTAGGATATGGAAACGTGAATCTGCTAGGGCTTGAATAGGCTAATCAGTGACATAGATTTGCGCTTTTCCCTAGTAACAGCGTATCGCTCTCTAAACTACCACCAACTCCCTCTCTTCTTCACACGCAAACGATTCAGTAGCTTGATTCTCTACCAAACAATGAACAGATTTCATACTCGATATCTACTCTAAAGTCGAGTTCACATATGAAAATAATACTTTTCGTTTCAAGGTTTTATATCTTCTGCTTGGAGATAAGATCGTGGGGAAAAAACTTTGATAAACAGCTTTTGCTCTGGAGAGAACATAAATTGAGTGTTTATTACTTGTTCGCCTGCAAAAATTACATGGGAGGAACTGAACTGAAAAAACCACAGAGACTAGCTTGTAATTTATGTTATTACCGTAGGCCATGGGATGATGAATTATGATGTAATAACCCTCTTTAGGGCTCATCACACGAGAGAAATCTATAACAAGGCCAGGGTTTTCTCAATCACTTTTGGAAAGCTGAGGATACTCAAATCAGAATAATAATGATCAATATTCCACCGATCCTGTGATTTAATCTATTCACAGCAGAGATAAGATAAAAAAGTATTGAGTTTGGTATTGGCTAGTTGCAGATGTGGATTTATTTTTCAATAACAGTATTGTAATAGATAGTATTAATACTATTGTAAATATAAAATGTACTGTATATTGAAGTATATTGTATTGTGAATTTATTGAATACTGTACATTGAACAAATAGTATTATTAATAGGTATTGAAGATTGACTTCATCGTTTTCACATTCCAATTTTTGGAATACGGAATAATATTATGGAATGCAATTTATGGTACATCGAGTTAATCAAAATTTGTGATTTGTGATTTTGTATTTGTGGTATGGCTCATGATTTAAAAATCTAATCATGTTTTTCATTATAGTTTATAGCACTGACAGACTTTTCAAGCTCAGCTTAATGAGTGTCACATCACGATATCAGCTTGACAATGTAGTTTTCTCTTGCAGCTCCTTGAATCAACTACCTCGTCTGAAAGTTATAGAACCAGGAGTTTTCAACAATCTTCCAGCCTTGAGAACAATGTGAGTTTAAACCATAATATTATTTTATTCATCTCACCTTTGAAATGCACTTCTATTCGAAAGCATGTATTTTCATTTTCTGTCTATTGTCATTTTCATTTCTGATGTACCCCATAATGTTTCACTCATTTCATTATTGAATGATAATGAATTAAATTCAACGCTCTCTCATCCTGCGTAAATAATAAAATAATCTAATCTAATCTAATTCTACTGTTTCATTACTCCGCAGTCAGTTTTGTATATTTCTGTTTCAAGATTCCTGCGCGTTTGGTAATGAGAAAACGAAGTTAAATTTCCAACGAACGGACTGGCATTCTAGTATTCAACATATTAGCAGTTGAAATGAAGGGATAATTGGATATTGCAATTATCAATTTGCTATCGAATATAATATGTATTAATCCAAGCAGAATCAAAATAATGTTGAGAAATCTAATTCTGGAGAATTCTGCGAACTTATGGCGCATTCTAGAATGATTAAAAATTGATTATAGTCTGAAGCGGATTTTCCTGAAGCATGATATTCTATTTTCGGATTCACTTTATGAAAACGAGATTCCATTGAAATATATTTTGATAGAAATATGACCCGATTTTGCTGAAGGGGGCTTTAGGGTTTATAGTATGATTCTGTCATCCAATAGATGGACAGAATCATCAATCATGAAATTAATACTTCCAAGTCAGACTTTCCTCATAGTCGTCGAAAGCCAATATTGATTTGCACAGCAAGCAGCTATAGCTACCCATGGCAACAAGTAGTATAATTAGTATGTCATGATCCATTCAGTTCCAATTAACTGAGTAATTCGATTTATATCAGTATTACAGTAGGTGACGTTACTTTCATTATAATATTACGGGATGATAAGAGCAGAATTATGTAAACCGTTGAAACCAAGTACTTTAGTAGATTTCAAGCACTGGTTTGTGACGTTCTGACCTGATACAGCTGAAAAGAATGAATGGAGCAAATCTTGCTGGTTAATTAACGTATTTAGCTGAAGCTTAAACGTCAAAACAAGCTTAATATTATAACTTGATAGGGTGAAGTAGGATTTCTTCGTATTGTAGACTGGGAAAGCTTCTATCAACTTTGTCTAGAAAGAACTTCATTTTATAATCTTGTTTGATTTGATGAGATTTATTTTTCATGGAAAGAACCAGAAGACGGTGAATCACTATCATTATTAATGATTCCTCTGCAAGATTGAGAACCTTTCATTTGAAAGTAAAATATTATAGCTGATCATTTTCTTGTATAAAAATTTCAAAAACAGACTATTCTGTCACGAGATGAATATTCTATCACCAACCTGCTGTGAAATTTATGAGAATATTCCATTGGATCTAACTAACGAAACAGAGTTTATTTAAAAAGCTTTCCTTTAGTGGTGGCCACTCTTTAAGAAGTCTCAGTAGTTTTACCTTGGAAAAGTTTTTTTCACAAAGTAAGTCTTGCTCATTCAAGAAGAATATTGAAGTTTTCTTATTTCCTGTTATCAAAGAAGAAATAGAAGTGAGAAATAAGAATTTTATTTGCCATTAAACAAGGACAACAATAATGTAATAGGCATCGTCATCAGTTTACATATATTTGTCATTTCATCTTATGAAAAAATTTGTCATTTCGTCAAGTATAAAAACTAGGTAGGCTATCTTGTACAAAATCTGTTCAACCTCTTGGGAGATAAACTCAGATATAAAAATATGAAGTTTTAGAAGCACTAAAACTCTTAAAATAAAAGCTATAATTATCTTTATAATACATAATTATTTTTATCTGTATAAGAATTCATCGATGATGAAAAGGTGGAGAATATTTCTATTCGTATTCAAGCTTGCTCTGGCATATTTAATTTTCTCTTATTATGATTAAACCCTGTCATAATCAATTGATTCAACATGATGTCTTCTAACTCCGAAATTGTCTTCTAGCTTATATTTTTCAAGATTTTTAATGCTCAACAAACTACTTTAATAGAGACTCAAACCATGCTCTATGTAATAATAAATATTTCGAATACATTTTTTTTTTTACTTAGAATAAGAATCTATCGATGAAGCAATACTTCTACCTCTTTCAATTGGCGAAAAAAATTATTCGAGGGCTGAGAGAAGTGCTTTCAATTTGTAAAATTGATATCTTTATCAGTAGAGAAACAGGATATTGGAGAAAGTCAACAATTGATTTTCTTTCAAACTGCAGTACTCTATTATCTGCATCATACTGCATCCGGTAAACTCTTATTTGGGTCAGAAAGGCACTTCAAATTTATATGCATTTTTCTGGAACTAACTTTATTCTTTTCAGTTTGTTGATCATATTTGGGTTAAGTATTTCATTCGCCACCCAGTATTTCCATTAGAAAGGTTTCCAGTAGAATAATCATCATTGTCCGACACACTCAATCACGGAAGAATGGATATTTTGTAATCCGAAGGAACCCCTGTTATTTTGGTGTTGTTTACACAGAGAATTTTCTATTATGAATGTGTCCGCTAATGTTCCATTAACGGATTACATCAAAACATTTTATGGGCAATACCGTTCACTCAATAATAATTACTCAATAATAATTATTTCTCTTCCCAATGTAACAGTAAATGTACGATCGCATTGTCCAATTACCAATCAAATTCTAATTCTACAGTAATTTAAATCATTTATTGAACATTCACAGACAAACAATTAGTGAATTTTCGATAAACGTTTCCAAAATAAGGAAAATTTTAGATTTTTTTCTTGATTTGTAATAAAAATTGAAAGTGAATCTTCTAATAGTATATCCACAATCGCAAAGTCATACGTCACAATTCAATCGTCGCGTCTTATATAACAATTCAATTAAACGTCTGTAACATATTAAGTTCCTTTTGCCGGAGTAGAGTATGCAACCAAGTTGACATTGAATGAGTATCAAACATTGGAAGTCTTAACAGTTGTACAATATAACAAAGAAACATCCACTCCTTTTCCAGAGCTTATTATTAAGTACTTATTATAACCATTATGAACCATCTCCATTAATATTATTCTTATAGTATTAAATATCGGGGTACCGAGCTCTGCTCGGGGATAGGCCTACAAAGGCACAGGAATGAAAGTTTAAAAGGAAAAAAGGAATGAAATGAAACAATTCTATAAGTACAGCCATCAGTCTTATGCACTGAATCATCATTGCACTATAAAAAAATCAATCTCAGCTTTCGAAATATTATGAATAATCGAATTTGAATGCATATCATTTGAAAAATCGCACTTATAAAATTTTGCTTCATAGAAATAATAATATGGGTTGATATATCATTTTAACTTGTCAGAAAACAACTGATTTAACGTCAGTAAACGAGCGTACATCAATCAGCTGTTTTCTGACAATTTAAATTATTTCCTGCCACAACAATTTTTAGCTCAGCTGTTTTGATGAACTCTGGACGATTTTTCTCAAATAAATAAACAGATCACATGGCCATCTCATGCCTCAAATTTAAAAATAACAATAACGTACAATATGGAATATTTTCAAAATTTCCAATTCATTTTAATTTTCTATAGATAACAAAATCAGAAATAAAAAGGGAATAGGAGCAGCTTATGTGTTTCGATATTTTCTCAATTCTAGTAATCAAACAGCTGGTTTTACCAAACAGTTAGTGTAGTTGTGTATTTCATGAGTGATCATGTGATTGAAATGCATTGTCTCAGCAGCTGAAATAATCTTGTCTCACTCCACAATCACCACTCTCACTCTTTCTCATATTCACAGCCGACGAAATTTGTTTCACTATCAGCTGATTCCTAAAGGATCGGTTTTTCCTTTTAAGGTCCTTCAGCGAGTTATCCCAGGATGAGACTGGCGGAAACTAATTTTTGTATCACAAACCTCCTATATTCCAAATTTCGTCAAAATCGTTAGAAGCGTTTTCGAGATCTGTTGGACATACAAACATATAAACATCCTATTATATTAAGCGAGCAATTTCTGTATGTTTATATTTATGTACGTAGGTATTTATGTGGCCATTTATGTATTTATGTATGCATGTATGTCCGAACGGATCTCGAAAACGGCTCTAACGATTTTGGATGAAATTTGGAATATAGGAGGTTTCAGATACAAAAATTAGTTTGCGCCGGGTCTCATCCCTGGATAAACGTTGAAGGACCTAAAAGGAGAAATTGATCCCTGAAGAATCAGTTTATGAAGAAAGAAATTGCCCAAATGATGAGAAAGAGTGAGAGCGGTGAGTGAGTGAGTGAGACAAGATTATTATTTCCAGCTGCTGAGACAGTGACAGAGAATCAACTGACAGAAGAAACAATTTTCCGTCGGGTCTTGATGTTGAGAGAGAGTGAGTGCGAGTGAGAGAAGATGATAATTATCAGCTGTTGAGATAATTCGTTTCAATCATCTGACCATATTATGTAAAATACGAACGCAATCTCCGACTGCATTAACTTCCTTTGTAAAACAGCGTCTCGATTACCGAAATTGAGAAAATGCAGAAGCACATCAACTCTTCCTATTTCCTTCTGGATTCAAATTCATCAATTTAAAATTAAAAGGGTTTAAAATCATTAAAATAAAAAGGGATTAAAATCATTAAAATTTAGAGGAATTAAAAACATTGAAAATATTCTATATTGTAGCCTATCTTATTATATTAAGTTTGCAATTTCTGTATGTATGTATGTCCAACGGATCTCGAAAACGGCTCTAACGATTTTAAAAACCAGCGGTTCCATTACTAGAATTGAGAAAATATCGAAACACATAAGCTGCTCCTATTCCCCTTTTATTTGATTTTATTTATATATAGAAAATTAAAAGGAATTAGAAATTTTGAAAATATTCCATATTGTACTGTATTGTTATTTTAAATTTGAGGCATAAAAGTTAGCCATGTGATCCGTTTTTATTTATTTGAGAAAATCTTCAAAGGCTAATCAAAACAGCTGAGCTAAAAATTGTTAGCAGGAATATTTTTAAATTGTCATAAAACATCTGATTGATGTACGCTCGTTTACTGACGTTAAATCAGCTGTTTTCTGACAAGTTAAAATGATCTTACGATATCACCCCATATTATTATTTCTATGAAGCAAAATTTTATAAGTGAGATTTTTCATTCTAACTCGATTATTCATAATATTTCGAAAGCTGAGATTGATTTTTTATGATGATTCAGTGCATAAGACTGATGGCTGTACTTGAAAAATTGTTTAATTTCATTCCTTTTTCCTTTAAAATTTCCATTCCTGTGCCTTTTTAGGCCTACCCCCGAGCAGAGCTCGATACCCCGATATTATATATAAACATATATATAAACATACAGAAATTGCTCGCTTAATATAATAGGATAATATTACAGTATAAAATATAGCTTATTTGATGTTATTGAATACAAGTTCATTGTTAACAGGCATAAGAATGAATCACAGTGGGAATAAAATATTATTCTATTTTTAAATATCTGAACAGTAATGAGCTTGATCGAAAATTGGAATTGTAAGTTACTTGATTTCAAAGTACAGTTGGAAAGCGATCATTCAGTCATTCAAATGCAACTCACAATAAATTTGAAAGTAAATGAAAAATAAAATAACTATTACATGATGAATAGAAAAACAAACTGTAAGTTATCCTGATTTCAGTTGAAAAACACACTCATAAGCTCATTAGTATATTCTAGTCTACAAAGTATAATCAATCTGACTAAACAGTCAATGTAGTATAAAGTATTATAGGATAATTCAACTCTATACTTAATTCCAAATAGTTGATCATGTTGATTCTGATCAAATTAAATTCATGTTTGGAGGCTCCCAATTCCTGATCTCATTCAGTAGTCATGCATACATATTGTCTTGGTTGAGGTTGGTATTAATTTCAAGTAACATTCCCTGCGAGGTTCATATTATTAATGATGCCATGTCAATTACAGCTCAGCACTAAATTGATCACAGAGGCAATGACAAAGGTGTATCAGTTGTTTATGGTGAACACCAACACGGCTTGTTCCGTTATTCCAATTGCTGAAACACGTGCATGGTGAACAGTGGAATCATAGTTGTATGTAGGGTTCCAGTTATTAATAGGACCCAAGTACAACACATGGACTCATAAATTCATACGGCTGTTGATTACCTGTGTAATTGTAGTTGTAGTAAACACTGTCCCCGGTTTCCCCCATCGAAGGCACAGTTTGCTCGTGTAATCTTTGAACAAGCTACATTGTATTGCATTGTATTGCACCTCCTGACAAGCAATCACTGTTTAGTTAGGAAAGTCGGAGAAATGGCTCTCTTAGTTATAGACTCTGGGAGGCAGAGAGAAGCAGATTGGCTCCGCTTATTGTGAGACGTGTTTACACAGGCAACGGTCAGGCTTATTAGACCTGTAGTCTAATTCACAGTCTACCGCAAATATAAACGTGAGATTTGCTATGTGGAGCAGTAGAATTTCTGGAAAACATGGAAATAGATTAGATTTTGCGAAAAAGAGTAAAGTTGGAATTCGTTTTATTTTGATGGAATTGGCCATTTTTTTAGTCTCTTGATAGGCTACATCAATAAGGTTCTAATGATCTTAGATAGTCCTGCTTGTTCTCAATATTTTGTTATTGTAGCCACACGCCATAGAGAAAATTTTAGAAATATTTTATAGATATGATATATTATAACTAATTAACAAAATTTCTAATATTGCTTTTATATATTCTGAAAGACCACAGCATCTTCCAATATTGAATAAATAGATGAAGGGAGATATTGATGAACGCAATGAACAGGAATAATGAGGAATTCACCTCATTATCCACGTACAAGTAAAACAATCATGTGGACATCCTCCGTAGAAAAAAGTCTTCAGATTATTCAAATTGATGGCACTATAAGGATATTTATCAATTTTTTAAATACTTTTAATCCAACAGCAATAGGATATTTGCAATATTCTTTTACTCCTTCCATTCATAAGAGATTTTTTGGCAAAATTATTGAGTTTGATTTGATCTGTTAAGTTTTAATCGACACATACGGTAAATAATGGTGTTATATTAATACCAGATAATGTACGAAGGTATATTTTATACTTTTCTTATATTGAAACTTATCCATTAAATAATGTTTCCAAGGTTATAGGTTTATGATAAGTGGAAATTCCAATTTATATATGGTGAAAAACAACTGAATAGGATTTTTCGAGCTCCCATCTCTCATCTCTTGTCTATGTTTACTACCATATCTCTCTTTCTACGTAGAAAGTCATAATATCTTTCGTTATCTAACCTTTACCAGGTTCCTACTCCTAAAAGTCGTGTACGAAAATAGTTTAACTAGTAGCCCACCTATTCCCTCGAATGGAGTAAACGCTTAAAAATATCATATCAAATATTTTCGATACTTTCTTTTTACCGAGGGTTGTCTACTTTTTCATTCTTCCAGAGTTATCAACTATGCTCCCTCCCTGAAGAACTTTCCAGATGCCTTTTTTCAAACATCACTGCCTCAGCTGAGAATATTGTAAGTGACATCAATCAACTTGTTTGTATTTACTCATAAGAAAACGTTGAGCACACGCACTTGAAGTTGAATTTAATCTTCTTGGAAGCCAAGCAAAAAAGCATCATATTTATCCCCATCAGAAATTTAATATCAGGAGCAATATGAATATGGAATAACCAAATTTTTTCAACTTTGTTCATCCAGGTGAATGATTTCTCTCTTAGCTTATGAGTTCCACTTCAAAGTCATCTATCATTTTTCCAGGTGAAGTGGGTATAGAGTACGCAGACGAGTGTGATAGAAAATGTTTATTTCATTGTAATTAAAATTTAATTATTTTTATATTTAAGACGAAACCAGTATACATTGATGAAATGGAGTCTCACACAAAATAATGAATAGTTCACTCCTTTATTCTATTAATATTATTAGATAGATATGTTTTCATTCAAATCATCGAAATTCTAATATTGTTCTATTACTGTCGTCTTCAAAACCAATAGTCCTTCCAAAATCATTGAATTTCTTGAAATTACGAGTTCATTATGAAACTTGAATAAAAATGAATTGTATCATTTGTAATTTGCATTCGAATTTTGTGAATTTCATACTGAAATCTAGATGAATGATGTTCATTCCATTTTGATTTTCAGTAATGATGTTTGTTATTTCTTTCAAGCCGTTGCACTTATACAGGTCTGGGCGTAGTTCCAACCATGAAATATTTGGGCTCCAAGCATCCAATGAGCATAATGTGAGTATAATTTCACAGTATTCAAATATTCTTATAGTCATAAATTACATTATTATTTATTTATTCTAATCTTAGTGGGAAATGGAACGTGGGTTATAGAGAATATCATCCTGTTCGAGAATAAATAAAATAAATTACAGGAATAATACTGTACAATGAATAATAATTGAAATAATTCAATTATAATGACCGAACTGAACACATACACTGGTCTCCCACATGATTTTCCTAATAAACGTACTTATCTCGTGGAACCGTCCCCACTCCCCAGCAAGTAAACCAGCCTTTAAATTATTTCTCGCTCTGAAAACTCGGTTAAAACTCAATTAGTCTTGTTTCCGAGAAAACCTCTGAGGCTTCCGATGCATGACTGTTGAGAGATTCTGTTGAAATCTGAATTTTTCCATGTTGACATTAGTTAATCTTGTATCAGGAAATTTCGTAACCATCTACATGTAACCGTCCTCTCTTGAATACAGCTCCGTTAATGAGATCATACCAACACAAAATCAAGTTTCAACGATTTCAGCAAAGCATGGATCCATTGAAGACTTAATAAGTACAACATTGGTACACAAGAAAAATGAAATGACAGAGTGAAACAATGAAAAATCCTGTAAAATATTTTTCATTGTTTCACTCTGTCATTTTATGCTGTCATCCTGCTGTCAGGAAGTGACATTTTCATAGCACTGCCCAATCACGATAAGGGTTGACATTGCTTACCGTCTTATTAGTATTTTTCAAGCCAGAACCTGTTTTTTTTTTTATTTGACTCAACACAGGTGTGCCACAGAAGGAAAGAGAGAGTAAGCTTTGTATGAAGTTTAATTTAGTTATGTTAGATTTCTACTACGCGGAAAAATGTCATTTTAAATCTTGGAAAAAGAAATAATAGTTGACTCATGAGTATCTGCTGAATTGTAAGTACTTTCACCGGAGAGGGAAGCTCTTTTTGATCAACATTTTACAAATTTAATAATGAAATGTCATCATTCGTTCACGTCATTTTGACGTGATGAAGTTTCGACAAAACCAGCGAACCAAATATTATTTTGTCAGTTGTACATAATAAAAAATTGAAACAGTCGTAGGAGGAGGAGGGACTGTTTCCAACGTTATCATTTTCAGTTATGTGTTGACTGTTCTTGGCAGTGACATCATCATTAAGTTCAGCACGTAGGATTAATTTCGTTGCCGCCCTATGAAAAAAGCGATGTATCTCGTACAGAAATAGATTCTCTCTCTTCATTCACATGACTGCACAGTGTGCAACAGGCTGAAATTCAACATTTTAATTTGAGCCCGACTGTCATCCAGCAAGCCTGACTCTATCAACTACTATCTATATATATCTATCGACTTTATCATTCGATTTCTGCACTGCTCACTGATATAGTACCGACGCATTCATCAAACTGTGTTCCGTGAAACAATCGTGACTGCAACATCATTATCCAGCATGCCATTCCTTTTCCTCAAAATGAGGTTCATGTTATATGTGGTGACATTTCAGTTGAGCTGAAAACAAAGAGAATGCTCAAAACTGGTCTTGTTCTAGAAAAAATTCAATTCCACGGATTTTATTCACGGAATACTCAACATTCATAAACTGATTGGATGTGGGAATTATAAACAAAACTACAGGCCTAGATTATGATAAAGCTGTTGAAAAATTGTTATTGTAATACCATGTGATTGCCGATAACAGAAGTAACGGCACACTTCATAAAAAATGTTTAGAGTGATTTAGCTATCATGCTGAGTTTCCATTGTTAGAATTATTAGTGGTATCTCTTATTGGGCAACTACCTTGCTTATCAACTCCCACAATGAAAATGAAAAGTACATGGTAGAGTACATGGAAAGGTACAGCCTCCAGCCAATTATTATTGGTTTTGGGAACAGTAGTTCATCTGGGATACTAAACATAACAGATCAATGTACTCGCAAAATAGGCTATCATTGATAGCTATCCAGGAATACATTGTGGGTTTGAATGGCAAATAATACTTGCGGAGATATATTGTTAGTTCTCATACAATGCTGGACCAGTTCAACAATGATACGGTTTTGAAATATGTTCGACTCACTTCAAATGTTTGAAAATCATCAGTGGAAAAATTTGTTAACACTGTCACCCCAACGGTCATGAGAGATTTCATACATCTTCATACCTTTCAAATCACTCACTCAAATTGCTTTCCAGATTTGATTCGAGAATCAATATTTCAAAAAGTCAATACGAAAAGTTTGCGCCTGTGTTTACCTACCTCATTCTCGAACTTGGGAATGATGTTGAAGTTTAATCGACTTTGGCCAACATTTCTACATTGGATACGTCAATATTTGAATCGAAGGTGACTCAGTTTTCCAATGTTCCAAATTGCAGATTGATTTCATTATTTACACATTCCAATCAACTCCTGTGGAGTTGACCAATTTTACTCAGTTCAGAAAACAAAACTCGGTACCTTACTCGACATTTACTAACAGTACTTTAAATTTTCAAAAAAAATTCTCCTGTTGGCAATGTGAACATAGTTGGATATATGTGAACACATTCATTCAATTTTTGCAATCATTTCTCTCACTGAAGCCTCTATTCGTCCAAAAATTGAATTCCTGCTAATTTATTAATTGCTAGTTCCGATTTACTGTATCTTTATTATTTTAATTAGCAGAAACATTGTTCTAAGCTCCAGACAACTTTCCAATTTTAAATTATCCATCAATAACTACTTCGAGAGTTATAAACAAGTGGATCAACTTCGAGAGATTATAATTACATATTTTGCACCTATACAAGTGGAAATTAAATTCACCGACCATTACAATTTATCCATGCACTGTAAACAATTTCATATTTATTGCGTGACATTATTTTCATCTAGTCGAACAAGCACATTGAAGGTACTCAAATCGTATTCAAGTTGATTCTTTTAAAAGTTACATTCTTTTATGAAGAGAGTGAGTGCGCATAGTTATTTATGCTTTATCGAGTACAAATTGTTCATTTAATAGATGTTATATTCCTGAGACTGGACGACTCATAATTAAAAGTTAAGTCTCGAAACTAAAAGTAATCTCTAAAGACTAAAGTCTCTCTAAAACTAAGTAATACTCGAAAAGTCTGTATTCGATCCAATTCTATATTTGTATTCGATCCAATTCTGTATTATAATTCAATGGTTACTGAGATCAAGAGTTGGTTAACTTCAATAACAGAAACACTATTACACACAGAAGTCTAAAGCAGAAGCAAATTAATTCACTATCCCCAAGAATATCGGAAGCCGCAGTTGATTCAGCAGATGTTGTTACAACTATACATCGGTCTGAATTCTCTCTCAAAACAGTTCTCTCTCTCGCTCTTTCCTTTTTAACAAACTGCTGAAAATTCAGAGGTAGAAAGCAAATATTGAAGCAGTCTTCTGATTGCAAAAATTTTCAGGGTTACTGATAACATTTTCAGCATCCTATTGATTTTCCAGGACGGTGAATATCAGTTGTAAAAAATGTATTCCTGACCAATCGTGATAGCCCATTTGTTATTGGCCTGTAGATTGTAGGGTCCTGAGAATATGAGATAAAACGACATACTTTTTCCCCGTAAAATTTTTCATTTTAATGGAGGCCAGTGAGCTAGAGATTTTCGTATTCTAATACACAAAAAACTAATCCATATAATATATGAAGTGTGATGGTCCTACTTGAATGTACTCAAAAAGGCCTAACTCACTTTTTAGCTCTGTATTAAAAGTTACACCGTTTTTCAAAAAGTTTTATAAAATCTTCCGGTAGACACTTTTCGTACATAAAAGTAGACTCATAATACACATTCCACAAATCAAGTCACAACTGTAAGTGAAAGCTATTTCTCTCATTTTAAATATTTTCTTCATTTATGATATTTTACAAGTGTCGTATCCATAACAAATGAGTGGAAGTTGAATGTAATCAATCATACGTAAAGCTAGTGCTAAGATAACCTCAAAACAAAGATGACATTAAACTCTTTGATGACCTTTGAATTGTGTTTTTCAGTGATTTGGATAACAATCAAATAGAGAAACTCACCAGAGGAAGCATACAAGTCACAAGCGATCAATTGTAAGTTTCACCTTTCATTAGTTTTATAACAGAAATGTGTAGAGAAAGAATATTATCGGTCCAAAATTCAGAGTCATTCACGTGGGTTACCAATTTTCTGCGTGGATAATCCATAAAATTGACTTTTGGTATTTCCAATCCAATTCCATGAAAAAAGATTCCCTTCAATGATACTGATACATGTTGAAATATAATAGGTGGAATTGGGAAGCACGGTTGTAATCGAGGCAATTGAATGCAATGTATAAGATTAGCTTATTTAGTACGGTGTACAATGTTAACTGCAGTAGTTTGAGGCTTTTAGTAATAATTTTTAATAATATTATTTTATCGCATAAATGATTTGAATATAATTTTTGTCAAAACGAATTTCAAAAACATCACCGCTACATTGCCAAGTTTAAGAGGATGTAGAGGATTACCAAAAATGAGTGATGAGTTTGTCATACTTCCAATAGATTTTATCCTCATTGAGATGATGGGTTTTCAGCCAGAAAATATATTTATCGGAAGATTGATGTGTCAAACGCACATTCATAATCCAATTGGTAACTTCGATGTGCCTCTCTTAAAGGCTTGATTTTAAAATAATGTGATTAAGCAGAATACATTTTCCGCGAGTAAGTGATAAATCACTTGCTCCAATCTAAATCGGTGTTGAAGTTTAAATGGAACAGTTTCACTTTGGAAACATCAATATTTCCTGGAAAAGGTGCTGGGGAGAACTTTGAAATCTGATGAAGCTTCTATTTACAGATTATGAGCTTAGACTTCCGATCCATCATTTCACATCCATTTTATTGGGGAACTTATAATTATATTCTGTGGATGGAATATTCATGTTTGGAAAAAACCCTGCAATAAAATATTGTGTTATATTAATTGTGGAATGTGGAGGTTTTTCATAATCAACCAAAGAAGTACCTTCAGTATTCCTGCACTATTTCCATTCCAAAAATTGATTCTAACTATTATCAATATAACTATTTAACTATTCTTTGAACATTAATTCTCAAAAATTAATTCTAACTATTTAACTATTCTCAAAACATTAATATAGATTGAAATGGGAAGTTATTGTTTCCTCAGTACAATGATTCACTCCTGAACTCACTAGTAGTTCTCACCAACAGTGTACAGTGAGTGTATTTCTCACAATACAACACAAATTGTGGTCTTGATCTCATGAGTACGAACTGTCAATAACTAGAAGAAATGCAACGATTCCTTAAGAACTACTATCAAAGTTATTCAAATCTTGATGGTAGATAAGTCGCCATTCAGTTTCGTTTCTATTCATTGCAATGATAATAAATCGATGGAATTTGGTCATAATTTCAAATAAACTTCTATGTACGTGTTAACAAAACTAGTTAACCAGTTAAAAAGTAGTCTCTCCCATATCTAAATATTCCAATTCCTCTCCTATTTCTGGATAACAGTGTGGTGCTTGTCTAAAGCGACTCATACACTTCGATTTGTTCAACACATCTACGATATTTCATGAATGTGTAAAGAATGATATAAAAAAAGTATGTAGAGTATAAAATGTCAGTATAAAAAATGGCAAGACGTGTAATAATGATCGTGTGGTGTAAGAGTAACTTAATATCAAGATGTACTCTCTTAATCTTGTAACATTGGGATTTTGTGTTGGATGAAACACTTTGAAAGCCTTTAAGCAAGTTCAGTCACAGATGAAGCGACTTGATATTGAGGAAAAGACGTAAAGGGAAAATACCTTGGAGATTTGAAAATTCTTCTGCCGTTTCTACTGAAACAATATTTTCCGGATAACAGGTCTCTTAGAGGAGAGATACATGTAATACTAGCGGGTTCGTATCTCTTGAGAACAAGCTAAGATATTCAAGTCAATCTACAAACAGAATATGTAAATTTATTCGATCGGATTTTATAGATAGGGCACGGATATACCATGGACCTCTTATTTATTTTTGTATTTATTTATTACCTCTGTTTGAAATTTTGTTTTTATAGAACATCTGAAATAGGAAAGCTCAGTACTCAATCAATTAACAATTGAGTGCATTAGTATTGAACGTAAAGTATTTCTCAAAACAGCTTAAGAATTATGACTCACTATAATATTATATTCTCACATATTCTAGAATATCTTTGGATAGCCTATCCAAAAGTTACTTCAATGTTCTAAGAAATCTAAAATCTACTAAATCTTACTAAAATCTATCTAATCAAAAACCTGGGGTCCGCCGCAGTGTAATGAAAAGAATGTATTTTTTTAAATAAAAAATTATTCACTATTTTCAGATTCATTTACCGTATGACAAAGTATGACTTTACTTGAAGAGAATAATGTTAATTCGGGAAAGTCGAAACTATCATGTTTTACATACTAGTATGTTGTATTATGATGTTAAACAGAATACTAGAGTAGAGTCAACCAAAATAAACCAAATGAATATAACAATAATTATTATTCTACAACTCCACTTAAAACTCAAAACTCTCATAAATCACTCACTTCATAATACATAACTTAAATAGATTACACCAAAATTTAATTCAAGTATTCTAAGAAAAAGGAGATAGGGGAGTTAGGGATGTAAATAGAGATAGATAGAATTAGAGTTAGGGATTGGAATGCGTTTGGGGAATGAGAAACCCAAGACTTTGTTAATAATCAGATTCAATTCCAAATCCGTTGCGGCAAGCTTTAATATTATATTGTAGATGCAAGGCCACGACAAGTGCAAACTCAAATAATTTGGAATAAGGCAAGCAGCTGTAAACATGATAACATTGATGTTATCACTGCAATACTTCGCCTGACTGAGTTCGACTCCTGCAATCATCTAAAGGTTCAGCAGAAGGTTCTTCACAGCCGAACGAGCCTGCATTTACCGTTCACCCAAAATCCCCCTGTACGTCAAAGGTGGGCTTCGAATCTAATGCTCCACTAAGTTTGTGATCGAAGTAGCTTAAATTAAGTTTATATTCTTGGATACGTTATTTTCGGTTATTTTGAAAGTATAAATCACAGTAGACCTATATACATACCTTGATCAAAATAGCTTGAATGAATTCTATATATTTGGCTTAGCTATTTTTGTTTATTTTGAAAATATTAAACACAATACATCCCTAGTACAATATGCAAAATCTCTATACAATACCTAGTTATTCAAATAAGAATAACTTCGATAAACCATCGATTACTTCTTTAAACTATTGATTTTTCAAGTAACTACCGACATACAGTCATCTAAAAATTTGCAGCTCGTCATAGATCAGGATATTCACATCTTTTTCTCATATTGACAACATTTTAAAAATTACTACTGATGATAAAAATTAAAAATATTGTTAGCAATCTTGAAAAAATAGCTTCATGAGTTTTTCGTGTTGAACTTGAGATACCGTTGTTTACAAAAATATCGAGTTCAATTTTGAATTCTTGATCATGAAAATGGGTAACATATTATAATCTAAAATGCTTTTCGAAATAATAATTCAAGTGCAAACTTTATACTAATAGAAATTAGATACTGGATAGTTTATTCAAGTCTATTTCATTCTGTTGGTTCTTTGATGGAATATAGTGAATTGAAGATCGGAAAATATATTGGAAATTATTCAGATTCAAATTTGATTGATAATGATGGATGCTACATCCAACATTATGACTGTGATTATTTACTAGTTGACAAGTTAGAGGATTGAGGTAAAGGATTGCAAAAAAATGAGAATAGAATAGAATAGAATAGAATAGAATAATCACTTTATTCATGTAGATTACAAAGTATGTCGCTTAAATTCTAGGTCATGATAGTTATTACAATAAACGTCATTTAAAAATAGAAATTAGAGTATAAGATTCACTAAACAAATGATAAGATAAGGGAAATTTTAAATAGAAATAATTATATAGGTATGTTTTAATTCTGGATTTTTGAATACGACTTCAATTCTAGTGAATGTTATATGTATGCTGAAATGAACGTTATTGAAAATAGAATAATTGGTTGCAACATGGTTTTGCATCTACAAGAAATGGCGGAGTTTGGACATATAAATGTCCATTCTTGGAGAAGGATATGCAAGGACATCCTTCCCATCAACACTCAACCGTAAAATTATTCGGATAGCTGTAACTAAAAACTGAAATGAAAGTTAGATATACTACGTGATATGAATAAAATAAGATGAATGATAAACAAGAGTAATGTACACTACAGATGGAATTAATTAACAATAATTTGTATACTTTAGATGAGAAAAAAAAAGGAATCCTACCTCATATTTGATTATAGTATGAAATGGAAGTAAAAATGCGATGCGAGATCAATAGAAGTAAGATAAATAGAGTCTAAGAATTATGATATGAATGATAAACAAAAGTAATGAACGCTAATGATGAAGTAATTGAAAGATAATGAATAGAATGAAGAATAATGATAATTTGAATTAAAATTAATGTACATTAAGCTAGATGTAATATTGGTACTAATACCTCGTCTGTTTGTTTTAGTAAGCTAGAACATAAAAATCTAAATATGAATAAAATAATATATACAACTATAAATAGGGGGGTGGAAGTTGTCATGCAGTTGCTCTAGGGTTGGACAGGCTCAGTCATTTTCTCAAAAAAGTGTTTTCTCAGTTTTAGGATGAAGCCCGCTCGGCTCTCGTGGGATCTAATAGTATTGGGGAGCATGTTCCATGCACGACAAGCACTGACTAAGAATGATTTAGTGTAAATGGTGGTTCGATGATTGGGAATTCTTAAAGTATTTTCTCCGGTTCTAGTACGTGAAACGTCCAACCTTCTGCCTTCAGAAACAAATTTGAAATCATCTTTAAAATAATTCGGTTTACCATAAGTCAAAATATCTCTAACAAGTTTTACTATTCGGAAAAGTCTCTGTTCTGGTAGTTTTAGAGTTGAACTAGCAATGTGAGCTTGAGTAATCCGTTCATGACGTTGAAGAGAGTAAACAAAACGAAGACAGTAATTTCGACATCGCTGCAGTTTATCATTTAGAGTGACTTGCATGTCGTTAAGAACAGAATTGCAATAAATGAAGTGAGGGAAGATCAGAGATCTAACTAGCAATAATCTAATGTTACTAGGAAGAATTTCATGCAATTTTTTTAATGAATGCATAGCTGAGAAAACTTTTTTACATGTGCTATTAACTTGCTCTGACCAATCCAGAGTTTTGTTCATGATAATTCCTAGGTTTTTGACTGAGCTACAGTAAGGTATTTCATTGCTATCTACAGTAATTTTGTGGATTGAATTGAAGTCAATGTTGTTAATTATGCGTGAATATCCAATAATTATAGGCTGCGTTTTGGTAGGATTGAGTTTGAGGCCATTTTTCCTAGTCCATTCAACTATTAACTTTATATCTTCATTCATTTTGTCTACGGTTTCATTGATTTTAGAGATTGAACAGCTGGCATAGATTTGAAGGTCATCTGCATAGGTATGGAAGCTAGAAAAGTTAATGACAGAGGAGAGGTCGTTTGCATACAGAGTGAACAGTAGGGGTCCTAGGATTGATCCCTGAGGGACACCATGAATAACATTTATCCAATTTGATCTGTTATCACCAAGAGATACACATTGTTTTCTACCTGTTAGATAAGAATTGAACCATGTTAATACTCTATGATTAAAACCGAGAATAGCTAATTTGTTTAAGAGAACTTTATGGTCAACAGTGTCGAATGCTTTAGAAAAATCAAATAGGCTTAAAATAGTGCATTTTCTATGGTCCATAGCGAACCTTATGTCATCAGTAACACGCAGTAGAGCTGTCTCTGTTGAGTGAGATTTCCGAAATCCGGATTGAAAATTATGAAGTTTACTAGTATGCTCAATGAAATTTATAACTTGTGCATGAACAAGTCTTTCAAGTACTTTGGAAAGAGCGGGTAAGATACTGATTGGTCTAAGTTCTTCAACTTTTGTGGGAGAGGCAACTTTGTTCAATGGACGAACCAGAGCAAGCTTCCAATTTTCAGGGAAAATACCATCATCAAGAGATTTATTGAAGATTAATGTAATGATTGGAAGTACTACAAATAACATTTTCTTGATAAATTTTATTGAAATTTTATCGGCGCCAGTAGCATTACTACGAGTGTGTTGAATTGCTTTATAAGTGTCTTGTTCTGAGATTGGACAAAAATTAAATTGATCAGCTAATGGTATGTTTGAGTTTCTTACTTGATGGCTGAGAAAGTTGATATGATTACTAATGGTCGTTTCGTCACGTTGAGTCGAGTGTGAGACAAAGTAGTCATTAATATCGTCTAATGGTAAGTCAATGTGAGTTTCAGATTTTTGTTTTCCAATGCCAAATTCTTTTATTCCACGCTACAATGATTGAGAATCTTGTCTATTTTCTGTCATGAATGAATTCAAGTACCTGATTTTTGAGTTTCGTAATTGCTGCTTTACTTTATTTCTCAGACTTCGATATTCAATTAAACTATTCTCGTCAAATGTCCTTTTAAATTTACTGTAAGCTTTGTCTCTGTCTCTGAGACAGAGATCTTTGACTACCCAAGATTATCATTATTTTGAAATGATTGGATGTTATCTTCATCAATTTATCAACCTATTACTGGCACATTGTCGAAGTATAATCACAGAGATTCAAATAAATTTGATTTCTTTTGATCATTCATATACAATTGATTATACTTATATGGAACTTTCAACTTCCACGTACTCCACACAAAGTTCAAATTATAATGAGTTCTTAATCATCAGTACTTCAATTGTCAAATTTTCTTTTGATTGATCTCGCCTTTTCAGATGGTTGAACTATAACAAGATAAGAGAAATAGAAGCTCTGGCCTTCTTCAACAGTACACTAGCAACTTTGTAAGTATGATTATCAGGAGTGAACTCTTTCAATGAAAAGGTTTTCTTATTCAAGAAAATTCATTGTTAAGGTTTGAAATTCGCTTTCGTCATGGAAACAGTTGTGCAAGAAATGAGAAATGAGATCAAAATGGAACCAGAAAATATTTTAATCACCTTGGAGAGCTGGAGCAGGTTAAGAAGTATTTGATTAATTCCGAGCAGTAACGAATCTGTAACTCCTTGATTAGAACTGAACTTTCTCTTGGTTCTAATGAGAATTTCACTGATAATGCTCAGGAATGGATGCTGTGCAAGGAGTGCTGATTGCTGAGAAGGTGTCTCAGATTCGCTTTCATGACAGTTGAGTGAGTTTTGATATTCCCTTCCGTGTCATTAATGAATTAAATAAACGGAATAATTGATCAATATATTAGTAGGTGTAGTGATTGATCAATCCAGTATTACCTACTAAACTAAAGTTATTCATCTTGGTGGATTCTATTATTCTAACTTGTTACACGGATAGTTCGAACCTTAAAGATTTGGGAATCTGATAGGATTTTTCTAACTTAATGGAATCATGAATTCTATAAAAAAATCATGAATAGATTCTGGAGCAAACAAAAGATCTTACTAATCGTTTTATGCTATCAAAAGATGATCCATACTTTATTCAAAGGTATGTTAATTATATATTATTAACCACAAAAGATTCTCTAAGACAGATTTACCAATTTCCAAATTTATGTTATTTATTTACAGGAGCTTAAAAGGAAACAGAGAACTAAGAATGTTGGACAGTGACGCATTTACTGGACTAAGAAGTCTTCGACATTTGTAAGTAGTACTTACTGTAGATTACTTAGTAGTAGATTACTTCCGAGCCTTCCAAAGGTATTTGAAGAAGATTTCCTCATTTCCGTTGAAAACGTTGAGTAACTGCTTTACTTTCACCCTCAATACAGAAATCTGTAGATAGGAATTGCTGTGAAGTTTAGTTGGCTGTGTTTTTCTTGATGAGTCTGAATATTCTTACCATTAATAATTGGGACTTCATTTCTTATCAATTATTTATATGCAATTATTATTCTATTCTAGGTTACCTTTCAGCAATACTATATCATTCTATCCTCATCAAATAATCTTGAAACTGCATTATATCAGTGAGCAGTGAGGGAACTTAATTAATCAAGAAGTAGATTTATCTTAATTGTGTATTTTCATCTTCATTGATATGTCTTATTCAACTCTCGATAATTAATAAATTGCAGTACTTCTTTCAAAACATTTGATCAACTCGTTATTAGTGTGAAGGTAAGAGATTAAAAATTAACCTGTACAGTACATTATTCATATGCTACCAATTAAAACTTCTCTTTCCAGGGACCTCTCAGACACCTCAATCACATTTCTTCCAACTAGTGGATTGAGAGGCTTGGAAGAGCTCAAAATCCAAGGAACAAAATCGCTGAAAGTTTTCCCATCCATTTACAGTTTCGATGTGAGTTGAACAAGGAATCAACTCGTACCTATGTTGTTTGTGTGGGCATTATGTGTTATTTAATTCATAATAGGTAACCTCATACCTCTACTATGAATATTATTAATTTTTTATCAAAGAAATAATTATTTTGAAACTAAAGATGAATTTAGGAGGATTCAGTTTAAAATTGAATGAAAAACAATAATGAAGACAATGTCTGAATTTGTTATTTTAATCACAAAATATTGAAAAAGCTCTTCCAATTTTTTTGATAGTTTTATTGCAATTTCGTCAATTTTATTGTAAATTTGTTTCATATACAAACACACACATATTCACAGTAATCTATTTGAATAAATGCATAATATTCCAGTGTTATCTAGTGCATGTCTGTACCGTGTACTCAATTTTTTTGAGAGTTTTATTGCAATTTCGTCAATTTTATTGTAAATTTGTTTCATATACAAACACACACATATTCACAGTAATCTATTTGAATAAATGCATAATATTCCAGTGTTATCTAGTGCATGTCTGTACCGTGTACTCAATTTTTTTGAGAGTTTTATTGCAATTTCGTCAATTTTATTGTAAATTTGTTTCATATACAAACACACACATATTCACAGTAATCTATTTGAATAAATGCATAATATTCCAGTGTTATCTAGTGCATGTCTGTACCGTGTATGTATTCTTGTGACTGTTCCATGAATAAATAAATAAGAAATGCTTTACAAATAACTTTATTGCATTAGCTAGGGGAATATTATATGCATGACAACGTCAAAACTAGCTAATAAAAGAAACAAAGCGAAAATAAGAATACAACTGAGATATTATTTAAAGGTAACAATCGTTACAAACATTGAAAAATTTTGTTATGAATTCCCTAAAATCTTGAAAGTTCAAAAGTTTTTGAGCAGGAGAGTCCGACACTCCGTAGACATGAATAGCATGGTATACTACGTGAATAACAATACTGTGTAAAATACGAAAAGTTTAATTGCCTCGGCTTAATTCAGAAACAGGTCTCTGGTTTCAATGAACCATACATGAATAACTCGGAATACTATTATCGGAACACGGAAAAATATCTAAAAAAATAGCCTTCGCCAATCTCTCTTGTTGAATGTGGAGTATGAGGAAAATGTCAAGAAAGAGGCAGTGCTGTAAAACGAAGAATTCATTCTCTCCAACTCAATTATTCTACGGCTGTTACGAGCTCGATTTGTTACGAAAATAGAAAGAATGTGAAAAAAGTAACCTGAATAATTGTTTTCCTCGCATGCTCAGATAAGAGATAAGTAAATATTGAAGCCTGAACACATCTAGCGAATCTGTGTGGTTCTGTGTTCGATTATTTTCTTTCTCACACCCATTATTCTCGCTTTTTTCTATTCTCTCTCTTTTTCTCTCTTCATTTATTCACTCTTTTTTATTCTTGTGAATGCATTAAAGGGAAATGAGTAATAGAAACTTCACATTCCACGTGTAGATTCCGGTTTTCTGGACAAAATGAGGTTTTCAGTCTTGTTGAAACAAGTTGAGCGTTTCCAATCGAATTCTAATTTTCACGTTTTTTCTTTGGGAACTCACTTGTAGGAGCGCAGTTAAATTTAAACCAATCAATCTTCGTTGATATGAAACAGCTCCCGTCCAAAAAACACATCGTAGGTAATCAGCTTCAATTCCATTCATTAACCAAATTCCATTTAATTATATTCCATCACATTTCATTTAATCTTCATTACAGTTTATGACCATTTCCGTATTTCAATAATTGATAGAACGAAATTCCTAATTAACAATGCTATAAAATACTCTCTTATAAAATGTTCTGTTGTCAATACTCGCAGTAGCGAGAGTCTTCATAATATTTTATAGCATTATTAATATTAAGAATTTCGTTCTATTAATTATTATTATGATTTAATAGCAATTGAATAATTTGAATATCTTATTTCCTTCTATCTTTATTTCTGTATTTCCCGAATTATATAAATGCATATCTTAAATAAATTAGTTCAGATAATTACGAAGTTGAAAAGTTTTCATTGGCAACGCATACATAGGCCTACGCCTACTTTATTTTATTTGATCATTTACTACCATTAAATGAAACAGCTTCACGTTATAATGGAAGCAAACCAAATACTAGTGGAATGTTAATATTTTTAGTGTAAGACATCAATTGGTTCTATGACGATTGAATTCCGTGAAACGTGTTCAAAAGCACCTGAGCCAATAATTGAATCTTTATGCCATTTTCCATTTCATCTCGAATTTTTGCCTCCCTCGTTTTCTCTCCTATGATCAGCCATCTGCCTCATGAATAAATCAACTCAATTGAAAATTTTCCGGAATCAAATTACGCTCTAGTATGGCTTGTCAAATAAATGCTCCGAACCTCTGTACTGATAGTACCCATTGTTGCATTGTTGATTTTTCATTGTCATTACGTCACCCATTGCTCTGCAATTCCATTTCATTATTCTATTCACAATGACGGAATAGCAAAAAAAATCTACAATTATCACTCCAGGAAGTCCGATGCAATTCCATTTATGCATTCGCGTTTGATTTCCAATTTCACAAATACTTGACATTTTTCGCTTGGGTGTCACTCTACTGATTGAACTCCGGCTAAAGTGATTCATGAAATTAATTTTCATTCTGTCCATAATTGAGAGAATCGTTATATATTTGAACTATTTTATCACTCCGTTCATTATAATTCTGCAAACAATGACTAACTCTTATATACATATATACACTATCATTGTCTGTAATTGGAAAACACTTTACTAGTTCTAACTGTAATTTCTCTCATGATTGCAGTTTCCGAATTTAATGCGTTTCTAGGAACCTAGGTAATAGCTGATTGAAATTACTTGAAATGATTAGAAAACTCTGAAAAACTGTAATATTTCTCTTGGTTCACTAATTCTGAGTAAATTCTATCAGTGATACGATTGCACATTCCAAGCACATTGAACACTTGTGAAGTATTAAAAAACTTGGAAACTTCCTCTTTCCATTGGTATAAAGTTTGTTTATTTTGAATTTCTACTTTAATAAATACAACGTTTTGAATGGGAATGGGTTCATCATTCAGAATAACCCTGTATATATAATTGCTTTGTTCAAATAAGAATACAGGCTGATTTAATTGAAAAAAGTGCTCTACTGCTGATTATTTTGAAGACTCCTGTCTCAAAGAACAGATATCTTATATTCATTTCTTACAACGGCTCTGACAAATTTCCCAGGGGATTCTTGGTCTCATGTCAGACCGGAATTGGAGTTTATTACGTTTTCAATATTGTTCGGATCAATAAATTGAGTCACAAATATTTAATTTCACATTTCAGTCGCTGAAAGAGGTCTGGCTGACATACTCCTGTCACTGCTGTGCATTCCATTTCCCAGCCCAGCACGATCCGCTCGGCTATTTACGACATCAGGTGAATATTTCGCTTATTTCTCACAAATATTTTCCTAAAATGACAACAAGCTGCGTACCAATCAATCTTCCGGATCGACTTCCGAATCCTGCTCAATCTGCTGTCACTGGCTTCCAGCTGAAGCTTGGCTAGAATGTTTGATCCAAGGAATAGCAGCCAATTTTCCACTGGAATGAACGAGTTTCCATTTCACTCATGAGTAATCTCTACTCGTGGAAACTTCTAGAGTAATGAATTACTTTGAGAGTGGATAGATTGGTTCAACTAGTCACTGCAGACAAATAACGTTCAGTTTAGAATGAGGAAGAATTCTAATGATTGCCAATTCAATTGTTAAAATTAATGAAATTCTATCTTCATTCTATGCTGAAAGCCAAATTAACAAAGCAACTTCACTTTAATGAGAGAATTCTTTCGTGAGCTATCAGAAGTGATTAAAAATTTCTTCAAAAGTAATCACATTTTTCTGGATGATCTTCAAATCCACTGTTCCTTCCGTTTTTTACTCATAATCCACATCAATTTTATAATGCTTTGAAACGTAGAAAAAAGGCTAAGATTTAAATCTATATTTTGTTTGAATGGAAACAGGCTTAACAGCTCCAAGATCTACACGATGTTAACGTATTATAAATTTGATATCAAGTGTTTAGTTAAGTATTGAGAACCTAGTGTGATTATTGATCTCTCGTTTCCCTCTTCAATGATCTCATGACTATTATATTCTGATCCCATTAGGAATTAAGTTACTGACATTTCTCTTCCTTTTCTCTTGTCTTGTTTCTCACGTTGAACTTTCGTAAATACGTGGATGGAATTATCAAATAATCTAACATAGTTTTCTCTACTAGGAGTTTGTGCTTCGGATAAAGGAGGAGCAGTGTACGAGTCAGAAAAATCATCACATGCAATTCAATACACATCGTGGGATGGGTTCATTCGATCAGGATTGGGGATTTCCAGTGACCAAAGCGTTTCCTACTGGATCTTTCTTGGAAGGACAGTTCCATTCAATTGGTGATTATGGTTCAAACATAGTACGTTACCTAAGATAAGATCTATGCAGCGGTTTCGCCTGAAGCGGTAATCAAAATTATAATCATATCAAAGCATCGTCGTATAATGATGCATAATGTGTCGGAGACCTAGTTGCTTTCAAAATCATTAATGATTTCAATAGAATATGAATTTCATTGACACTTGTTTGATAATAGAAATTGATTGTCTCCAATATTTTCCAATCACCCCAACAATTTGACCTGTTGATTGGAGCTTATTGTTACAACTCTGTCTATCAACTCACTGCACTTTTTCAATTCTACAATATCTTTCTCCATTGAGTAAATATTTCCATTAGATACGGAAATATAGAATTCCATCATAGATGGAAATATTTCCATCTTTGATTGAACAAGAAACCAATTTTTGAATATTGTTAAAAACATATTATTACCTGAGTTTTCAACCTTAATGTTTCAATTATATTCATATTTATTTATCTCTTGTTATAACTCTGCTAACTAAACTTGTCACTCAGCTAGTTTTGAACTCATCTATTTTATCTCATGTTTGAAACAATACATAAGAATCACTCATGCCTATTACTATTACTTACAGATTTTCCACATAGTAGCATGTCCAATACAATACAAGAAAATAATCCGGGACAATCATTCACGGATGGTTCACATTTTAAGCCCAAATCTCACTCACTTATCAATCACTATCTCCATCTTCACTCATATAGCCGTCATGAATTACTTGTTATTTGTACTTGTTCCAACTTATAACATTGTAAATGTAGTCTTGCATGCTCTTGATACCAAGTTCTAGTCTCTATCATAGCCAATCATGATACATTTTCGTCGTACCAGCAGAGATAATGCATTCTCATAGCAGAGATTGTCAATACTGTATCAGGTTTTAGTCTATTGGTTATCCATTAGTTGGATAATCCATTCTCATAGCTGAGACTATCCATGTTTGGTTATAGTCTATTGGTTATCCATTGGTTGGCTATTCTATTCTCATTGTATAGAGTATCCATATTTGGTTATAGTCTATTGGTTATACGTGTATTGGTTATCCATTGGTTGGCTAATCCATTCCCATAGCAGAGACTATCCATATTTGGTTCTAGTCTATTGGTTATTAGGCTATGGTAACAGTATCAACCAACGTAAGTATGTATTCAATTGCACACGTTCTCAATGCTTTGTTCCAGTCTCGACAGACAAGAAAATCAACGCTCTGTGCGGCAACATATCGAAGAACTACGAAGAGGTGAAATGTTTTCCTCGCCCAGACGCGTTCAACCCCTGCGAGGACTTGATGGGCAACTGGATCCTGAGGGTGGCTGTGTGGATGGTGGCCGTGCTGGCTCTCCTTGGCAACCTGGCCGTGTTGCTCGTTCTTCTCAGCTCCCGCTTTCGTATGACTGTGCCCAAGTTCCTAATGTGCAACCTGGCGTTGGCTGATCTATGCATGGGCGTTTATCTTCTATTCATCGCAATCATGGACGCGCGCTCTATTGGAGACTACTTCAATTACGCTATTGATTGGCAAAATGGTAAGTGAACCAATGAAGTACCGGTTTGTGCAAAGTATTTTTTTCGTAACCTCTTCTCCTGACCATGTAAATATGTAATTATATTATGATGGATAGAGAATAGGTTATTTGAAGTATCTAAATAGTTTTTTATGAGTCTGGCGCAACTTTGACCTTGACTTGATCTTGTTCAAAGTTGTGTCAGACCAGTTAGAAAATTATCCATCCGATATTACTGTCTTTCTTCTATTTTCCCCTCATAAACAGTCTCTTCTGATCTCTTCAATTATTGATTTATTAGTTAATTCCAAAGAATATCTTCTGTTTAATTTTGATGTATATCTTGTTCTTTACTAATGGCATTAATGAACTTTTTGTCTGTGAGCTTTTGTATGTAAGAGATGAATAAATGGATGTATGAGTATAAGTTAGTAGCTGTAGCCCTACATTACATTCTAGAATATCTGGATGACTGTCAATCACTTCAAGATTGAATTTTTTTATGATCCATCTATGGACATTTCGATCTTTGCGGGTGTAAATTCTCCGGGTAGGACTAATCTTGATAACATTGTTCAACCTGTGCTTAATCAATTTGCAGTTCACGTTGTGTACACTGCAACTAGTGATCGTTCTACAACATTACAACTTATAGGCTACTCATGTAAAATGGATCAAATTTATTGACATAAAAAAGTCATTAGAATGAAAACCATTAAAATGAGCCATTTCCATAAGTCAAGTACACTTGAGCAGTGACTTCAGTATTATTTCAATTGAATCAGCTTAATGAGCGTTGAGCAATCGACTAAACTGAACAATATTCGATCCCAATTTGTTGGGATTATCCAAAATTTAATATCGGCTATGAAAGAGTTCAAGTGAGAAAAAACTTATTTATTTAATTTGAACTAGTTCGTGGGCGCGAACAAATAATAACCTGTTACAGACATAGGCCTACTCATTTATGATAAAGCATAATAAAAATACATCAAAAATTAATTTAATGTGTCTTTCAATAGAGGAATTCAATGTTGATTGATTAATGACAGTAATACATCATCAAAGATTCTTCCTCAACTCAAACTCGTTCCTTATTGATAGACCTTCTGGAGTAACCTATAACTTTTCAATATATCTGACTCTCTTTTACAGGTATTGGATGCAAACTGGCAGGATTCCTAACGGTTTTTGCTAGCGAGTTGTCAATCTTCACATTAACTGTGATAACATGTGAGAGATGGTATACAATAACTTATGCAATTCATCTCAACAAACGGCTAAGACTTTCATCAGCTGCACAAATAATGGTTCTAGGATGGATCTACTCCATAACAATGGCCGCTCTACCATTATTCGGGATAAGCAGCTACTCAATCACCAGGTTTGTGTGATTCTCTTAGTTTTTGCTTCAATTATTATCAATCTGAGCGTTTCGAGTCAAAAGTTTCCAAACGCTTTTCATACCAAGATCAAGCAAATCAGAGAAAAGGTTTACTGTCAAATTACTTAGAGGAAAACTCCCAGAATCTTTCAATAACAATGGAAAGAATTAATCGTCAATTCCCTCCAATTCGAATAAGTTTATGTTCGGCTTCAATATCTGGAAAGTCTGTAACTGTAATATCTATAAAGTTGTGGACAGACGAGATGTAATACAATAAAGGGAAATATGAAAATCAAGGTGGAATTTAAGGATACAATTATTAGTCTCCAGCATTCGATTCGAATGAATCTTAGCCAATTGTCCGATTTCATTAACATTGTTCACATGTTCACATGTTCACATAGGTAATCATTACAAACAAATAACGGTTGTTGTCATGTATGCAATAGTATAAATTGATAATTCACTTGTGCTTACTTTTTTGGAGTGTAAATTGTATAAGTAATCAAAAGATTTTGAACATTACCTGACTTTGGAAATTTTTCGAGTAAATTTTGGAATATTAATCAATCAATCAATCATTTACAAATGAGAATTCAACAAGCTTATGCCCAAAACTTCCTCTACCAATTTATACAAACAGTCCAAATTCAATGTCATACTATCTTACCAAACTACCAATTTCCTCTTGGAAAACAAGAGCACAACAATTTTAGAATTTTCAAATATAAGAATTCTTGAGCTGACGCCTGTTTTTCTTTGCATATTGTATTTTTTATCAAATAAACGAATATGAATGAATATCTAATAATAATGATTATTATGAGTGATTCAATGAAGCCTATAGTTTGATTCCAACAAATACCACATTACTATTGAATTTTTGCTCAATATAATTATGTAGCCTACAAGAGAGAATATCTTCATCTACTCAATATTATATCATCTTTAGATACGTGGTATTGTCTTTGGTTGCAGTGTGATACTCTATTCATCGATCAATATTATTTTTATGGTATTTATTATTTAAGAAATGATATGTCTTATTATTTTCTAAGGCTAGGCGTATATCGGTTAGTAAAGACAAGACAAGACAAGATTAGTCACGTTTAGTCACAGTACTTCACATAGTTGCTTATGAAGCAACACACACCGATTAGTCATTGCATCGGTGTGTGCCGCTACAAGGACCATGTGAATTACTGTGACTAAACGTGACTAATATCGTCCTGTATTGTCTTGATTAACCGGTGTTCGCCTAGCCTAGCCTATATGTCTTTGGTTTCAGTATTTGCCTACCAATGGAAAACGCCAAGACCAGCGACTTGGTGTACCTGGTGACACTGCTGGTGTTCAATAGCTTCGCGTTCTGGATGATCTGCGCCTGTTACAGTCGCATGTACCTGTCGATCAGAGGCGGACAGGTGTCTGCCGCGGCTCTGTCCTGCTCTGACATGCGGGTGGCTAAGCGAATGGCTCTCCTCGTCTTCACCGACTTCGCGTGTTGGGCTCCGATCGCCTTTTTCGCACTCACTGCACTGGCCGGACTTCCTCTTATCGATGTGCCCAAAACGAAGATCTTGCTTGTTTTCTTCTATCCGCTGAACTCTTGCGCCAATCCTTACCTCTATGCTCTGCTCACACAACAGTATCGGCGCGATCTGTTCATCCTACTAAGCAGGTACTGAAACAGATAATTCACTTTTCAAATCAAATAATCTTTATTCAATAGTTGCATTTACAAGTCTACGCTCAGCAGCATTGGAAGAGTCATAATAATACAAGAAAAATAAATAATATAGAATGAAACTTTAATAATATAGAGCATGATTATTACAACTAAAAATTTAATACTCGCATTCTTTTAATAACTTATTCTTCTTAGTTTGGATGCATGACTCTCTATGATAGGGGTTTCTCTATTGATAGATAGCAACCTACACTCATTAGGATTCTATAGTAGAATAGAATAACTTCTTTTCTGACGTGCCGAAGTTTGGACAGTTTGGTCAATTACTACATAATTTCCTCACTATCAATATGCCTTTATATTATTAGATTCGTGATTGATGAAAAATTCTTATTGGATCTGTACGGTCGAGTAGTATGTGAAGATATTGATTGATAATTGAAATTGAAAAGCATACCTTCTTACCATCTTGACTCATTTACTTGAATCCCGAAAATTATATTCCATGAAGAACTGATTCATATCAACTCACAATGGAAATGTTTCCACTCGAAAATTTAACTGAAATATTATTAATGTACAAGGTTAGTGATGTCAATCTAACAACCTTGAATAATGTGAACTTGCTATTATTGATTTATCTGTTATTGAATGTAAAAATTGAATCAACTGGTATGAAGAAGAAACCAAGAGCTGAGGTTTGAATGATCATTTTTTTTCATCAAGATAGCTCGAGGGCAGCTGCAAACTAATTGGTTCAATTATATGACGTACCCGATATTAAAATGAGTGGTTTTGTTTGCTGAGAAAATAAAGTTCGCGCTATTGTTGTTTGAATGAATTCCAGGTACGGCCTGTGCTCGAAGCGAGCTGCTCAATACAAGGGTGCATTTGGTACAAGCGTGAGAGGCGGCGGCATGGGACAGGAGGCGAAGTGTAACGCGACGGGGGGCGGCGATGCTTCCGCCCCCAACCATCGCGGATCGTTCCTCACCACCCTCACGTCGTTCGACTGCTCCTCAAAACCGGCCTCACTCACAACTGTCCCCGAGTGCCTCAACAAACCTCTCGAAATATTCTCCGTCGACTCGGTGCACAGTCTCAAAGATATCCAACAAAAAAGAAACTCTTGTCAGGTTACATCTGCGTTATGAAAGACTGAATGAAAAATGTGTCAGAATCGAGCTTCAAATATATTTTTATCGAATCAAACCCCAGCCAACACTTCCCTGAACTGTTGTAGTATTTCTTAAACTTTGTACAATCAGAGACGTTGAATGAAGAGTCAGTAAAGTCCTCACTTTGACGTAACTTTCTAAGTAGCTTTATTCCTACTCGATGAAAAACTTTGAGAATTCAGTATCTTGGTGGTTTTTTCATCAGAAGGTTTCACCTGGTATTATATGATTGTATATTTTCAAGTATTTATTGAATGGATATTCATTTGAATATCATTCAAGTATTAATTTGAATATTTTTCAAGTATTTATTGAGTCTTTCATGTAGAATTGAATAAATTGGATACATACTCAGTTATGCTGATATCTTTACGCATTTAGCCTAATAATTATACTTTTCCGTTCATGAATGTCAAGGAGTCAAAGTACTCTTCATGTCTGGTTTATTCTCTGAATAATCATTAGATTACTTCTCAGTGTACCTTAATTGTTGAAAAATGAGAATAACATAACTTTTATGTTGCATAGTTTTTAAAAGATGTGATGAATAATTGTTATTAGTTATTAGACTTTGTAGATTATAATTCGTTATTGATCAAGGATCTTTCATTTTTTTGTATTTTTTTATGTTTAGTGATTATAACGTAGAAGTATAGAATTCTGAATAATTTTATGTCTGCTCAACTTATCCGGTCTAGTGTTGGTAGATGTGTAACCAGCTTAATTGAACATTGGATCTAAAACCTTTGTGATCTACACTTTTTTCGAAGAATATACATGGTTTGAAATGTATCTTGCGATTGCGATTCATTCCACAATACATTTTCTTGTATACAGTGAATTATGGTAATATATTTTGCATTGACTCAACAAACTCTTGTGAACTGTAATCAGAATCCTGTGTACAGAATAAATCATGTATAAATTTTGTAGAAAATTAATTGTGAGTTTCCTTTATATTCACCCACATTCTATTATCAAACACAAAATAGAAAAGAGGAAATGTTTTACTCCTGTCTAACTTGATTAAAGTTTCCTTCTAAAGTTTGAAAAGTACTCAATAAGCTTTTAACTGTGATTCTCATCAACGATGAGGTAGTAAGTCGAATCCGTTAAAGTCCATCGATTATAATATTGAGAGTCAATAAACAAGATGTCTAATTAGAAGTTTGAAACGTGGTTGTTCAGCTCAGCCAAGGTCCTATCAAAAAGTTCTGATCGCACCCAGGGGAAAGTCGGCGGGCTTTACATGAAGAGAGCTTCACTGATTTGGTACCCAAGAGAAGAATGTAGGGAAAATTTATTATTTTTCAAGCATATTTCCCAGTCTGGCTCAACTTTGTCTTCAATCAAGTGCTTACTTGTACTCAGCCGAAGTACTTCAGACGGTACAAAATACGCCACTAAACTTTATAATACTACTAAGGATAGGTTCTAATTTTGAAGTCTCAATCTCAGAGCTTGTCTGAGAATTTTGAGTAATAATTAGAATCTCTAGTGCAGTGCAAAATGGGGAACTAATACCGCTTGAAAGGATTATGATAGAAACTAGAGAAATAAATAGTTTCCTTATTTTGGATTTACACAAAATAAAAAACATTAGTCTATATATTCTATCTATTCACAGTGCTATTCACAGATTTAGAACTCAGGTAATGTTTTTTGAGTGGATTCCCACATAAGCTCTTAGCTTATGTCGATGGTGCGATTGATGAGGAATGAGTTGATCATTAGGTGGTTTCCGAATTTTGATTCTTATTAATGATTGACATAATGACTCAGATGAAAAAGGCCTTGAACTGAGAGTAATCTCCCTTACATCGGGACTAGGAGTAACAGGTGCTAGTCTCTTATCTAATTTTGCGATTAGACACTGAAGATTGTAATTTATATAATTTAGCATCGAATGAAAAGATCACTATCATTTGTCACACATTCTCAATATTGGATACTGGGTTACCGGTTTCGGTTGTTGCACCATTATCGATCTCTGGTCAAGTAAAATATAATACGATATTTTCTATGAAGTGGGGTCAATTGATATTGAATCTCAATCTAGACTATTGATAAGATTATGATTAATCTCAAACTTCATGATCTTGTAACACTGATATATCATAAGGCGAGGTGGAACCTACCCGTAAGGGTCTCCCCACTGATAAAAAGCCATACGATAAAAAAAACTAATATATCTTTCTCAGTGAGTATTTATCAAATGAAACTTATTGACTTGAGACTCGGTGTAATCAATCAATACCGTACTTCAATCTTATAAAAATACCACGCAAATTTAATTCAATTAATGCTCTCTCTCACCATCCGTTTGAAGTCAAGTGATCCGCACAATGAATTCAATGGATTTGACTACTCCTTAAACCTGGTAAGGCACTCAATATGAAAAGCATGTACTGGATATCAAGATTAATAGGGATTAGTTGGAGACATGGGGGCTTGAAAGGAATAGCGCTTGAATGCAAACCGAACAGTAGGCCTAGGAGACAGTGTAACAATTGACAATAGCCAGCTAACAGCATTCAGCATTCATCAATCAAGCATTTACAGACATCCCTTGTTGACTGACTATCTCACTAGTAAGTGGGAGCCCTACTCCTGAAGCGAAAAATACAATTCTAAACTTTGCATTATTAAAATTATTTATCAGTCTGAATATTGGAAGAAGGCTTCAAGCTCGTTCCTCTATTCTTTTTAATGTTGAAGTTATAGCTGTCAGGTATTATAGTTTTGATATTGATAGCCTTTGGCTCTAATTGAAATTATTATTCTTAACGAAAAATAAAAATAATGGTTATAATAATTTGTTATATATTATGATATTAATGTTCATAACAAATGTGATTAGTTATTGAAAGTCTAATAATAATTCCTATTAATATTGTGAGAATAATAATTCAAGAATAACAGGAATAACCTTATTATGTTCCTGATAACCAATTGTCTAGATCTAGAATAGTGGAGTACGTATTGTCTTAGCAAGAATAACGTCTATGCACGGTGTGGAGTGGTTGTCTACGCAAAGATAGAGGTACGTTAATCAACACAATAATTTTATTGGCAGTTGTTGACAAGAGTTAATAAGAGTGAACTTATAAAACTTATTGAAAAGTTAGTAAAGTTAGTAAACTTAGTGAACTCAACTTAGACTTTGAACTTAGTAAACTCAACTTAAACATTAAACTTAGTAAACTTATAACTTATTGAAGAAGTAATAGAATTGTTGAGAGTCAACCATGTATTGAAACAGGGAAGAAAGGGGTTCATTACTGAAAAGGATATAAAATTGGGATTTTGATATGCGTGCATTAGAATTCCCATATGCGATATGCCAATAAAAATCGGCGATGAAAAATTCAAATAAGCAGTGAATGCATTGCGTCCTTGTTTCCAGTACTGTATTCCACTTTCAAGTGATCAATTATCAATTGCGATGGAGATATGAGATTGTAGAGATTAATCTGATAATACCTATCCATTTTGAAATTAAATTCCAGGCAACGACCAGCCCCGCAAGCACAGTGTTGAACGCTCAACGTATGTGACATTTGATGAGAGCTATTCTCTAATTTGAAATGTATGTGAACATATAGGTACAAAAAACGTTCAATCACAAAATTTCGATCGATGTCTGTAAGAATATTCAGCAATTAATACTTTTCCAATCTCATCACTCTCACTATTCATCACTTTCACTTTTCATGAAAATAGAATAAAATATCCAGTGGCGTATCGATAATGGAGCGAGTGGAGGAGTCTTTTCAGGCTCTTTCCAGGCTCTTGTATGTCTTTCCAGGGGCACATCTTTCTTGCGAGAAAACTTGCTTTTAATTACAAAAAATGGATATCACTATTATATTATAATGTATGATATTATATTTAGTTTTCCATGACAAACTATCTCAAAAAGGAATACAAATATCAGTTTTTTGAGTCGTATTTTTTTCAAAAAATGCAGGGGAAAACCACCGCACCCCACTGGGTTCCACCTGACACTCACAATGAACTTAAGAAACGCCTTGAATTTACACCTTCAGTCTGTACTAATGAATTGTAGTCACAGGTATCGAGTGTGATATTTTGTTATGTTGTGTTTGCGTTTCTTTACAATGCGGATCGATACTTTAGTTTCAGAGTGTGAAAAGTTGTTGGAATAATGACATCACATGTATTCTCAATTGATGAAACTATTAGATTTATTAATATTTCTGTGAAGCATACCCAGGACACAATTTCAGAATAAAATCAACTTCTCAAGTTGAGCATTATGCCATTATATTATTTCAAAGTGAATTTATATTAATCAAATTGAACTGAAGAGCTTTATTATTGTTCCATAGCTCAAGATTGTTCCATAATAAGTCATACTGATAATGGCAAGAAATTGTTTGTGATGAGAAATTATAAGTGACACCCCTATCATTGTATTTTTGAACACCATTTACAAGACAAAGTAGCAAATTAGCAAATCCTTAACTGCTGGGGGGGGGGGGGGATTCTGGAAGCCTCTTTGCTTCAGGGCGCTTGAAACCTCGGAACGCCACTCAAAATATCATCCTCTCATTTCAGAGAGGTTGTTCTACAAAAACTATTAACAGGTTTTCTGTTAAAATGTTGTACTGCTTCACAAAATCCAATTGATTGCGATATTCGTCGTTTCGTGGAAGTGAAAAATTCAAACTTTATTAACCTAGGAAAAAGTAGTTTCATTACGAAAATCGCTCAACACACCTGCGTCATCTTGAAAATTTACTATCTGGCAAAAAAAACAACTCTTTAGTCTTGGTAGAAGATAAAAGTTCGCTTTTTCACGCAGTAAAACTAAAGCTCCAAAGCCTGTATTCGTCTACGAATGTAGAATCTCGATTGACAAATCTGTCAGAGTTTATCGAAACGTTCTGGACCCATTATTTTCAGAATGTCCTGCAGGCTTCGTATAGTTGTGTGGGATTTATTGAGCGGAGAAAGCACTAGAAAATCCGCTGCCACTTTGCAATGCACCATTTTCAATCCAGGATCACTCTGACAATACACCAGCACAGCCTGGAGCGCAATGTAAGCCACACGCTGTCTGCTGTCTCTCCATCTTCCCACATCAATCTCAATCGCACTGTCGGTGCCAGTTGTTAGCTGTTTAGCTGAGTTTCACTGTGTCACAAAATGTCACTACATCGTTTGTAGTTTGTCGAATCGCTTACAAGTTACAATCTTGTATCTGATACCATTAAATACAATTGTTGATGTTGTAATGCGCTAGAGGAGTAATAGTTGGTATATGAATGCGTAGGAGATTCTAAGAACGTGAATTTAATTGAAGTCAATGATTCTCAACTCTACTCTTGATGATTCAACTTTCGAGATGACGTAATTTTACGAAGTTCAATAGGGACTTTGTTGCATTGATTCCGTTATATGGCGTCATTATGGTGAATGAATTCAGTTGGCTTTCGTGCAAATAGATGACAATATCAAACGGAATGGCTTATATCCTAAGAAACAGGCTTCTCAGAAAATAGGAGTTTGGTTTAAGTAAGATGAAGGCTTTCAGTTCAAATTATCAGTTCGATATCGAAGACAATACTATATTGAACGTGAAGTATATTGTCGTTTGTCTCATCAATTCCTGGATTTTTTTTATAATGATTAAAACACTTACACTATCAAATTCAAAATAAAATTTATTGCCATTGAAATTCACAGTTATAATTCTATAAATAGACAAAATTACAAACGAGAAATGTCCTAAAATACATAACTGTAGGTATCAACAACCCTCAACCCTTATCCTATGTATTAATTTTTCTCGTTTGGTTGTTGAGTAATGTTAGGAATGAAAATACTTTTCTATTCCAAACTATTTTGATAAGCATAAATGAAAAAACTCAATGCTGTTTGATAACTGCATTGCCATTGTTATCTTATTTCAGTGTAAGCAGTGAGGCAGAAGGTCTAATAATCATCAATGTTCTTATTTAGAATATGCATTCAAATAATGAATGAGACTGTAAGTTGTAACGTAATAGCATGTTGTTGACAATGCAGTTGTAGATAGGAGTTTGTGTCAGTGAATTAGAGAATACAAATTGGAATACTTTGTCAAGTCACTGAATTTATTAGACCTGACCACTTGAAGATTGTCACTGTAAACAGTGTTGGGCAAAGTCAATACAGTCGGCGGTAAATCAATAAAAGTAATGGGCTCCTTAGAAATTGAGCCGGTATTGCTCAGGTACGTGACCAGAAAATGAACAGATCCAACTTCCTTTCGCTTAGCAACGAGTTACTGGAACCCAGACCTCGAACTAGCACTGTGTTAACTTCATGACACGTTTTTCATTAGCCAGACTCTACGTGCATATCGGCCAATTACTTTACGGATTCTATTTCAGTCCGTATTGCAAGAAATTAAATAAATAATTGAATAATGAATAGATTACAAATTTGTTGAATCGCCCTTTGAATCTGTGAGTCCTTTGAATCAATCATCCGTTGGGACAATCCAATAAGGTCTATTTATAAAAGAAGCAACAAATCTCACATCTCTCCTCTATTTCTTTACTTGTACTACTTGTACTACTGATACTTGTACTACTCATATAAATATTACTTTTATTGATGAGAATACTGCGAAACTGATAACAGTGTTCGGGAATAAGAAAAAAAGAGTTTGTGTGATAGTGTTGAATTCAACAGATACCCGAAACAAATAATTGAAGATCCTGCAATCGTATTGTCTGAACGTCATCATTTGAAAACACATTTTTGTTATCAGAATCGTAGAGGATTGAGTCTCTTCGCGATTTGAGTATTGCAAGTGTAAATAGTGCCTAAGTATTGATGCCTCAAGATAATCAGTATTCAGGTATTTGGTACGTACTGTAGAGTGATACCTTGATTATTCTGATCACCAAATCCATTCTATAATCTAATTCACATGAAACCAATCTATTATGGGCAGTGAGACAGTTTCAATATTATGATGGAGCATACAATCAAATTAATTTCAGAAAGGTTCATGAACTCGAGAGATGGCTCTTTTCCAGATAATTAATTGGTGCCTGCATCGAGAGGTCAATAGTTTATCGCTGCACCACAATTTTCTTTGTTCAATTTGAATCAAAACCCATAACCCTTGTTTTTAACACCACTGATAAAGGAGCTTCGAGTAATAATGTATTCCGTTCAGGATCCGGCGTCGAACAGCGGTTGCCATGGATACCAGATAACAAGAGATCGCACTGAATTAACAAGCCCAATATTTGTTCGTCTGAAACAATTTCCTTATCAGAGGCTATTTAGGATACATTTTTCGTAATATTGAACCGATGGATAAACATTCTCAGTAATAAGAGATCATGATAACAAAAATATTTGATGAAGAGATATTGGACACATATCTCTAGACAATTAATTTCTGGATTTTGCAATACTGTTGCTTCTTCCAAATACAGTTCAAACTTTTTTCTCTAGCCGTGCTACAAATATTCATTGTAGGACATTTTGCGTCTGTAGTTTTGTGTCTTTATGAAATTATCATTGTTATTTTTGATAGCAATAAATTTCAATATTCAATTTGAGATTTGAAGAAAAGAATTGAATTGAAATTTGAATTCATACTCTGAAAAAAGAGTAATAATATTTTAGAGTAAATTCTATTCCTGGAAGTATTAGAAGAGCTTTTAGCATTATGAATGAGTTTCAAAGAGACTAGGGAATTCGGGAAAGGTACAATATCATTCTTTTAGGATTATAAAGGACTTGGGAATAAGAGGAAACATTCATAGAGACATCCATAATTCAATAGTTCTTTTCAATGATCTTGTCTGATAATTCTTTTCTTTACTGCTTCTAGTCAGGAATCTTCAATTATAAAATATCTGTGAGAATGAATTTGGGATGAAGTCCAAAAAGAACAAGCTCATAAATATGACAATGACTCATCACGTTCTTTCTCTCATAGATGAAGATGATGGTCTCTCGAAAAAGATGGTCTCTTGAATACTACTGTCGATCACGAGAATGAAAAAAATTCTTTTCGTAGATTTTGTTTGAGTCTCGTGGAGTTCATTATATTCTCGTGGAATCGATCGATTCCTCCCTCATAAGTGGAACTTCAAAAAACCTGCATTGTGTTAATCAAGTATGTTGAGCTGTCACATTCTTTTGCTTGGATAATATCAATATTTTAAACCTTCTCAGTGTATTGCAATACGTCTATGGTATTATTGTTACAGTCCATTACGTTCATTTCCTATCAACTACATAACTACTTTTCAGAATCTATTAAATCCTCTATTCTTTTTCTTCTTCTCTACTTTAATTCTCTCTTTGCTTCTTTATCACGACTTATTAGTTTGAATTATAGGTCATTCAAATTCAATCATCAAACTAACTCCCAAATTATCAGTATTGAGTGAAGTGATCACCCACTGATCTCTTTCCATATTGGTTTCAATGGGTAAGCAAAATCTATATTTTAAGGTTGACCCAAAATTGGTTGTTCAGGCTTGTCAATCAAGCTCGTCTTTCAATGACACCAGAGGCCGAATCTCAATTTAATATTGTCAATTATTCAACATTGAACCTCGATTGTTTATTGTTTCAGCGTCGATTGCTTCAAGAGAACTAATCGTAGTACAAGATTATCCACTATTTAGCATTAAATATTCAAATGCTGATCAGACGAGTCAGCCATGTTCGTCTATCAAACAGCTCCCAAAATCCAAATTGAGAGTCACCAATTATGTGATAGCGATCTCTCGCTTCAAATCAAATCAGAAGTGATACAAAACAAATCAAAGAAAATTTATACAGCACAATAGTAAGTTGCATTTACAAGTCTACTCTCAGCAACACTGAACGTATCGTAATAAATAACACATTATACATGTTAAATGATAATAAAAGTTACAATAAATAATTTAGAATAAAATTATAGTACCTCAGGTCATAATTAGAGGGAGGAGACGTCATTCAAGGCAGCGAGCTTTATACAGGCTACACATATACGGACCGACCAAGAGCCTGGACCAAATCGACGTGGGAGTTCCCGTCCAGGTTGTAGTTTCGTAATGTGTAGCCTCTCTCGGACCAACTCCAGTTCTCTTGAACTCAGTCAGCAAAATTTCTCGGAAATTTCTCACAGCAAGATTGCGATTACAATTATTAAATTGCGATTTGACATGATAGACAAATTCTGATTACAGATTCGTTTTCAGCGACCTCAAGTTTAGCCTAAAGGTCCTGATTATGAAAAAATGAAAAAAAAAAACTTATAATTAAGGAAATTAAATTTTACAACTTGAAAATACCTAGACTTCTTCATACTTCTAGTATTCTTCATACTTCATACTCTAAAAAACCATTTTCATAAAATTTAATTTGGATGCAGTGATAAGATATTATACACATTATATTAATTTACAAAGTACTCTATTAGTTCCTATATTTATTGTTTTATTATCTATGAGATACTTTGAAATAGCTCAGCAGGAAAGAAACGCGATAGTGTCTACTTTCTATAATCTAGTGAACAATGTTGTATTACAGTAATACTTGGAATCGTAATTATGAAAAGCATCGAACCAAGTTTACCATGGAGTGGGGGAAGGGGGGAGCCTTCACTGACATGGATGGGAGGTATAATTATTACCAAGCATCAAAGAGCAAGTCAGCATTGAAAATGCCTCTTTCCGTTTGAAAATAATGACATTCAAAGAACTGTCAACAGTTTATAGAAAAATGACGTGTGGGCATGCATTAATTTCTTATTTCCATAGCATATCAACAATGGAAAGTCTACAATACGAATCCAATATACAATTAAACATATATATGTATATACGTTTACGTATATAGGTCAAGAAAGAATAAGAGGAGGATTATACATATTATAAATCATATTATATAGGAATCTCAGTTTAATAATTCATTATTAAAACTGAAAACGAGAAACATTCCACACTCCTGTAATACAGCCTTCTATCACATCAGAATTCAAATATTTTTTAGAAAGCTTAAATTTAATGATAGAGAAAAAATTCAAGATGATCCAATCTCAGCAAAGCGAGTAGAGTATCATACAATTTTGAAAAATTCAGATATCTGAAATTTTACCATTTTCATAGTTTTGTAGTGTAGTACAGTAGTAATTAACTTCAAAGCTAAATATTCCTGGAAATGAGTCAGCGTCAAACCATAACAAAATCGTCGCCGGTCCGCAGTTCTGCCACTCGGACCAATAAAGAGTTGCCGACTTCTTTGATCAGCTCAATTAATCAAAACAAATCTCGTCCGGGCTAGGCTACACATTACAGCCTGGACGGGAACCCCCACGTCGATTCGGTCCGTGTCATGTGTAGCCTGTGTAGCCTGCATTACAAATGTGTAGCCTGCATTACAAATAAAGAAAATTAACGGACAAGTAAAGTGTCACGTTTCATTGAATAAATTCTAATTATTAATGATGATGTGATATGTCAATAGCCATTAGCTTTAATGACTGGATAAATGCTGTGGCTCTTTGAACTATTTCTTCAACTGTTACCAAAAATAATAAGACTCTAACTTTGTGCCGTTCATCTCCTCATTAATTTAAAATGAATTTTAACTCGGTTTTTCGCTCTTGTAAAATGCGTTTCCTTATTTCCTTTTACTTTTAGATGAACTGTAAAGTTAAAGCAGGAAGAGAACACCGGATTTCCGGTATCTCTTTTTGTCAGGTATTAGAATATGAGTGGGGGGAGAGTTTATATTACCAGCACCTCAATGGTTACCAGCACCAGGGATAATCCATCCTCTGGTTAGTCTGATCCCTTATTTGGTTTGTCTATGGTGAGTCTTTCAGTCTCACGAACATATCCCCTAAAATACGGCTCCATATATCTCAGGGCGAATAATTATGCTGAGTTCAGGGCTTGACTGATAAGACGGTCAGTGAGTCAAACATGGCAAACGAAATTCCCTTTCCCGTATCTCTCAACAACAAATTCAAAACCCAAGTCTCCGAGGAAAGTAGTTCTCCTTGCCGCTTCAAATATATATATATATACTACACATATCCTCACTTGATATGTCTCTCTGTTTGTACACATTCTGTATGTTCATTTAATCCATGCAGCAACCCAACAAATTTCTAGAGGGTGCTGCTTTAAAGTGAGCTACCAAGATCTCTCTCTCACATTAGTCTTATCTGGCTAAAGATTACCCTACAAAGGATCACAGCTTACAATAACTCACAAAGGATCAAGATCGTTCCAGTGACACTAGTCGCTCACTCTACTCTCTACAAATATTTATTGTTTCACAAGTAAAGGCTTAGAATTTGCGTGATGCAGTAGGAACACATATTCGAAATATTTGGATATTTTTAGTTTCAATCTTGCGTTAAACAAACATTTAATTGACTTTGTGAATTTTTATTGTGGACTACACGAACAATCCATTATTGTCTGTTGACGCGGATAAACGAGGTCTTTCACCGTAGCCTACAACAAATCTGTCTCATGTTTGGCAAGGCTTTTGTGTCCGTACTTGCGGTAGAGTCGTTTTCTAATCTGGAGCTTTTGTGTGAATATGGTAACAGCTTTAACTTCTCCAAGTTTCTTGGTGTAGTTTACAATATACATATCTTCATTCAGTACTGTTGTGAGCTCCATGAATTCAAACTTAGTTTCTCATTAGTCTTGGCTTCTTGCTTCTCAGTTTGAGTTATATCTGGGTTTTGGTTCCTCATCGTCTTCTAATTTAAAGTTGCTTGTACCTCAAGATAAATAATGGTTAGTTCAAAATTCCTAAAGCTGAAACTACTTCATTACCATAGTATACTTACATTTAAAATCACTTAAAATACTTAAAGTTAATTTTTAATGAAATTTTCTATTTTTATATTTAAATTTTATTCCTAAACCTGATCAGAAAGTCTAAATGAATTATCCTCTCTTTAATCAAAGGTAAGATACTTGCAGGTGTAGTAGTAGTTGTCGAGGTTGGCTGAGCAGATTGGCAACTACCTGTAACAGTCAGGCTTCCAATAGGAGAGTGGATCAATAGTCAATTCAATTATACGGTTCAATAGCTTTTGTCGTGCGAGAGAGGCACTGGATGCTCATTTTAAATTTTGTTCTGCCACAAACTTCATAGTTGAACGACTATGATTGATAAGTCATCAGCGGTAACAGGACATTTTCGTGACTATAGCTGATTTCAAATCTTGAGCACTGAATAGTTTTGGGTGAAGATAACACATTTGATTTATAGAGAGCAGGAACTTTCATTAAAAAGGATACATGATTTCTTTCTTACGGCAAGAAAGCTTGTTTTAAACGAATAATAAGGTTACTTGAACTATTGATTAGAAATCTACTGTATTTGAGAAACAAGACCTATAAAAAAAATAGTTGGATTATGCAAGAAATATTTTATACTCGATAAATTCAATATTGGAGGACTTTAATCTCTTATCAATTGAACAAGTTTCAATAATGTAAGAAATAGATGACCAATGAAGAATGAATAGATATCTTGCATTTCACTCGCAAATATTCAGGTAGCCGTCACAGTTCACATATCACAGTAGCTGTCACAGATCACATTCACAACAGAAACCATATTGAATAGATTCATAATGCTGACAGCCCTCTCCGATAGCTAGTTTAATCTTAAAAGTCGTTTTTCCCACTTGAAATAACTTGGTAGAAATAGACATAACATAAAGAAATGAAACTGGTCTGAGACATAGGTGTGTTTGATTTTTTTAATACTTTTATTTATTATACTGTAATTTCAAAAATCGAGAGGAACTAAACTATACACACTTAAATTGAGATTTCATCTGGAATCGAACTCAAACAAATAGGAAAAATCATATAAAGCTAGCTAGAATAGAATGAACATTCATTTGAAAGTTATCGGAATTCAGAGGATAAGTTTAGAGAAGGAATGAGAGAGATAAAAGAATATCTTGTTTCCATAGTAGTTTACAACCCGTAAAAGATCGGAATTCACTATCGGAGAGAAGAACTAACCAAGTTGCATGCTTTAAATATCTTACACCCATCACGATTGTGCGGTTACTCATGAATATCCAACACAGTGAGCTTTGAAATTCTCGGGTTTGATAAACATACTCCAACAATATTAACAGATGGACAATCGGGGATCCACCCTTTTCATCTAGCGCCTCTCCAGTATATTTCGAAGCTCTGGGATTAGACATCAGAACTGAAACGAGGAATCTGAAGACAGATCCAATCTCAACTATTTGTACGTGTACTTCTAGAGAAGTCGAGACTTTTCTCCCACCTCTTTTCCTAACTTGCTGTGTTGAAGAGTCAAAATTGGATTTCCAGTGAGAATCTTACATCTTTGCAGCATTCCAAGAACTGGGATTACTTTGACACACAGGACAGGGTCAATATTATTAACAATGATTATTGGTTTGTTGTTGGAAGATAGCTGGTTTTTGAGGTGAGAAAATTAATATTATAAGAAAATAGCGATGGCCGAATTTGTGAAAACTTGCTGTTTGGAAAGAATAAATTCTTGGAAATGAAAATGATGACAATGATTTCTACAGTAGTTTTCTCCTCAACTGAAAACCTATTTCAATCTAGATTCATAGATTAAGATCGATATTAACATACTTTGATGATCCATAGATCATCTAACATAAACAAGTGACAACAGTCGTGGTCTGCCGTGTTCCTGAATGATTGGCATCAATATTAATGAATTATTTGGATTATTTTTTCATATTAATGATTTAATATCGGGGTACCGAGCTCTGCTCGGGGGTAGGCCTACAAAGGCACAGGAATGAAAATTATAAAGGAAAAAAGGAATGAAATTGAACAATTTTTAAGTACAACCATCAATCGAGTTTGAATGCATATCATTTGAAAAATCGCACTTGTGGTAAAATTTTGCTTCGTAAAAATGATGATATGGGTTGATATAGCAGGATTCTTTTAACTTGTCACAAAACAGCTGATTTAACGTTAGTAAACGAGCGTACATCAATCAGCTGTTTCTGACAATTTAATAGAATCCTGCTATAACTATTTTTAGCTTAGCTGTTTTGATGAACTCTTGACGATTTTTCTCGAATAAATAAAAACAGATTACATGGCTAACGTCATGCCTCAAATTTAAAAATAACAATACAGAACAATATGGAATATTTTCAAAATTTCTAATTCTTTTTAATTCTCTATAGATAAATAGAAATCAGAAATGAAAAGGGAATAGGAGCAGCTTATGTGTTTCGATATTTTTCCCAATTCTAGTAATGGAACCGCTGGGTTAACCAAAAAAGTTAGTGTAGTTGTGTATTTCACGAGTGATCATGTGATTGAAAATGCACTGTCTCAGCAGCTGAAATAATCTTGTCTCACTCCCACAATCACCGCTCTCACTCTTTCTCATCATTTACAGCCGACAGAAATTTGTTTTTGCTGTCAGTTGATCCCTAAAGGATCGATTTTCCTTTTAAGGTCCTTTAGCGAGTTATCCCAGGGATGAGACTGGCGCAAACTAATTTTGTATCACAAACCTCCTATATTCCAAATTTCGTCAAAATCGTTAGAGCCGTTTTCGAGATCCGTTGGACATACATAAATACATAAATACATACATAAATACATACATAAATACATACATAAATACATACATAAATATAAACATACAGAAATTGCTCGCTTAATATAATAGGATTAATATTAATGTCTTTGAAGAATAATAATTTAATGATGTCATTTCCAAACTCTATTTTCAAACAGAATAATTCATGTCCTTTCTTTTCTCTTATCTACATTGAATTCTACTCATGATTGTCTAAAATTGACGGTCTCACTGAAAGCTGATATTCACCGACATTCAGCAGATGTATGAAAAAATGACGTTTTTTTGCAGGAAGCAGAGCAGAAAATCAATGAATGAACTGATAGGAGTACAGGTCAATACCAATCGCATATTTATTGACCTCTTGAAATTACAGTGTCAGATAATTAATTGTATAAAAGCGCTGACAAATGGTAACACCAGTATAGTTTCTCACATCTCATCATGCAGTACAGTCTGATTCTCTTAGCTCTTGTAGGCTTTGTAGCCGCAGAGAACTTCCAGCAGGGAGCCCCTCAAAGGGAGCAACAAGATGTGAAGGATCTGTTCTACAGCAGCCAGAGCTACTATCCTTACTACTATGGCCAGGACTACAACAGCTACAGACCATACTACAACAGGAACTACTACCCATACAGCTATGGAAGGAACTACCCATACTCCTACCCTGCCAAGGACCAGTACTATGGACCATACAACAGTGAATACTACCCATACGCCAGCCAGAGCTACTACCCATCCTACAAGTACAACAGCTACTACCCATACAGCCAGAACTACGAGAACTACTACCCCCAGAACTACGAGTACAGCCAGAACTACCCTTACAACTACTACAGCCAGAACTACCCATACAGCTACAACAAGCAGTACTACCCATTCAAATACAACAGCCAAAACTTCCCATCCAACTACTATGGCCAGAACTACCCATTCAACTACCAGGGACAATACTACCCATTCAACTACCAGGGACAGAACTTCCCATACAACTACTATGGCCAGAACTACCCATACAACTACAACAGCCAGTACTACCCATACTACAACAACAAAGCTGTCCAGAACTGAAGTCATTTTTGTCATATCTCACATAGGACTACCAGAACTTGAAAATGTGAGTATTGTTTCTATTATATGATCTTAACAATATATTGACTAGACAATCACTTGAACAATCTCATCCTTAGTAATAAAAGTCAATGTGGAAAATATAGTATAATGGAGAATATTGGAGAGCTCTTTCAGGAATCAGAAAGTCAGTAAGTTAATACTATCAAAGACTGATTCTCATTTTAAAGTGATCCATTTGCATATAAATCTATCAAATTTTCGAATCACAAATTTTCTATCACATATACCACTGAATTTTGTATGATTAGTACATCTAAATTTTTCTCACAATTCCATGGCTCAACAGATTAGACACACTATCTTGATGTTTTCATCCATACTGGGTTCAAACAAAGTCTTCAGATTTCAGTGCATGCAAGCAAGATTATTTCAAGGTATATAATTCAACTGTTATTATGTTACCTTTGATCTTTGAAACTGAAGATTACATGAGGTAATGTTTGTCTGAAAACTTATGTAAGTATAAAATTTTCATAGATGAAAGGAAATGGGATATTGCAACTATTCAATTGCTTTTTTTAAATCATGATAACTCATTGAACAAAATTCCTTATTAATAATGCCCTAAAATACTCTGAAGACTTCCACTACTGCGAATATTGACAACAGAATCATAGCTAGTAAGGAAATTCCATGAATGCTGCTGAACAATAAACTTTTGCACGGGCGGGAATCGAACCCAGCACCCCTTGATTGCCGGTCCAGTGCCCTAAGCTCTAGACTAGACCACCATACATCTTCTGTATAAGAAAGATTTTTATACAGAAAAGTTTTTTGTGCAGCAACATTCATCGAAATTCCTTACTAGCTATTATTCTGTTGTCAATATTCGCAGTAGTGGAAGTCTTCAGAGTATTTTATGGAATTATTGATTAGGAATTTCGTTCAATAAATTATCATGATAAGATTTTCATAATTGAGAACTGATCCCAACTCGAACTTTTTAAAGTTTGAAGAAAATTCTCCAATCGTTTACTTCGACTCGTCCAAAATATTGATTGATATCATTAAACTTTCATTATAAATTTATTATAATTATATTTTCTCATAAGAATCTTTGAATTTGGATAATCTCGAGAATTGGAGTGAATATTATAATGACATTCTTATGTGTTTGGGTATGGGTAAGGATTGTTGAAAATTCAAAAACAATCTTGCAATATTTATTTATTGGGAGAGAAACAGTTTTTGGCTGAACCTGTGGTTTCTCTCCCAAATAATATCTCAATTATTTTTGCTTGTATCGATAAATGTATTGAATTCAATTCAATTGCTAAATTCAAGCAAAGGAAACATCTTTTTGAGAATCAAATTTTGAATTTATAAGGCAATGATATGTTATAAGATCATTTCTATCATCATTATTGTGTAGTTTTGTATTTCATCAACCATTGGTTATCGAATTCGAATCTAGAATTATTGAATTTAACAATAGTTATAATATAACTGAATTCCATTTCTTATTTTCAGGGAGCGTCAAGGAACAGAGAGAATCTTCAAGACTTGTCATTGCTCTTATATTGACTGCCAAACTGATCATCTTATAACATCCATGTCATCAAATCCTCAAATTCTATTCATCCTCATCAATTTACAAATATTTTCAATAAACTGATAAACAACCGTAAACTTGCTCATTCTTATTTCTTATCTGATATCTAATTGAACTCTGATTCACTCAATATTTTCAACAACTAAGTGTCATCACAATCTGTTCAATACGATTGAATAACCTAAATTTCAAACCTTAAATTTAAAAAAAAACACAAGTTCATTATAATTTGCCGATTTATCGATATTGAAAATCAAATGATTTCAAATTATATTAAATTAAATCAAATGATCGCAATACTTGAATCACTTGAATACTTGAGAGTTGGGTTTAATAATTTATCATTTAACATTACTCAAATGTTAATTTATGATAGAACTAGTATGTTCAAGAGTTTAGAGTTATTTATTGATAAGAAGCTGTGTTGTAATCGATTCCAACTTGATAACCACTGACTCAATGTCATTTATATGTTGTTAAAATGAAGTTTCTCATCAACTGTTGGAAATGAGTCCAATAAGGCTCAATAATTTTACAGTGAATCTCTTCTTTACAACCAAAATTAGTTTCAAATAGGATACAAAAAAGTTACAAACTCCACGAAACAATTTTCTATGACACAGTCAACTCATTAGTATGATCTCCTGGCAAGAGAGTTATTATTTTGATCATTTGTCTTGCATAGTAATCGTTTTATATATCGGTTTTCACAAATAATTGAAAACAAATTGGTTCTTAAAACTTCTCGAGAAGATAGCAGTTTGCAGAACTGATACAGTATGAGAAATTGGATTACTGTGTGAGTAATCTTCTTGATATGGTGAAATTTCAAATGATCGATCTTAGAAATTGATCAATATTATTAATCTTAGATATGATTATTGAGTTCTATTATTGTTCAACATAACTGAGAAATAATTATCCAAATTTCAGCAACTCAGCTTAGCTTTCTTACAATTTCGTGGATAACTAGTATAATGAGGATGAGCAAAAAAATAAGCCAAGTAGGAAGTAATTATTCATCCTAGATTTTGTAAATCTTATGCTTGGTAAAGCAATATTATTCCCACTTCTCTCATTATCATTATTCTCCAGCCTATTCATTGAAAGATTAGAACATTATTTAGTTCATTATTCTTGATTTGTGATCTTTACTTAAAGTATTCATTCATCGTCAAGAATTATGACAAAGAGTTTCTGTTTCAATTACGGTACCTGAGTCCACCGAATCCAATACTAGATTAGGTTTGACAAATTTGAAAACATGTTTGAAAAGTTATGGTTCTGTTATATTATTGTCAGGGATAAATATGTAATAGTGTGATATAAAATATGTAATATGAATAGTGCAGCCAAACGTTAAACAGTGCTTAGGAGGCACTGAAGTTTTGAGAGTCCACTTCTCTAGTCTCACTGGGTTTGGAGCCGATTAGGATTAGGTTTAGTTTAAGTGACTGGTTCAGTAACCGCTAAGCATATTACACAGATTATCATGGTAACTACGTTCATCCCTGTACCATTAGGAGGAACACTACCCCCAATCGCGACAGTCATCGTGAGTGATCTAAGAACATAACATTCAGTGTTGAAAAATTAATATTTCATTCAATTTATTTGATCGAATACATGATTAAATCATTAAAGAATCAGGAAATTTATCAAAACTTCATTCATTCCTTGGATTTAGTCACATGAATAGTTCACCTACTAGATATATAGGCTACCTACCTATATATCAATTTTTGAAATAATGGCTTATTTTATTTAGCGTATGGCGTATAGCTAATTGCAGGATATTAATCCTTAGTCAATTTATCAAAACAGCAAAATAAATTATATACATAGAACTTCAATACTAACAATATTAGGTATAACTTAGCTAACAATATTAGGTAAGAATTTCTAACTCACTCTATCCTTGATTGTCAGATACTTAGAGGCGGATATCTAAATTTCTTAGATGGCTAAGTAATTTCTTTTAATGGCTTAAATAAATAATGATAATTTAGCCAGTTAGCTGGGGTGACTTATCCCCGGTCTGATAACACAAAGGTTCCGGTTCGATTCCTGTTGACTGTAACAGACTTTTACTACAGACGACCACTCCCGCCTTTCGGAGGAGTCGTTAAGCCTTTGAGGTCCCGGCTGCCTAAAGCCATAGATAAGAGATTAGAAGATAAGAAATTATCCTATCTCTTATCTATGCTAAAACGTAGTTATCTCTCATGAGCCCCAGAGCTCATGTAGGCATCACACACACAAAAAATTATGTGCAGAAATAAAACTACTGGCTACTCAAAATGCAATTTTTACTTCTAATTTCCCATTGTTCGTCAAAGCTCATCCCGTCAATAAATAATTTAAGAGGATTCTCTATGAAACATCTTTTTACCTGAGAATTTTCTTTGAAAGCTATTGCGTAGTGTATGATGTTTAAGCTTCACTAAAGTAACACCACTTACATACAGTAACAGCTCCCGATGTCTACGCTTCATTGAACTTCTAGCGTTGTACATAATATACTCTTGCGATAGGATTGATGGATTAATGAAGTGGTACCTGACATTGGAAGCAGGCATAGGAGCTTAGTCAATGTCTGACAAGACAGGTCCCTTGAGTTGCAACTCGTGTGTTATAACATAGCACAGGCGCCTTAGCTCTCATACTAATATGCTTGGTGCAAAGATTATGCCAGTGAGAGCGTGACCTACCTACAGTCTAAGTCTGACATTTCGCGGTGTGACGCTCCTTTGCATAATAAGATCATTTCAAGTCAGAATAGTTGGTTAATTACTCTTGTGGAATAATAATACACCTCCTTGAAGCTTGCAACAATAAGCAACTCAATCTTCAATTCAAAACGAACATTATTTTTCAAACTCGTCCACAACTCAAATTTAAGTGTTACTTTACAGCAAGAAGATGGAATGAAAGATAGGTTTCATTCTATTAACAAAACTAAATCAAAGCAAGCTTGCTTTTAATTCATCTACAAGTTCATAATCTACGTATTCAAGATAATCTCGTAAGCCTGTGCTATGTAGATGCTTTATTTTTCCAATATCATGTAAGATAGCTTGACAAACTATGAAAGGTCTATCTATATGTCAAACTATGTTTGATTAATTTTTGTCTTGCACATTCACTCCGCAAATTAGTGAATTTTTAGTGGGGGAGTAAGTAAAGGGTCAAGGGTAACATATATCTTATGTCTGAGAGATCTTTCCCGATCTAGCCAGAACTGGAGAGCTTTCAGTTTTTGAACAAGTATTATCATCGAATGGCTTTCAACGGTGGAGAGCAACATTGGTTGTTCCACATTGCGTTTTAAACCGAAGTACCTCTAATATAAACCAAACACTTATCGTTTAACGTGATCTTATTGAACAAGCAGCAAAATAGCTTCTATTTGTTGTTCAAGCAGTTTTAATGGGTGATTAGTCTATGGGATCCGACTACTTTAATAAAAAATATTAATATTTTTGATAAATCAGAAGTATCAAAATATGACAAAATGATATGCCGATAATTTTGGCTGATATCATGAAGATCTCAGCAAAAATAAGTCATAAAAGAACTTTCAAAGAGCTTCATAGTCGATATTATCAAAGAGAAAAAATATAACCAATCTTGTCAGTTTCAAAAGAGTGGTTGGATTGAGATAATATTGTTTATAGGTTGAAGTTTAACTTCGTTTGGGATTGTCACACATGTTGATGTCTCATTAAAAATAGATGAGAATTCAAGCTTTAGGCTACTCGCACAATGGAGCGATAAGCAACTAGCAACACGCAATAAGCAATACATAATATATATTTCTATACATTACATATCGCTTATTGCGTGTTGCTAGTTGCTTATTGCTCCGGTGTGCGAGCCGCCTTAGGGGTACAATTTATTTTTTAAAAGATGATTATAATATATGAGCATTGTACTAGAACTCTTATGAAGTTATTCAAATAGGCTATATAGAATTCTGAATGTATATGATGATTGTAAGTGCAATTCATATGATAATCACTTATGAATCGATTAAGCCAATACTTTAAAAGAGTGGAGTACTTAAAATTTTTGACAGCTATTCGAATATTTATTATAAAGAAAAATCATGAGAGATTAAGCACCACTTTCCAACTGATTGATATACTACTTGAAGCTGTGTCATTGCAATTTATTGAGTTAAAGTGGAAATCTTTGTATTGTGCAAGCTACAATGGCTACATGAATCACTTTGAATTATTTTTCTTATGAATATTATAGTACACCATACACAATACTTATGATAGAATTTTCATCATCACTGTAATATTGGAAAGATTCAGGGATGAAATTATGAGAATTTTCTATTTATGCTTGATTACTGTATTTGAACAATTGAAAATTCAATTAATGTAGCAAAACATATTAAGATGATGATCAGAGTATTGATGTGGTAGTGATGTTGAAGAAGACGTGCAGTATTTTTCTCCGCAATTGCCTGAAAACAGGAAGAATCCATTAATAACGGAAATGGGAAATAAGGACAATTGACTTGATAACTAAAAGTCCAACTTATTATTCTAGAGTCTCGATGAAGAAAATTATTATTCATGGGAGGAAGAAAATTGACAATTTGAGAAGGAAGAGATTTCATTAAACATCCAATTTTCACCCTTTCTCATAAGATTAAAAATCATATTTGTCTAAAGTGATAAAGCCTAGTAGAATTCACACAAGCCTAAGTCCATGAGGGGAAAAAACTTTTCCGAAGAGAAGAAAATAACTGCTCCTGCAGTGGAAGTGAATTGTCCAAAAATTATTTCAGTCAAACGAAATGTAATTTAATTCGAGTTTCAGAATAAAATGGTTGAGTGATAAATTTTATGAGTAATAATTCGAAATTGAAAGAATTATTTGAAAAGCAAAATGAGTATTCCAGTTGTCAATCGAATGTGAGACAATCATCGAATTGAACTTTAATGAATATTCATTCATAAAGAAGGTAATAAATCACAATCTGCAATTAAATATAGATGATTGTAATTTGTGAGATATGGTTGAAATTTATTAGAGACCTAATAAACTCAACTCGATGAGAATCGGTTTGCTATCCAATTTTTATTACATGAAAAAATATTCAGACTTAATGAAATCTACAAATTATTAATTACAAGCTGTCCCGGCGAACTTCGTATCGCACTCTTCCCCCCCCCCCCAAATGTCCCCCCTCTACTCCCCACAAATGTCCCCTTCATGCCACCCCAAAAATGTCATCCCACAAATGCCCCCCTCCATTCCCCCAAATGTCACCCCACATATCCCTCTATATGTCAACCCTCTTTCCCATCAAATTTCACCCTCCACCAATTATTTTTTTTTATATATATTTATTTATTTAATTTTTCTTTTCAATTTTTTTAATTTAGCCTATATTTTTTTAATTTTATTCTGTTCTGCAATTTTTATCAGTCCTATTCTAATTAAAAGATTTTTTTTCATATTTATTAATTTATTCATTTTAATTGATTTTATTTTTTTTTATTTTTTTTTATTTCCGTTCTTCAATTTTTTTATCAGTCCTATTCTAATTAAAAGATTTTTTTTTCATATTTATTTCTTTCTTTTAATTTTTTTTATTTTAATTTATTTTATTTATTTTTAATTTTATTTCCGTTCTTCAATTTTTATTAGAAACAATAAAACATGCATGATACGAACGATAACCCATTCTTAATTGATGATTGTAGCGTAAAAATAATTAAGAGTAGAAAACCTAGAGCAAAAAACGGTCCAGAGCGGGGTTTGAACCCGCAACCTCTAGATTATCAAGCAGAGACTCTTGCACTGAGCCACGGGGACTTGGAATAGGCTTGCTAATTTATCCGATCTTGAATTGCGATTATCTTTCCGTTGTAGGTACACGTTCGTGCCGGCAAGTTTGAACGTAGCTGTGTGAAATATTTGATAGGTTATGTCATTAATGTAATAACTATTTATTAATTATAAAGGGATTTTCTTATATTTCAATACATATTATGTTAACCAGTGCTGTAAAAATTCAAACGAATCCAAAATCATCTAAATCGGTTCAGCCGTTCTCGAGTTATAAGCGAGCGTACAGACACCAACTCTCTTTTATTAATATAGATTAAAGATTAATAAATGCATGGTATTGCAAATATTGCTTCTAGCTTGAGTGACAGAGAGGAAATTAATCATCAGCTTAATAACATTCATTTAAAACATTCTCCCATTCCAGTTTCATTATGATTTGATCGAATGGATCCAATATGAGAGAGCTCTTGTCATAAACTCTCAAAGACTGTAAGAGAATTTCAAAATTATAAAATTGTCCATTGAAATCTTTCGAGAAAGTTTAATAATAAATAATAAACGAATCAATTTAATTTATGAATTGAATTATAATTGAAGATAGTTCGATCATGCACTCATAAATTGAATGGAATAAAAAAGGTGTCAGCAGCATATAATGAATGGAACTTTACCTTGAAAATGATGCAGAATATGATGATGATGATAGTTGTCCTACTGTTCACTCTTCACAGCATAAGGGTAGTATGGACGATAGCTGCTCTGGCTGTAGAATGGGTTGTATCTGTAGTATGGGGAGTAGTTGTAGTTTCTCTGGTATGGGTAGTAGCTTGGGTAGTAGCTGTTGTAGTTTCTGTAGTATGGGTAGTATGAGCTGTAGCTGTTTTGGCTATAGTATGGGTAGTAGAATGGGCTGTAGCTCTTCTCACTGCTGTAGGGGTAGTAGTATGGGCTGTAGCTCTTCTCGCTGCTGTATGGGTAGTAGTATGGGCTGTAGCTCCTCTCACTGCTGTATGGGTAGTATGGGCTGTAGCTCTTCTCACTGCTGGGTAGTATGGGCTGTAGCCCTCTCACTGCTGTATGGGTAGTAGTATGGGCTGTAGCTCTTCTCACTGCTGTATGGGTAGTAGTATGGGCTGCTGTATGGGTAGAAGTATGGGCTGTAGCTCTTCTCACTGCTGTAAGGGTAGTAGTATGGGCTGAATCTGTAGCTGACCGTAGAAGAACCCGATACCTTCTGGTCTTGCTCCTGGTGGAAGGTCTCCCCATAGAGGCGGCTACACATCCCACAAGGGCCAAGAGGATCAATTTGCACTGCATTCTGCTGATGAGTGTGAGACTATTAAGGTTGTACTGATGCAGTTGACAAGTACAAGTCACTTTTATACTTTTCCCTATCATGTGGCTCAAGCATAATCGAATTTTATCAGCTAGGAAAAAACGGCTGCAAGTATGTGATAAAAATAATTCAGCATGTTAATTGTGTGACCCTACGCGGCTATCGTGTGACCTAACGATTTGATTGAATTGCTCCAAATTGTGCTTCAAGTTCATGTCACAGCTTCCTCTACATCAAGCTTTGATTATGAAAAATTCCACTTGGAATGAATACTAAACGGCTTTATTATTTCTACAAATATTATTTTGAAAACCATGAGCTTTTGTATAATAAGTATCAAATTAAAAATTATTTACATAATCAAAAAAGAGGATCACATCCGATATTTGACATATATGATTACATTCCAAAGGTAACGGAGGAACTTTGTAAGAAGGTTAACATACAAAAATTATTATAAAAAGGTATAAGCTCACTTATCGCATTTGTAAAGTATTTGAGTTTATGTGAAAAATGTGATAGCAAATGTTACAAATCGGTAATTCTCCTTGAGATAAAAGGATAACAATAACAGAAAATTGAGATATAATCAGATTCATTTAATTTGACGCTTGGCATTATATAGATAGATAGATAGATAGTTAGATAGATAGATAGATAGATAGATAGATAGATAGATAGATAGATAGATAGATAGAGAGATATTATTCCATGACGTTGCTGATGACCATAGAGTACGATGGCAAAAAAGTAATACCTCTCTATCATTCTATCTATCTAATGCCAAGCGTCAAATTGAATGAATCTGTTTATAACAATATGCTTATGCTTCGATTTACTGTTCCACATTGCTCATTAAAATTTGGGAGAGGAACAGTTTAGGGCTGTGCTTGTTGTTTTTCTTCCAAATCATATTGTTATGATTGGTGTCAGTATTGATAAATTAATGAATAAAAAGACAACTTGGGTAATTTGAGAATTTTACTTCATGAATAAAATTTAATAAATTTCATATCAATACGAATAAATAGGCAAATTGAGGAGTAATTTGTGAATTTCAACTAAAAATTTTAATTTGAGAATTACTCAAGGTAAGTTAATCTTGTTACGTAACAAAAATGCGACAGCGGTAACAACTCTATTCGAAGTGGAAAATACATAATCGGATAAAAATTTCATTGCGGTGAGAGAATGTGGTCTCAAATGCATGTAAGAACATGTATTTTGTCCAATATCCTTTCAGGCCATATTCCTTCGCTTAGTCGGTTGAAGGAGCAGGATAGGCTTCCACGAGCACACAGGTAGCGCAGACAGGTTTTCGTTGTAGAACCAGCCCATCCTCAAACCGTTATTCCTTTCCATTTTACGACCAAATGTCAAATGGATGCAGAATCAATAAATTGTATACAGCCGTCTCCTGTATTCAGAATGTTTTAGTGCTTGGATGATTGGTAGCTAGATACTCAATCGTTTTCTGAACTTTTAGAGAGAAACAACTTTCCCCAGAGACAAACTTTCCGGTCATATACAAAAATGATCCGGTTTTATACAATGATTGTCGTATACAGAAATGAAAATTTCTCGTTTTTCATTCATTCTATCCAGAAACTTCCAATTTTCAAATGCACCCATCCAATATTGGAATTACAAGTTCCTTCCATAACAGGGTTATTGATGGAATAGAGATGTAAAAACACAACCTTGATTTTGAAATTATTTTGAAAATTCTGAAAAATTCCATTATTATATGACAGAGCTTCCCTGAGTTTCTTCATAAATATTACACACGTACATTACTTCATATATTAATTATTTATCTTTAAAAATAGAACTTCTTTTTAAGTTTCTCTCATGATCAATACAGATAACAAAAGTTATGAAAGTCGTTTTTGCTTCATTTCAAGTTCATACTTTTATATACTTACTTATTATTTGTTTTACCTCAATATTATTTTGTTATTTGTAATCTCTAATTATTTTAAGAGGTCTTGGTTTGGGGTGATTGAATAGGAGAATCGAGGGAAGGATAGAAGTTTACTCATATTTCCAATTCATAATCAATTGATAACACAGAGTTGGTTTCATTTCGCATTAACTAAGTTGAACTGACTAAATCTTTCTTATTCAATTTGTAGGCGTACTTAGTCAAGACAAGACGAGATTGGTCACGTTTGGTGACAGTAATTCACATGTTGCTTATGAAGCAGCACACCGATGCAATGACTAATCGGTGTGTGTCCTTCATAAGCAACGATGTGAGTACTATGACTAAAGGTGACTAATCTCATCTTGTCTTGTCTTGACTACGCTAGCCTAGAAACATTTTACAGAATTGGGATCTTGTGAGGCGGTTTGATGACAGTGGAAGTGTATCTGTGAGGATATGACGAAGAAAGATTTACAGTATGATTCTGCTCAAGTGGAAACTCAGACTGTAATATAGTGAATTGCGGAAAAATATAAGATTGATTTTACCGCAAAAGGAAAATCTCAAGCAATAATCGGGGAATTGCGCGCAGTCTAGAAATAACTGAGAGCCATCGTCTGCTGTAAAAAGCAGAAGAGATTCTATTGTCTATCCGACTAGAGCGAACCGACAAATTCCTTTTAAAAGTGGAATTTGAACTTTTTCCTCTTACCTTCATATTGCCCAGACCAATACTCACTCTCCTCTCTCTTCTCTATTTGTCTGATAATATTTTCTTCTTATGGTCCCTCTATCCCATAATTTCTATCGTTATCTCATTTTTAACCTGTTTTCACGCAAAACAGAGTCATAAATCTTTTTCAATATTTTGGTTTTCTATTTTGGTTTACTGCATAAGATAAATGGAAATTAATGATTCCATAATTTTCTGCTTCGGCTAGCGACGAATTCTCTCATTATTTACAACGCTAATACTTATAATTTCCCAAACATTTTATCAATAGCGTATGTCTTATCAAAATAAAACTTTAGAAATAGAAAAGACTGGAAATTAGGTTCCATTATTATCTATTACAAACATTTATTTTGGTGTACTTCTTGAATTATTGAATAAACCAACTCTCCCTGTAGCCTTGTAAACTAACATCACAAATTTAGAATCAGGTCATCGGAACGAAAATTGAAAGTTTCTACGAATTAGAAAATATTTTCAACATTTTAACCATGAGAGTAGCAGAGAGGCACTTAGATACTGATAAGAAGATGTACATCGAGAAAAACACAATAGGCTAATTATTCAGGAAAAATGACACATCAAATTTTGTAAAATCTCAATAATTATTCAAAAAATATGACACATTTTAGAATCGATTTTGAAAAATCTGTGATTTTCTACAATAAAACTTTGCAATTTTTTCAATTCATCTTGGAGAGGGAGTTAAGAACACAATTAAATCATCAAACTATGAAGTGTATGTGAACTCTCGCTTGTAAAGGGTGCGGCACGGCATTTTACTTATTTGAATTACGCGCTACGCAGCGGCCATCGGTCGTAGGAGGTTGGGGCCATTTTCAATCAGATGGGTGGAATTTAAAATTTTACTCAGTCTAGGTTAGTTGCGGCCATGCAGTGGCGTCAAGAGGGGAGCGAGCGTTCGCAGTGTGTGCATACTTTTCCAACAGTCGTTTGATCATTGCAACCCAGCGTGCGTTTAGGAAACAGTTTAATGTCGCGCCCAAAGGACGTGTTCCTGGTCGAACATCAATCATTCAGTGGGTGGATATTTTTAAGAATACCGGTAGTGTTTGTCAACCAAATCCAGGTCTGTCAAAAGCCACTAGAACACCAGAAAACGTAGAGAGAGTAAGGCAGGTGGTTTTGCAGATAGGGCGGTACAGAGACGATAGGGCAGTTACAGTCACTTCGGAACGGTACACGCGGATGATTGAAGAGTTTTTCCACAAAATGTGTGGTTTCAGCAAGTTGGTACCACTCCTCACACGGCAGGCGTCAATGGATCTCTTAAGCGAACACTTTCCACGACGTCTCATCTCTCAAAGGGGTGATCTCCAGTGGCCAGCACGCTCGCCGGATTTAGTCCCTTGTGACTATTTTTTGTTGGGATCTGAAATAGTTTACGCCAATCCGAGGAGAGCTGAGCTAAAGAACAACATTCGCGCTGCAATTGTCGACATTGGTCCAGATATGCTTGAAAAGGTAGAGCAAAACTTCCGATGACAAAATGCATTGAACAACGTGGAGGTCACCTAAAAGACATTATATTCAAGAAATAAGCTTGTAAGTGAACCAAACAAAACTTTAAATGTAGAATTTTGTAGAAATAAAAAAATTAAGTTGTTATCTTTAATACTTTTTGACTTGTGGTCCTTTAAAATAAGTAAAATGCCGCGCCGCACCCTATATGTGACTTACCTACTATTCTGTATCATAAAATTCTATAGTATTATGCGTTAATGAGGACTTCCAATACCACTAACGACCTGATCGTTAAGAGCATCCTCTTCATTCTCTGATGTTAAAATCAAAATCGAAATGTGCAAGTTGAATTAATCTTATCGAACAAAAGAGCTTATAAACTTACATCATCCTACATAACAATAAGCTGCTTAAATTGATGTTGTTTTTGTTGTACAACAAAATTACGTCTAGAACCTACTCATTTGTTTACCTGTTCGTACATCGCTTGTTATATAACATTTATTATCTGTGTTTTTTTTTCAATAAGACGAGAAATAAGCATCTTATTAAGTTTCTTCCCGTTAATCTGAGATTTCCATAGTTCCAAATCATGGAGATTATATAAAATAACAATGATTTAGTCTACAAAATAGTCAATTCAAGTCGATTTTTATTTACGCTGAATTTTTCGAATTTTCTCTGTTGTATTAAGAGATACTGTACTGGAACTCTTTCATAACCTAACTTTCTGCTGTCTCCCTACATTAACAAGATTGTAATGCATAACTCATTCTTGTTTGTTTTGAAAATGAGTATTGTGGTTTGAGGCGATTATCCCAAGTATGTAGACTGCAACTACTGTTTGCATTGTTTGCGTCTGCTTTTGTAGCCACTCTGTTTCATACACATTGAGCATCCAACCATACATACACAATGTTTGTATGCATTCTTCAATCTTGTATTTTCAATCTTGGATTCCAATATTGCTGATAGTGAGCTATTCAAATCAATTTTCACCTCACAATAAGCAGTACATTTTGCAATATACTAGGATAATTGAGGGACATTGTGATTATTTTGAAATACTTATAGATATGTTGCAAAAATGATTTCATCCAATAAATATGGATATGAATCATTTATAAAATGAATACAGAGTTTTTATTTTTTTTTTAATTGACTCCGTCCAATTCTACTTTCCGGACAAACCCTGAATACATTTCCAAGAAACCAGACAACTATTTGCTGTGTTCACTCCTAGTAGAAAAGATCATTTGGAAAGCATTAACAAGTATTTTGTTTAACATGTGAAGAAAGTTATACTCGTACTTGAACCAAGTGACGCTTTGGAAGATTTAATTTCTTATGCTTTAAGATTGTCCTTTGAGTTTAGCCATCTTCATGTATTCATCCCATAAACTCTGAATTGAATCAATTACTGTATTACAGTAGCTTCTAATCATTTTCAAGTTCAACACATTCCACTGGGTATTCGAATGGATAGGAGACCTGTTAAGCAAATCGATATCATTCATTCCAAGTATTCAATGAGACCTGAGAATTGTTAACCCTCTCATTAAAACCAAGCACAATCCTAGACGTCATGACTGTGGGCATCATCCTCAGAAAAAAATGTAGCTTTGTTGATATTCCATGTAATAATTTATCCATTCGCTCAATTATTCTATCTAATAAAAACACATATTCAGCAAGTGAATGTCGGCCAGTTCAATAAAAAAGTTCAGATGCACTAGTTGTGAGAAATTATTAATTGACGATCGTTGACCGCAAAGCATCATTCCTATCGTATCAATGGGTTGCACTTCGGCCACAGATTGCTGAACAATGAATTAATCTGAAATTCCGATAGTGATGACCCCAACTTTCTAATAGGATATCAATAATAAATTATGTCACTTCACAACCCATCAATCATCGTGATTAATTATGCGATAACTTATTAATGACACACTGTATTAGAGATCTTCAGTATGAATCGAGAAACACCGACATTTCTATTTATCAGTTCAATGAACTGAGTTTTTATAATGTTATTGGTGTATACAGCTACATCTGGTATGTAATAACGCAGTTTTCATTGCGTTAATTGGATAAACCATTCGCAAATAGAACTGATTTTTGCAAATTTGATACAATGATGAGTATTTTTTGAACGAGAACGAGATTATTAATCATCGGTGTCTTAAAACGTTCTACTTTTCTTTGAAGTTTTATTATTCGAATGAGTATTGGAATATTGAATCTGAAACGTACGTATAGTAGTATTTTTTTAATTTGGAGTATACCGAATAACTTTTATTCAACATTTCCATGGTAACGAGAGATATTCTGTTGATTTTTTACATATATGTTTCTTACATGTTATATAAAGGATTCATGTAAAAAAATCAACATAACAACACCCATTACCATAGAAAAGTTAAATGAAAGTCATTTGCCATCCGCCAAATTAAATAAAAAGAACTACTATTACTTCTAAATAATACCCAATGTCTATAATAAATTTCAAAATTTGGATACTACCTTCAATATAATTGAAATATTCAATTTTATTTCTCAATATAGTCAATAATCTCTTGTTTTAATCACACTTTGCAAAAACATGACCTGATCAGTATGTTGTACGCACTCATTGAACTCCTTAGATAAGCTCTTTTTTTCTCTGATTAATGCCGGGTTTTCAGTCGTTCAATAAACTTATTGAATCAATAACTTTTTTTTGCATTTGAAAACACATGGTTATTGATTCAATAGTGCTATTGGATCCATAAACTGTCTATTGAGCGACTGAAAAACTGGGCATAATTATGACGTTTTTGAATATTATGCTAGTGATTTTTGGTGCGATAACTAGATCAATGAATATGAACCCACGTTCGTTTATGAGCATTCGTTCATTCCCCTCTTATTGTTGTACAACACATGTCCTTAGATTTTCTGTTTCTTCGAAGAATAATTATTAATTTCCAATCAATAAGATTGATATTGTGATGATCAATAAACTCAACTCGACAAACAATCAAGGTTCGAAGTTTGAAACTTGATTGTTCGTATCAGGTAGCTATGGAGATAATTCTGTGTCTAAATAACCCAACCATCAATGGAAAGTGAGAGTATAATTATTATTGTATTTGAGAGTGAAATTGATGTTTGGTGAAGCTTTTCGACCAAACTTGTTCTCTTGATCATGGACGAAGACTTGTCTTCACAAACTTGTAAATAAGGTTGATAGCTTGGCACTTATTATAAACAGCTGAAGTAGGATAGTATTATCATCTTCACGTGAACAAGATAATGGCTCAGTCCAAAGTTTCAGCACTAATTAAGCCCCTGTTCAGTAAGTAAGTAAGTAAGTTTAAGAAGAAAATCTCATCGATAAGAACAGGTAAAATTAGTACGATAATGAATGAAGCATAGATAGATTGTTTCACGTATAATTTCAAGAATTTATCAATTATTTCAATTTCAATTGTTGAATTATTTTAAAATTTGATGGAACTGTTCCTACCAAATCTCATGAAAATCTATTGTTGCATTTGGTCGTAAATGCGTTACAGGAGTCAAACGTAGACCTCACTACGTTCAGGTGATTAGAAGTGTGATTTCAATGGCAAACAAAAAAATCAAGAGATATTTTAATACGTTTCATTCAAAATAATCACAATTGAAACCTTCATTATATTCTATTTGAATCTTCTCATGACCAGAAGAAAAATTAAGTGGGAACTTCTCAACACTATTTCCTTGATGACCAATATTAATCATTTCAATGGAATTATATCTCCTTTTTGTTCAACGCCTCAAAAAGAGGATGAAGTGGAAAAATAATTGAGAGAAAGTTTAAAAATTTTATTCATTGAAACAATCCCGTATCATAGGCTCTATCGGTTCCCCACCGAATGAAACATATTCAAAAGCAGAACTTCAACTTTCTGATTAAATCAATTTTATTCGTAGCTCGGGAAATTCCATGCAATAGTTGAAAAACTTTGCAGTTAATCCTGGAGATCAGGATTACGTTGGAAAACTTTTTTCTGATTCTCGCTTGGAACTCGAGGGGCTTCAGCTTAGCAAGGAAACTTGTTCACGTTTTTGCATTGAATACTGCAATTTCTTTCTTTTTCACTGCAAGTTGCAACAGAAAATGTATTCCTATGCTGCCGGTTTTATTCTAGAGGTGACTCTACCTTTCTGAGGAGCTTATGAATTTCTGGCTTTAAATTTTCAATTGATAAATTTTTTTTCTTTAAACCATGTCGAATAAAATGGAATGTGATTAGTTCTATGCATAGGAACTATACTGACATTTAATTGAGTAAAGGCATGTACTTGAGTGAAAACGTTCATAAATAGTACGGCTTAAAAATTTAGAAGAATAGATAGATTTTGAAATAATCATTCCATTTCATGTTCGAATTCAAATTCCAAACTCTATCTACAAGTTAGAATCGTCACCATGATGTGTATTTAATTATAGTTAAGTAAGTAACTTCAACATTATTACTTATAGTCAGAAAAGAAAGGCTATTAGGCCATAGGGATTTGGAACTTAATTTAATTGTTTATTACTCATTATTGTGAGAAGATAAAATTCAGATCGTAAAAATACCACAGCCATGAACTCGATCGCAAAATAGCACGCTACTTTTACTCGGAGAATCATACCGCACAGAAAAAATTCCGGAAGAAAAAAACCGCATCATATCAATAACCCAAATTTTCAAACATTCTATGTTTATGAGGTCAAAAGCTATCATTCACCAAACAAGTAATAATAAATTTATCGTCTAATTATTCTTGGAGTCACGAATATTGTTTTGAAAATAAATTGGTTTAAAAAATTATTCTGCTGTCTCAATTACTGTGAGCTAATCTGCTGCTTCCATTAATGCAACTGTCATAAATCCAACAAAAACTGTCAACAATCGGTTAAACTGGTTTTTTTGTAGTTTCAGACTATTGAGTTTTGCGTTTTCGAAATCAGAATTTTGTCGGTAAGAGAAAGCAATAAAGAAAAATGTGGAAGAGAAGGTTTTGTTTTATACATCCACATTGTTTTATATATTCTTATGTGATGATCAGAATGAATTTGAATTTGAAAGTTGAGAGAGGCTGTGGCTTTTTATAATCATACAGTTCATACCGAAACAGTTGTTACCGTCGGAGATAATCATTTTTCATTGAACGATTCTTAATCTATATACCTGTTTGTGCAGACTTTCAAATTAACCTCACGTCTCACCACCACCCCCCCCCCCCCCCCCCCAAACATTCCTCTGCTCCTCATTCTGGCTCTTCGACCCCCCCCCCTCCACTTCCTCACCCTTTCCACCATCACAACCGCACAACCTCCCCATCACAAATGAAGGCGGATAATTGATCAATCAATCACGCTATCTTAACTCTTTTACCTCCTAACTACTTTTTCTATCTGCTTTTCTTTTCTTCCTTGTACTGCTATTCATTTGATCTATCGCTCTTCTCTCTGCATCAGAAGCATTACAAGTTTGTAATGAATTACTGTAGACTAATTTGGTTTTTCGTTTTTTTACTGAAAATGAAAAAAGATATGTTCGTATGGCTTTTTTTGGTAGGGAGATTTTCATGTATAGGTACATTCTCGCCTTATTTTTCTGTACCGGTAAACCAATTATTTATTTAACTTTTTTATTGTAGTGTTTTTTTATTGTATTGTTATTTAACATTTTACACAATATTATTCCTCATCGTGTTTTTCAATTTTCAGAGATATTTCTTATTTAGTCACATTCGATTGTTACTGGTGTGTCTACTCACATCGTAATTTGAACTTTCTCACTATTGATTAATCACTGGAATTACCAACATGCAGTCACTTTTACTTCACGAATAAACGTTTATTCAAACGCAAAAATACAAGTATGAATTAATATTCTATAGTGATGGAATATTCTAAGTAAATGGAATGATAATAAAATATTGATAACTTTTTCTCCAACATAAATTCGATTATTTCTTTTTTGTTGTAGAATTAAGCCATCAAGAGTACGGTTCCATCAAAAGTCGTGAAGCGTATGTGTAGATTAGAACCTATTATTATACAATTATAATTGAATCCATCTGAGGTCTTGAATTTTATTTATAAGAAATTTTTATTTTTACAACATCTTCCATACAGGTTTTTCATCATTGGATTTTCATGGTAGGCTATTTGAAAGCTACTTGATTGCAAAACACATATTATTTAATAATTATAATTTTTGATAAGCTAAAATTTCTTGAAAAAAAGTAAGCTTTCAGACCACGATCTAGGTTTGCATAAAATCGTAAAAGTGTTGAGATTTGGATGGGGAAATTACGTTTGATTATTTTAATCCACAAGCATCTCAAGCACTCAAATACATTTCACTTTGCTGAGCCAACTGGACTGACAATGAATTACCTCATTGCAGCTTTTTACAGTTATAAAAGTTTATAAGAATCCACCCACTATGATGCAGCCATATTAATATGATAGTGCATGAACTTATACACTTTGAGCATGGTGAAAATCTGTAATGAGTTAGAATGGCAATAATTTATTCCCAGTCCAGATGCCTACTTAGCAAAGTGGCAATTATAAGCAAGTACTTAGCAAGCAACTACAGTACTGTATATCCTGAGAGTACTATTTTCATGCTTCAAGCAGTGATATTTCAAACAAAACATTGATCGCAAAACTTACTCAAGTTGTGTTTTTAATGATATGATGAGTGTTGATGAAGTTGTAATCCGTGGCGAAGCGTGGTATACTTAACCGGTTATCGCCGGATATATTTCCTATGGGACATAAAATACCCGGCGATGACCGGCTGAGTATCCCACGCTTCGCCACGGGTTGTAATACAGCTATCGATTGTTCTGTATGTCAATGGCGCAACAGCCCTATTTGGGCTTAGGCCTACCAGCTGGTTGCCAGTTTCACATCCACTTGACTGAATCAGCAGAGGTGAATGATCATTAACCAGAAAAGATGTAACGTGTGGTTAGCACATTGACATCTCAACCATAAGCTAGTCTTCGCAACCCAGTGATGGGAACAAAGCACTGCTGGATAACATTGTGTTAAGCAGCTATATAGTGCAATGCAACAATTTATTATGCCTCCAAAATATAGGGAGTGACTGACTAGCCTTACTAACGATTAGCCAGGCTCCCAATGGAGGGTATCGATTGTTCTAGAGCTAGACAATCTACCATAACAATAAATTATGCCTTGGAACTAAAGCAGACATTCATTTCAAGTCAGTTATGTGTTTATAAAAAGCGTCATAATAGTTCATTTGAAACTACACTTTTTGATATGTACTCCTGAATCAAAAGTTCATACGAAATCATACGAGTTTCGTGAGTAGAGATAATAAAATTTGACCAGTTTATTTGAAAAAATATAATTTTTCCATTACTGAATATCATCAATAACAGTTTTATGGATTTATGGTTCAATGACATCATGTTTTTTTGAGATAATGACTTCAATAGGCAGCAGGCGAGATGTGACAAGTCTTAATAATAATAATTATAATAATAATAATTTCTCTGAATGCCAATAATAAATTCTTCTTTCATTGTTTCTTGTAACTTCCTGAAAATATGAAAAACAAATATCAAAATCACATTCTAGAATAATTATTATTTATAAACATCCAAGATCAAACCGCAGAGACAGTCATCGAGAAATCTAATAGAGTGGTTCAATTTCAATTCAATGGGTGAATAAGTAAACACCAGAATAATGCTACAACAATATTAAGCAAAAGTGATAATGATGAATGATGACTTAAAATATTATATACTTCAGATAATGTGATTCAATCTAGTTTTCTCTGATTATGATGTGGAGCTGTGAGAATTGTTAGTTCTTGATTTTATTTGAATTGTTCTAGTCTAGATTTTATTTAAATTGTTCTAGATTTTAAAAATCAATAGAGCAGTTTGAAGGACAATTGAAATTCTTATATACTCCGAAAAATTATAGGTTATGATGAAATATTGCTCTCTCATTATTCTGGCAATTGAAAACTCCATAATGATAATAATTTTACAGTTGCTCTCTTTTTTCTGACACTCAACTTTAACAGTAAAACCAGTTGTACGTTTCAACTTTAACAGTTAAAAGCAGTTGTAGGTATTAATAAAATACAGCCAATAATAAATTAATACTTTCTGAATTTAAATTGTTGAATTTGAGAATTGGTTTAACAGAAATTATTTTGCAAAATTTTGTAATTTACAAAGTTTGATTCTCATTAGCTTAGCTCAACTGAAAATTGGAAATTTTCCTTATTTGAGATATAAGTTTAATTTATGGAAAACTCACGTGTGGATACTCGAAGTTTGTTGGTTTTCCGCTATCTATTTGAACCTCTTCCGAGCAGCTTTAAATTAATTTTGTTGGGAAAGCCACAGCAAATAGAAAAGTTTGTTCATGACTGGTGAGGGAGTGAAGGATGTTTGTTACTGGAATAGGCTGTGAGGTGACTCTCACGAGTTCTATAGAAGTTTTTCGTATAATTATGTCTCCTCCATTCTTAATTATTGTCATTCTAGTAGTCTCTACTAATGGGTAGAGCTGAAACTGGGGCTTTAGATTAGAGAAAATGACTGATTGACGATACCAACTACATGGAGTAATTTAAAAACATGGAATGTAAAGATTGAAAAAAATTTGTTCAGAATATTTTGTAAGCATGGATTAGCCATATCGGTATTGAAGTGAAAAATTGAAAGTGTTCTATTGTACTCAATTGAATTGCATTTGTTGGAGCACCGCTCATTGAATGACTTATCCTGAATTTGAGTTATTAGATGAATAAGCAAGAAATTTTTAGATGTTTCCGCAAACAGTAATGTATAACTTTGTCAATTTGATTTTCCAAAAATATATTTTTGTTGGGAGGTTATGTTGGAGGTCACAGGGATACTGATAGTTAGGTCTAAACTTAGATACCAAACTTACTACAACTTAGATGCAGTTGATCACTTGATAGAGTTCAATAGCCTCTTCTCTAGAGCCATGGATCGACCTTGTAGCTACTTAATTTCGAAGTTGGCGAGAGCCATCAAAATAAAGCTCCTACTTTATCCTGTTCTCCAACTTCAAGTCGCTTTCTATTAGTTTTCACGGTCCTTCACTTAGAAAGCCGCAGTGGACATGTCAGTGATGAATGATGCTCATTCATTGATCCCTAAAAATAGATTTTTAAGCCTTTTGTTGTTTGAACGAGATCCGCTTCCAATGACGTATACCTTGTTCGCTTTTTCTCTGTACAAAGCGGTATACGGACTGAAAACAAAGATCAATACTTCATGCGCTCAGATACTGTGTACGGTACCTGTTGTTTGGGTCTGTCTATTGTGATAGTATGCTATACTGACGCAGTAAAAAGTTAACTGAGATTTTCCCTTCTATTATTAATTGAACTGCGTTAAATCTAAACCAAGGACCACTTCATTTCTCATATTATTTTCAAAAACCGTTACCTACATCTGAGAATTTTTTCAACACATCGAAGCAATTGAAATCAATTGCTGAATTGTCACAATGTATTGATAATTAGAGAGTCTCATGAGTTGAGAAAACTATTTATTCTGTAGAATAATTTTATCATAATAATAAATACTTAATAATTGTAATCATAACAAATAAATATTTCCAAATTTCATTATTAATCCTTAAAATAATAAGTTTGTGATTATAAATTAATCACATTTATTTTAAAAAATTCAATAAGAAGCTCAACTCATGGGCTTTTGATTCTCATGAAAAAGTTCAAAATCAAGGTGCAAATTCTTATCTATAATAATTACATGGGAGAATTATGAGAACGCCTTTTCCAGGTCAAAACACACTATTTTTAGGGATAATACTCTGTACTATTATTCTCAAGTATTTCAACAGGAGTATGCTACCTCAATGAATATTATAGGACAGGAATTTAATTCTCAGTTGAGCCCTGGGATAAATGTGAAATTATATGATTTTCATCAATATTGTGGAAGACAGTTTGACTTATTTTGACTGGAAACTCAATAAAATCTATCTGCTATTTCATCTAATCAATTCGGATTCATTACAAACCTAATGATTTGATGATCAATAAATCAATCTCCATCAAATTATGATGGGATTCCATCAAAATTTATTTATTTCACATCTGAAATAAGAAATTATTATTTTTTTAATATTGTATTAAAAATTCATTGAGAGACATGACAAGTAACAAACAGTCAATTAAATAAGCATAATAAAATAATTCATTCACATATCTTGTTTTCCTTTACTTGGTGCAAATCTTTCCACAAGTTGTCACGTGATTGTGAGAGCCTGCTAGATTATCACAAAAACTTCCGTATTCAATGAGAGAGAATCCGTTTGTAGGGCTATAGCAAAGTTGAATTAGAGCAATAAATTTATTACAGAAACTGATTGAACGCAGAGGTTGAGAATCTCAGTGCATTGCTTGACCTTTTGCGTATTGACAATGATAACTTGTTATGTATAAAAGTGAAGGGAAACAGTTGAGTACTTGTCAATCTTCTCTCACTGCCTTTACTACTAGCATCACACATCATGCAATACAGCCTGATTCTCTTGGCTCTTGTTGGCTTTGTAGCCGCAGAGAACTTCCAGCAGGGAGCCCCTCAAAGGGAGCAACAAGATGTGAAGGATCTGTTCTACAGCCAGAGCTACTATCCTTACTACTATGGCCAGGACTACAACAGCTACAGACCATACTACAACAGGAACTACTACCCATACAGCTATGGAAGGAACTACCCATTCTCCTACCCTGCCAAGGACCAGTACTATGGACCATACAACAGTGAATACTACCCATACGCCAGCCAGAGCTACTACCCATCCTACAAGTACAACAGCTACTACCCATACAGCCAGAACTACGAGAACTACTACCCCCAGAACTACGAGTACAGCCAGAACTACCCTTACAACTACTACAGCCAGAACTACCCATACAGCTACAACAAGCAGTACTACCCATTCAACTACAACAGCCAGAACTTCCCATCCAACTACTATGGCCAGAACTACCCATTCAACTACCAGGGACAATACTACCCATTCAACTACCAGGGACAGAACTTCCCATACAACTACTATGGCCAGAACTACCCATTCAACCCATTCTATGCCCAGAAGAAGGTGAAGAACGTCAATGAACAGAACAGTGAGTAATTATCACATGCTCTCCATAAATTAATATCCAATCATTTTATTCTTTATTGAAATCATAAAAAAAGGATGTTTATCCAATCAACTTTTAAATTTGATAGAAATTTGAGCTAAAATTTATTTGTTCAAATGAGTAGGCAATGGAGTGAGTGTAGGGGAGGTATATGGGGTGTAAAATTTTTATAAGTGTACTGCTCATGCATTTATTCAAATTTCTTCTGCTAATATTATTTTTTATATTTTCTTCATTAGAAATTTATCTCTTCACTCACGTCTCACGCACAAATTATAATAACTTTCTAATTACAAATGATTTATTCTTGATCTTCAATATTAATCACCAAGAATACATATTTTTATAAGTTATTTCCAATTGATCTTCAAAATTAATCATCAAGGATGCTACAATTTGATCATATCTAGTAATGAACCTGTAATTGTATAATGATTCATTAGGCTATTAATCACTTTTGTTATACTATTATAATACTATTCTACCAAAACCAAATCCATGTCAATCACTCCTGATATTGATCACGATTTTTTCATTCATACATAAGAAAGCTTCTTATTCAGGTTTTCATAGATAAGGTTTTAGGTTTTCATCAAACATTGACCTTTAGAAAATTGTAAGCTAACTAGTAGAAATGAAATTCAATGCATTCTATCTCATCTTAAAATTCTTATATTTCATGTGTGTCGTCGGATCCTATATAATTTGAGTTGTTGTAAGAGCATTCAAACGACTTTTAATTATTCCAAATTAATCTAAAGATTCATGAGCAGAAATTAATAAATACCGATAATTAATTAATAAATTAATACCAAAATTATTTTGGTATTATTAATACCAATGATACCGAAATTAATAAATCAATATCGTAAATTACCGAGCATGAGTAGTTGTGGAAGAAACATTGGTTACAAATCCATTGCTACATTGCTAATACTACTTCATTAAGTTTCAGACCAGAATACTGGCCTGAAAAATTACCATCATTATGAATTAATATTTCTTCCCTTTAAGATGGAAATGGCCAAATATCTGACAGTAGGCTGGATAATAACTTTTCAAAACCAATACGGCCTGACCCATAAAATTCAATAATGATTCTTAATTATTTAACGAACCATGCTAGAAATATCAATCCTCTAATAACCCAAAGAGGAAATTGTCATATTTTCAACTGTTGGTTAATTCTTACTACTTGTATAATTCGTATTCCAAATTTCTCTCATTACAAACACAATATACACTATTTTTCAAACTTCACTTTAAATGTTAGTAGGAAGTGATAGTAGATGAGATAGCCTTATCACAATTTAAACTTTTCTTTTTTACATAATTATTTCAATCCTCATCTGTTTTGTACGCGTAGAGGCCAAAACATTAATCCATTATAGAATTGTGATCAACACATTGAAATCTCAGAGACTTTCTCTCATAGACTACTATTGATTCCATATCTCGTTATCTCCGGATTTTTCATCCGCTATAACTGTATTTTCTTACATAGCTGTACATTCGGCAAAGTATTTCAGTATCAAAAGCAAGTATTTATACCATTGATTAATTTTATAAGAACGTGGTGATTTTGCAATGCGCTTGGTGAAGGGGGTTCAAAACGAGTATTCTCTTTCGTACGTTATTTTCCAACCAATATTCATGAAAATAGTACACATTTTTTCAGGAAGATCTGTAGAATTCTTGTATAAGCTTCACACAACAATAGGATTATACAAAATCAAGGTTATACAACTTCAAGGTTATTCAACAATTCTACAGATATTCGAAAAATTTGGCACATGAAATAAGACTGAGGATAGCTTATACAATGTAGGCTACCTGCAGCAATACTATATTTTTATTATGGTTTTGATTCGTACTGATCCACTAGAAGGAATTATAATAGGAATTTTTAATAACATAGTTATACATACTGTGTATAAAACTTTCTCTGTCACTTATTCAGAGATCGAGTCACTTTCCGATTTTCTTGAGATTCAGGAAAGAAAGTAATTCATTCATTTTTTTCTTTTCAGGGAACACCCAAAACCAGAACCAGAATGAGCAGCAAAACAACTGAATGACGAAGATTAATGAGTCGTCAAGAAAACAACCTCTCTGACAAACCACTTCCATAACATCTACGGCTATGATTTTTTATACAGTGAATATTTCATTTAGTCTTCATACAGAAGATTAATAAAATAATATTTTTATCAAATTGATTCTATATTCTAATTTCTCAACCTAGAATCTTCTATTATAATGTTACCAGGTATTTGCCGATGAAAGGTTTAAAAATAAACGAGTTTTTAAACTCTTTTATGTGGGCCTAACTGCTTAAAACAGTACCAAGTTTCTCTGATACCATCTAAAAGATGGTATCGGTACCAAAGGTAGTCAAATGCTCAACATTTTTCTCACTATAGGAGCTAGATCAATTTTATATCAAAGACAATTCTATATTCAAAGAAATTTATAATGAATGAATCAATAAGAAATAGTAACCAATAATAATGGTGATCATAGATAATGTTGATAATTGTGCTTACAATACTATATGAAAGAATATTTAAAAATATTAATTATACTCATGGTACTTATTCAACTAATTTGAATAAGTACCAATAGTGATGTAGTTTAATCAAGAAAGAAGATGCATCCAATTCGGACTAATTAATTCAACTAATTCAACTAAATTAAATAAGTACCAATAGTGATGTAGTTCAATCAAGAAAGAAGATGCATCCAATTCGGAATGAGAAAATACCTGAGAACAAAATTTAAGTGGGAACAAAATTTACAATGCTCAAATTATAATCACATCAAATCATAATTCTATTCCAATAAATACTTCTCTCTTTTCATGAATGAAAATCTATTGTAGCGTCTATCGTAATAGTCTATATTTTCTGATTAAATCTACGAGTTTTGAGTTAGTTACGTACTTTGAGTTCTAAGGTGAATAGAGCTGATCATACGAGAATAACTCACACAAACGTAATCGTATCGGAATATTCACAAATGGAGGTAGATGGAAAGGATTTGAAGAAATAAATGACTAGTCACGTTTCAGTTATTGCCTGCATTGCTATCATATCACTCAAAGAGAGTTTTCCATTGTATCTTCAACTTCCGAACGGTTTCCTCACACCATTCAACTTACCAAACTTCAATACTTTATTTATGTCTGGCATCATTCTTCATTACTTCTTTAGAAATGGACAAGCATTACCACTTCCTCACCTCTCACTTTATGTGATCTGACTTCAGACTTTGAAACTAGGTAACCTCATTTCTAGAACAAAAGAATATCAGTTTCACCCTCACAAGTAACTGACGACACATCAATGTTTCACATACTGAACTTTACGAAGTGAATCGAAACATTCCCCAGTTCTTTTGAAGAGCTCCAACCTTATCTCAGTAAAGTTTTAGTACGTGTCTTCTTTGATCAGTAAGAATATTTTTCACGAGGAGAGAATATTTTTCAAGAAGAGAGAATATTTTCCTGAAGTGGAAACATGTTTTCATGGAGAAATTATAAGCAGTTTGCCTTGTTGGGATCTTGAAATTAACACCCCAAAGGACTTTTCAACAACCTTGATAACTGCATACAAACTGAATTTCAGCATAAATTTAATTGAACAGAAAATAAAACTAATAAGCTACAAACAGGGAATATGAAAATAAAATATTAAGGGGTGATATATTTTTTTAATTTAGAGAGAATGTAGGGAACTTACCACTAATATCCCAGTTTATTTCTATCTTCATTCGATAATCAAGGACGATACAAGTAAAATTTACTCGTAAAATATTTAATATTTTAAAGGTTGTCCAACTTAATTATTGATAGTAAGAAATCGTGAGAAGTACAATACGATTTTCTAAGGAAGCCCTCATTTGGAAAACTACAAGTCTCACTGATATCATCATTATTATTATCAACTGTACAACAGACTAGATAATACTGTCTCGGTTTATCTCTTGTCTGTGACTACATACACTAATCACAGTTTGGAGTACGGTAAGCGGAAAAATGAAGCGGAAAACTTGTGAAGAACGAGGCATACAATCAGATATCATTATTACCTTATTGAATGAGGACTCAGAGGAAATTATTGAGCTAAAAATGCTAAAAAGAACATATTCATAAAACAATTAGCCTACTACAATAATATTTTAGTAATGTGATTCATAATAATTTGTTATAGGCTAACAATTCATCTTATGAGTTTAGAAACATCAAAGGCAATCTGCCTTATAAGAAAGGATTATTTTAGAAAAAATCAATTATCAATTTTCTTGAATCAACATCATCTATTTTTTTCAGTTCTCAATAATTTTCTGAATTCTGCTTTGCTGTCATACGTTGCTTCATCAACTAAACATTCTTGTATTTTTCCTACATGAATTCATTAATACTGCCTTGCATTAATTGAGTTTGCAATAGGCTGCTGTAAAAGTGGCTTATCGTAATAATGAATAAATAATAATACGAGTATATCACCACTAACGAATCACGGTTGCAATCCGGCTGAATTTTTGGAAATGCAAGGATAACAAATTTATACTGTACATTCTCTAATCTGATCATGAGGCAGTGATTCAACATTCACAGCATGTTTCTCATTTCTGTGGAGATAGAAAATCAGGAATTATTGTGCCATGAATTTTAAATGCGAACCACATTGTATCGATGTGACCCTGTAAAAGAGCAGATGTTGACAAATTTACTGTGGACTGAATATCATTAAAATAAAATAATATAATCCCACGAGCTTTAAACTATAATTTCATAATTAATTCGAATTCATTGGCATCCTCAGAAACCGAGAAGGCTTCTAAGAGAAACCGAGAACACACCAACCAATGAGTTGGGGTGTGGAGAAACATAATTGAAAGTTTTTTAAGCTGCTGTGAACCATTTATTAGAAAGGCAAATCATGAAAACATTTGGAATGGTGAGAAGCGAAATTTTCCTAAAATTTCATATGCAGTAGCCTACCTATGATTTTAGCGTGAATTACGTGCAGCCTCTATCAGTTGAATTAGTGTTATTATGCATTGAAACCTAGTAAAAAATTTAGTATTGGAGTTGAATCCAAATTCTAAGCCACTTAAGAAATCAATCCAAAAACGTTATCTCACACTTCAAGCTTCAAGCTAGTTGAATGAAAATTTGTTTGGAGTTCCAGTTCATAAAATTCTGTAACAATTAATTCTGATTGTTTCCTATGTTTTCTTGATTTATAAGTAAAACTTTATCAGTTCTGTTATTATAGTGAAGTTGATAGAAAATTAATTTTTCTATATGATTTCAAGTCATGCTTTGCAATTTTGCCGGTAATATTTGAACATTATTTATCCACAGTAATAATTTTAAACTTAATATTAGCCCAAGTTGTTGAAGTTGTCAATTTATTGTTTCACATAAATTGTACATATGGTTTGACTTCTAAGGTGATGCCAACATAAACTCTCGACTTGTGCGTGAGTTGATGTTGAGATATGAATGGACCTACAACTATAGGTAAGTTTCGAACTACTGAGAAGCAATTTCTATTTTTATGATTCTATGGCAGGAACAACACTAAAATATAACGTAAATAAATAAATAAAATTTATCTGATCACTGAATAAATGGTCACAATATTATTATTTCGAATGAAAAAACTTTATAACAATGAGTAATTTTACTTATTGTTGGGGACACCCTTGAGATTTTGTTAAATGTTACCGTTTGAGACATTGCTATAAAAAGATTGTGATTATTTGTGATTGAATATTGTGATTATTATTTTTGATTATCAACGTGATCCTCAAGTTGACCTCAAATTACAATCAACGAGTAGAATGAGGAAATACATTTGAATAATTTTCCTTCGAGATTGAAATTTTCCTTCTTCCATACATTTGACATTGAAACGCTGATCCAAAATAGTTGATCCCGGTTGGTGCAACCCAAAATAAGAGAAGTTTAACAAAACGTTGTTTCAAAACAAAAAGTTGAAACTTGGGTTCAACAAGAAATCAACGGTTTAACTTGTTTAAAACTGAAATTCACAGTTGAAACCAAGTTTAAACTTTGATTTGTAAAATGTGGTCAAAACAAAGATGGTTCTGACGGGCTTTAATCTTGAATAGTCTATAATTGAAAACATAGAATAAATGAATTAATCAATCAAACCTGGAATAAATGAATCAAGTTAATTTTTATATTATTTTTATTTATCTTCAATGAGAAAACTGCATGAAGTACACTGTAATTTTGATTTTGAGATTCATGTTTGTTAGATACAGTCAATTATTATAAAAAAGGGATCAGTCGAAAAATGGTGGTTTTTTGAAAAAATCAAAAGTCGGTTTCCTGGTTCAGTTGGTCTGCTCAGTCTGTTGCTGGTTCTGCTGCTGGTTCTGGAACTGGTTCTGGTTCTGGTTCTGGAACTGGTTCTGGAACTGGTTCTGGTTCTGGAACTGGTTCTGGTTGTTCACTGGAAGAAGATAATTAATAGGATTAATATTAATGAGAATAAAACATTCATGTTTTCTCAGATATTTATTTTAGTTGGTATTCCCTATATGGGAGATGCTATTAAAAAGAAACTGTGCATGTGTACATTATTTTATTTTATGAAGTGTGTAAAATCAACATGAATACTGCAAAGAAACATTCAGAAGTTATGAAAATGAAATACTTATCAAGTACCATAATTATATGATTGATATCCAAAATCCTCAATATTCTATTCAATTTTGGATAATAAAATAAATTTTCAATCATTGTAGTTGGAATTCCAATACAGACTATAGCTCGGGACACACATATCCGCAACACGGCCGTGTCTCGGCACGGAGAGTGTACGACTATACAAATTATGCTCATATAATTATCAGCTGTGTGGAATCTAAATGCATGATTCCTATGTCTGAATAGCTCAGCTGGTATAGTCGTACACTCTCCGTGCCGAGATACGGCCGTGTTGCGGATATGTGGGGTGGGTCCCGACCTTCATGCTGCAAAAAAAGACTTTTTTCAAGGAGCATGCTTTCTTCTTAATGAAATAATAAGATGTCATCATTCAATAGAGTAAAGTAGTTAATAATTGTTAGAACTAGTTAATATGGCTGGAAATATTAGAGCTTTTTTGTCAATAATATGAAAGGCATTAGAGAAGAAAGAATCTTGAATTTACAAAAATTCTGGTGTAATATTGATGTCTGAGTAAGTAATCGTTGTCAGGAGTGAGTAATCATTCAATGAATAAACATGAATTGAAAAATATGATTACTACTTGAAAGAATGTGATGAAAAACATAGAAACTCATAAGCAAAAAATGGAAGATATTATTTTTCCAACTAAAAATTTTTTTGAAGTCTAATAATTATGAGAATAATGTTACTTACTCTTCTGTTCGTTGACATTCACATTCTTCTGAGCATAGAATGGGTTAAATGGGTAGTTCTGGCCATAGTAGTTGTATGGGAAGTTCTGTCCCTGGTAGTTGAATGGGTAGTATTGTCCCTGGTAGTTGAATGGGTAGTTCTGGCCATAGTAGTTGGATGGGAAGTTCTGGCTGTTGTAGTTGAATGGGTAGTACTGCTTGTTGTAGCTGTATGGGTAGTTCTGGCTGTAGTAGTTGTAAGGGTAGTTCTGGCTGTACTCGTAGTTCTGGGGGTAGTAGTTCTCGTAGTTCTGGCTGTATGGGTAGTAGCTGTTGTACTTGTAGGATGGGTAGTAGCTCTGGCTGGCGTATGGGTAGTATTCACTGTTGTATGGTCCATAGTACTGGTCCTTGGCAGGGTAGGAGAATGGGTAGTTCCTTCCATAGCTGTATGGGTAGTAGTTCCTGTTGTAGTATGGTCTGTAGCTGTTGTAGTCCTGGCCATAGTAGTAAGGATAGTAGCTCTGGCTGTAGAACAGATCCTTCACATCTTGTTGCCCCCTTTGAGGGGCTCCCTGCTGGAAGTTCTCTGCGGCTACGAAGCCAACAAGAGCCAACAAGATCAGACTGTACTGCATGATGAGTGATGCTAGTAGTAGGAGCAGTGAGAGAGGATTGATAAGTACTCAACTATTTCCCTTCACTTTTATACAGTACTTCACAAGTTATCATTGCAAATATGGGAAAGGTCAATAATCAACCTCTATTCTCTATCAATTGGGGTCACAATTTGCCTCTGATTCCAATCAAATCATTGGCACTAGACAATCAACAGTTTTTAGTTAATTAATTGCTGTGATTCATAATAATCAATCACACCAGTATAATCACGAGATGGCACTACTCCATAAATGATAATTCTGTACTGAGTTATGACAATAACAAGTCATGTGAATGACCTGCTTCAAATAATATTTCTCTAATAGTGATACTGTATTCTACTCAATCTACTTTTAAGATTTGCTGGTATCACTATTACGTTTTGTTTTCTTTTCTGTGTCTCAAGGTACTTCAGGGGAATGCGGGTTTGGCTTTCTTTGATAATTAAATATTGTTCTAAACTCAAAAAAATTACCAATTATCAATTATCATGATTCAAGTGTTCATAATAAAATGTTTTATTATGCTCATAGTTCATAAAGTTTACCATCAAACCCACACTTAAAACATTCAATTAAATGGTAAGTAAGTTACAATGATGATATTTTTCCCATTTATTCAGTCAATCTGACTATTCTCTCGACTCTCATCCAATCTTTTACAATATTTGATTCTTTGTTTTGATTAGTCCTTACTTCCATCTTATAAGTTATAGATCCTTTTCATACATTGTTCTTTTCAGATAGCTTATTACTGCTGATAAGATCAATTCTCCAATTAAGTTACCATGATGATAGTTGCCTCATAAACTGTCTCATTTCTTTCAAACTATCTTTTTTATTGGTACCTCTTCAGACTTGAATAATACATTTTTAAATCGAGTGGGATTTCAAGTGAATGATTAATTGATTGGTAGCCTCTACTTCCTGTGAGAGCGAAGTAAGGGCACAGCTGACCCCCACTCCTCTCACTCTTGCCCCATATATACAATTCTTGCTTTGCAAGACCCACAGGTGTATTCAGAGAATTGATTTGCAATTTCATTAGATAAAGAATCAAAACGAAATTCAAATAATTTCTTTCTCAATCAAATGAGAGGAAAATATTTGTAATTTTTCAGGATAAATGATGAAAAAGGGGAATCGACTGGAAAAGTGTGAATTTTTTCCGAATTACGTTGTGGAAATGGATTCTTCTCACTCAATTCACTAATTATAATTATTGGTTGGAGACATTAGTTTTTCATAACACGAGACTAGACTTTCATAATAAGTCTGGGACTTAAAAATGTGAAATGGATGGATTCTTATGTTTAATTCAAAAGTAAGAAGATTGATGACTCTCACTAAACGCAAACTCTGACTTTTAACCGCTAGGGGTAAACTCTCCCCTAATATAAAAAAAAAAAAATATTCTTAATCAGGTAGCTTATCCCACTTTGAGTCTGATATGAGAAATTATTTTTATTCTTGATTAGTTAACTTATTCCACTTTGAGTCTGAATCTTTTTGAAAATATGGAGAGAATTTCACAGGACTGAAACTCTCTTACCGAAATCCATGAGTCTAGATGTACATGAATGACAATTAATTCTTTCAATCTTTCAAAGAAGAACTTTTGAAGCTTATGCCTCTGTACAACTCCTCCTTTTCCCCAATGGAATCCGACCGCACACTTTTTTTTAAGGATTGGAGAAAATAACAAGCAAATAGTGAAAAGACAATCGTTTTCAGATGTTCTCCGATCTGACATCCGTCCCCATTCGAATACATTCAACATGACAAAAAACAAGACAATCTCCGGACGCATTCATCAATTCCATCTCAACTGTCATGTAGATCTCGTCGTTTTCTCCCAAAAAGACAACAGCATTTCTATTTTGATTGGACGTTCCAGACAAAGCTTTTCACATTCGGAAAGATAAAAGCTCTCTATGGCATTCATAACTAACGATGAGAGATCCAGTACCGTACCAAACTATACTTTCTTTTGTATTTCTTCTTTGTTTACTAAAAATGTCAATAATAATGTCAATAACGCTTGTAACTAAATAAATAAATACCGGTATATAAGTCTACGGTATTTTCATTTTCATCTGCATGAATAATATTCCTAAAAATGAATTTAACAAAAATTAAATGAAATTGAATGAATATACGAATATACCTCTAGTTCTCAAATGAACCATTAACAAAATGAACCAGGAAGCGAGTTTGTAATATATCATAGATATATCATTTTTTATCTTGGTAATATACGGAACGCCTAAAAATGTAATAGTTTAATCTTCAGTTGAAGAACAGTTTTAGAAAAATTTCCCTCATCAAGTTATTCTAAAACACTCTACTGTGTTCTAAGCACTATGAATAGAATTCAATTCAATTGAGTTTGGTATGCGATTCAGTTACAATAGTACTGTTATCACTGGTTTATCATCGTTCAACCGTAACCAAGGCATTGACTCCATTTGCTGTGAGAAACTATAATTCAAACAAAACTTTCCAGATAAGACATTTTTTTCAATTACTACTGGTATTTTCCTTTTTTTGCAAAACTACCAATTCTTTTTTACAGGAAAAAGCTTTCAATAACTAATTTCTAAAAATAGTGGGCTTACTGAAAGAGGATGATATCCCTATTCCAAGCTGATGTAACAGGAGATATATAATATATAATCTTTATAACTATAACCAGAGATAATTCAGTTTCCTCTCCTTTTCTGAACTATAACTAATAAGTTCTAATGTCAATTCTATGATACATTCAGCAAGTACCTACGTAACAATCTTAGAATTAGAGCATTTTAATTTACATGAATATTCTAATGTTAATATTCATTATGTTAATTTGTTTCTGTTCTTCTTGTTTGTTGAGATCTAATTATATGCAAAAAGACCAGCACTATCAATGATCAATTTTTTCATTAAAGTAAATTTTTATTACTCGTTTATGAGTAATTGTACCTAAATTTTGTAGTAGGTACCTAATAGAATTTTTTTGTCCAGTTGCACGAAAATCCTATTGATTTTGACCATCGTAAAGTGACGTCATTGCTTTGAAAGCAGTATAGTTCATTGATTCCTTAAGATACATTATTTTTACAGCGGTCAAATTTAATTGGATTTTCGTACAACTGTCAAATTGTCTATTAGAAGAAATAACAAATTAATCTTGTTGGATAATAGACAAGGTGAGTACCATTCTATAATTAGAAACATTTCAACAGAGTGATGTAAGGCTAAGACTTCACAAGCAAGTTTTTTAAAATTGCAATAAATTACAGAAAAACTGTAGGTCAATTTCTGTAATTAAAAGTAATCGACTCAATTACTGTATGAGCAGAACTGTAAAAAACGGTATAATTTTGGCAATGCTCGGTATCAGACTAAATTGTCGTTAGTGAAGCATGATCGTACATTTCCTTCTGAGGCAAGAGTTCCTTTCTTTTGCAATGCGAAAAATTCGAGTCGCAAAAATAAGATATTTTGCGTTTATTTTGTCGTAACGATTTCTCATGTGCATCTCCATGTGAATTCATACTATGTAGGAATAAAAATCGTGAGACTCAAATCTCATGAAGGCCTACAGTAAAATCACAGAATAGAGAACAAGAAATTTTTCTATTCTGTGGGACAAGTCTGAAAGATAGCTTAGCAGACCAGAAAGTGCTATCAATTTTCGATAGTGCACAGTTTTATGCTATGGCACTCAATTCAGTCACCAGTAATCTATCTATTCAACAGGGTAGGGGTTCAAATTCTGAATGAATCTTTGAAATGATATATTGAACAACCAACAAAAATTTAATACGCTTACAAATGCACTTCCAAATCACAAAGTGTCATACATTATTTACAAATTGATACATTTATATCAATAACTAGTCTTTAGAACTCATAAGAATCACAAATAAAAATGTAGAACGAATAGATTGAATCATTTCAAAATAAGAATCATGAATAGAAGTAATGAAACCGATTATTCGTACTAAACATTCGTGACTTATTTTTTATCAGTAAAAGCAAGATTCGGATAACAGGTGAAACATATTATGATACAAGAGATAAGTCGCGATCACAAAATTGTGAAGATTGATGACAAGATTAATTACAACGACTACCTGAATAATAATATTTACAAAAACAATCGCCTGATTACAACTTTAATTAGGCTAATAAATATGGAGTAAGGAGAATAAGTTTTCAATCACAGAACTTATTTAGGCGGTATTATTTACAAAACAGAAACACAAGTATTACTTTCACATAGTACATTTAGGTTTCAATACATCTCGCATTATACAATGTTTGAGCGACCTCAACATGGTTCAATGCTTGTAAACTAACTAGTAGCAATATTTATTCCTCTTTGAATAGATATCAAGTCGTTTACTGGGATAATAAATGACGCAAGATATAGGGCAAAACTTTTTGCAAGCTATAATTAACGATGGCCTAGATAGATCATGTCAATGTTGTTCAACCACTGTATAACTGGGATGCTTTCAATGATGTGGTGCAAGATTAAATATTCGGCACAATTATTGAGATTAGATTTTTACAACGTTTTAGCGATGAATGTTATCGCTATCTCATGACGAAATGAAGAGGGGAAAGATGAATGAAAAGTGATGAACCGAAGAATTCACACAGTTATGGAATGCAAACTAAACTAGTTTGGTTTAATCCGATGCGAATTTTTGCAGTCTTCTTCTCCTGGCTTCCTCTTGTTCGGGAGTAAACGCTTGAGAAGGGCGAGCCACGGAAGTGTTTATTGAGGATGAGGAACTGCTGGCTTCGTCGCTGGTTACTCTTCTTTCATCAGCAACCCTACACAAAAAAAATACCAATGATTGAACATGAACACCAAAGTTGAGTTCCATTTCTGAATAAAAGACTGAGACATGGTTCTCATTGGCTTCTTTATCGCAGTTTAATTTCAATGATTAAATTTTGACACGTAAAAATGTAGACCTGTAGTATTGTTCTAGCAATGCGACGTCAAATAAATTTGATTTATAAGAAAGAATAAACGTTACTAAATGTCTGAGAAAGAGAAACTTTGTAAAATGAATGGACCTATCTGTAGTAGTGGAGAGTGGTGCGCACTAATTAAGAGAAGCAAGAGCTTTACGATAACCCAGACACTGTAGCTGAGATATAGGTGAGGCGTCTTGTTGATTAGGACATGTGGAGTGGATGAACGACTCGAGGAAGAAGGTTGGAGAAGAATGCCAAGAATGCGTTGGATCGATGACGTGGAGAATAACTTGGGCATCAGAGGATGGAGAAGAAAAGCACAAAATCGGAACGAATGGAGAGGCATTCTGCGGGAGACCAAGACCCTTAATGGGCTGTAGAGCCAAGGAGTAAGAACGTGGGTAAGTAAGGACAGACTACAAACTTCATCTCTTGTTACAGTATAAGGTGAGCTATCTTTCTGTTATTATTTTAACAAAATTAATAGGATTGTATTTTATAAATAGTTTCTAGTGGAATAAAACGCATTCTATTCTATTCTTCATAAGAAAGCTGCTGTGTTTGGACTACTATAATCAGTCTCATTATACAGTCTCTGTAGTTTGGGTCTCCATAAAATATAATATAGAGTAATTGGAGTGTGAGCTCTGTTCTGCAACTCTTGTGGATAGATAAATAATTCTAATTATTCAGGCGGCAGAAGAACAAGTGGAAAAGTCACCATACCAGTAAACAGAGACTACTGATTTCGATGATTCCCGAACTGCACTAAACTCCTCGTTATTCATTTAATCCACAATTAATCCCATTTATTATCATTATTCAATTCTCATAATTTAATCTCAAAATTAATTAAATCAAAAATGTACCTACTTAATTAAGAATCAAATAATAGTTCAATGACTTACTTGGAAGTTGATGGTTGTGAAGATGACGCTGAGCCAGAAGTCGACGGAGTATCTTTATTTGTGCTAACTGATGGTGACGTTTTCTGTTGCTCTGTAGCGCTTCCCGAGCTCGATGGTCCAAGATCTGGACCTGTTTGCTCAGTAGTCTGTGGAGTGCTCTGATTTGCCATACTACTACAATCAGAACAAAAACTTCATTGCAGATATTGAAATGAGTTTCTAAATTCAATAAAATCTCAACAATGAATTACCCATTCACATATCACTTCAATATTTCATCGGTAGTAGGTTGAACAAAAACAACATTGTAACTATTCTTGCTCCTCACCCACAGGCATTCGCCCAAGTTAGGAGCCTTCTTCAAACTATCATGGTTTTTTTGCTGTACACTTTATACGAAGAAGAATCAATATAATCTCAATTTCACTATTGAAATGAATTTCTGAATTTACTGGAATAATATTGAATCACCTACTCACAAAATAACATTAATCTTATCGATCGTTGAAATCGCACCGTCAAATTATCTTTATCAAAATAATCATCTATTTCATCTTATGGAAAGAATCCTACAATGAAAGAAAAACATTATGTTTTCTAATCGGTTGTTTCAAGTTGTATAACTGTAAGTTCTTGAAACTTCGTATTCGTTTTTAAAAAGATAAATTATTTATTTATTCAATTTCACAATACTCTTACATTGTAAATCCTTTAATTTGGGGGGTGTTGTATGTGTACAAGAAAAGAGGTCGTCCTAGAACACGCTGGTTGCAGGATGTAGAGAAGGATTTGACGTGCTTGGGGGTGAGAAATTGGAAGAGGCGGGCATGTCAGAGGGATGACTGGAGGCGAATTGTTGAGGAGGCCAAGGTCCACACATGGCTGTAGCGCTTCTTGAGTAAGTAAGTTTATGTGTACAAAAGTATGATGTCCAGGATACGTTTGAGATTGATACAATATTCGAACTAATGTTTTCACTTCCGACATGCAGTCATGTTATTTTAATGTAAGAAACGAAATTTGTCTACTTATTGACTGGAGCGCTCTCGAGTTTCAAGAAACCTATTGTCAACGAGTTTCTTGAAACTCGAAAGCGCTCCAGTTAGTAAGTAGACGAACTTACATTAAAATAACATGACTGCATGTCGGAAGTGAATTGAAAACATTAGTGTAAACATCGCAGTTCGTAATGGATCAAGAAATAATCATCTACAATATTCGAACTTTCAAAAGTCGGAGTACAGACTTGTTGAAATGTTGACGCCTCATAATCAAATAACATGGAGATTTACAGAAGCGCCAATAAAGCAATCTCGACCAATTTTTTCTTCAAGCACCAAAAATATAATTATGTTCTATCATAATAGTTGATAAATTGGAATTATCCCAATAAATGATTTTTTATTTCTAATGTTACACACGTAAGTTCATAGTAATTATCCCAACATGTGATTTTTCATTTCTGATGTTGCACACGTGAGTTCAATATGATTCTTTGCTTATAAATGTATTCTCTACATAATAGTTAGTAAATCGTAATCATCTCAATGAATAATTTCTGATTTTTGTTGTTAATTGTTGATATATTTCAAATAAGTCAAGCACAGAGTGATTTTAATTTCGAAGTATCAAATACACAGAAAAATCATTCATCTTCTGACCTATTTTGTGCGGCAGCGATAGCGGCTGACTCCGAGTACTGACGCATCATAAGAACAGACGCGTCCAACATCATCTGAATATTTCTCAAGCAGAGAAGACGCGCTTCCACGCCTTCTCTGGCGCTACTTTCCATTCGACGCACTTCTTCATCCGACATGCCTGAGAAATCTCTCGGCGGAATAGGCGGAGGAATATCTGCAACACCATTTATAACATAATTTGAAGCTATCGAATCATATTTACCGAGATTTGTACAAATGATTGGATGTTGATTTAAAATTTTTGTTGATTTTCTTCTAGATCAAGAATTATGAAAGCTGGAAGGAAATGAGATATTGCAACTATTCAATTGCTTTTAAATCATAGCAATTAATTGAACGAAATTCCTAATTAATGCCATATAATACTCTGAAGACTTCTGCTACTGCAAATATTGACAACAGAATAATAGCTAGTAAGGTTAAGCTTATAAGCTTCCTTAGGCCGTGGCGTTCAAGTCTTACTTTTGTCGGTGGCGCCAATTATATTTACCTGTGAATAGCTCTAATTTTATAATCGTACTATAGTATATTTAGTACTAGATTATAGACTCTCATTCTGTAATGTTGTTTTTGGCAAAATAAATTGAATTGAACAAAGCTAGAAAAATAATTATTATCGAACTGAACACAGTGTTGACCGCTAAGCCTAGCACAATCAAAAAATTCATTCAAAGTATAGTTGTTAGAAAAAACTGTACTTACTGAACGGCATAAACGGAAATGGTGGACAGAAAAAGGGCATTCCTGGGCCCGGCATCCCTCCAGCTGCACCGGGAGGTAGATTGGCATTAGTGTTTCCAGAGCTTCCACTGCCTCCAGCAGCCTGATTCAAATTGACATTCTCTCCTGACAATAAAAAAGCAGAAATTCATTAATAAATCTTTACAGTCGATAACTTGATTTCCTCACATCTTTACTGATAAAATTCAATGAGATTGATTACCAAGATTTTGTGTCTTGTAAATCCATAAAAATAATGACGGATAATTTAGACATAAACTTTGAAATAATTTTAGCACATAAAGTGCAACAAACCAAGATATTCCATTAAATATTTAGGTTTCAAAGAACATATTTTAACATTGTTTATCAACATTATAATTATATCAGTACGGTTGATCAATGAGACCAAAAAAATGATTAAGATATTCGAACATGTGTTTTCTGAAAATGAAACATTGATCATAGAAGGAGTGTTTATATGTGCAACGGTTTGCTTGCAATAGTATCAGCTACAGAGAGTGTATAGTAACAGTGTGGACATTGCATATCACACTTTTGATTGGTTAGCTCCGACAAATCCACCATACTTTGCCAATTCCCATAAGATTTAAATTGGAAAGAAACGCAAATCATATGTTAAGATAAGTGATTCACTTCTAACCTTTTTTCCTTTGCCAGTATTAGCAGTATTATTAGTATTATAAGTTATCATCATTGTAAGCTTCAAGAGCGGAGGTGTCAAACTCAAATTTGCACAGGGCCATACTTCACATTTAGAATGCCTAGGCGGGAGGATTAAAAAAAATGTGCTGAATTATGATAAATTTTATTTATATAATTACATAGTATAAGTCAGACGATAAGTATATAAATTTAGTTGAAGCAATACCTAGAGTACAGAGACTATTTTTATGTTAGAAAAGTTATTTTTGATGTTGTTTCTCTTAAAATTAGTTTGACAAATGAGTGAATGGGTTCATGTTTGCCTGTAATCCCATATCAAAATTTGGCAAAAGTATGGCGGCAGAGGGGAAAAAATTATCTCCACATACTGTTATAAGTGAATCATTGCACGTATAAACGCTCCTTTTGCATTACCATAATCAATATAAATAATCGTTCATTGATCATTGGTGAAGGAAGTAGCAAATATACAGAGTTAATTTAACAATGGAGGTCTAGTGTGTCTTCGCCTGTATTATAGGACTTTTAAATTGTTATGAAACAGGCCCAGATTTATTTAGAATTAAAATTTAAAATAGAATTGAAATTTTATTTAGAATTAAAATTTATTTTAACCAAAATTTAATTTCATTCAAATTCTCGATAGCGTACCTTGTTGATTGGCGGCGGCGGCGGGAGGCGGTGGAGGCGGCGGCCAGGCGAAGTTGAAAGGGGGCGGCGGCCGCTGGTCGGGGGCCGGCTGGGGGGCGGGACGGGCTGCCGGCTGCTGAGGGGGGGTTGTGGGTGAGCGCAGAATGTTGAGTCGACACGTGGGACAGGTCTGCTGGCGCTGGAACCACGATCGCAGACACGAAGTGTGGAAGATGTGGTTGCACGGCAGTTTCTTCGAAGCTACACGCAAACACATTGCATTATTACAGATAGTTTAAAGATAATTTATGAGTAGTATGAAGCATTTTATAACAGTACTGTATGTAGACAACTAGTGAACCTAGGAATGAGGTTCAGATTGTCGCAACACGCAAACACATTGCATTATTACAGAAGTAATCACTTGATAGCCATTAATATTATTATATTTATTAACATTATCATTGTTGCACTTAGATATGAGGTTCAGATTGTCGCTGGTTCACTTTGTTGTTAATCTCAAAAAGAGAATGGTCAAAAGAGAATGAATATACAGTACTGTATGTAGACAACTAGTGAACCTAGGAATGAGGTTCAGATTTTCGCTGGTTCACTTTGCTGTTAATGTAAAAAAGACGATGGTCAAAAGAGAATCAATCTATAGTATGTAAACAACTAAAGAACCCAAGAAAGAGGTCCAGATTGTCGCTGGTTCACTTTGCTGTTAATGTCAAAAAGAGAATGGTCCAGTTTGAACTAAAGCAAGTGTGCTGTTTTATATGTAGAACCTGTTCTATTTGCGCTGAATAAAGAAGAAACTTCTTTCATTTTAATGTAGATTTGATGAGAATCGTCGAAATCAATCATTTTGTGATGCATCAAAAACTAATTAGAAAATTGGAAATCAAGGCTGCTTCTATTGTAAAATTTTACCTCTATTCCACATGTATTTTATTATCTTTGTTAGTCATAGATCTCTTAATTTGTTAACAACCAATTATTTATATTTTACTTTTTTTCTCCTTGACTAACCAAAATTATTCATTTTCTTTGACATATTGAGGATTCAAAGATAATTTATGAGTAGTATGAAGCAATTTCTAACAACCCTGGATCTCCCCCAAAAATAATTATTTAGGCCTCACTTTATCAAATTACAATTCAATTCATGTTCATAAAATTCATGAAAGCTACCTATCTCAAACATCATGGATACAAGAAACAAACAAAAAATTTTATCACCGACTATCAACATCAGTTTCGAAAGAAATTACTATCACAGTTTTACAGTACTATGCTGCCTCTATAAAAAGTATTGAAATCTTCTATCACTAGTTCCATAAGTAGGCTAGTAGATTTTTTTCATCTGATATAGCTACATATTTCTCTACTGTACCTATATTATTCAAAGTTGAAAAATTTATATATCATGTTTAATGTAATATTATTTTTGTATTTGTTCATTTCCTTGACGTTATTGCCTCTGAAATTTTATTCATTTGACAAGGTCTTTATTTTGCTCAAGGTATTGTAGATCAATCTCTATTCTACAGAATTATTTCTCATTATGAGCAAATAATAATCCATGTAAATGATTTATTCTCCTCATTACTGTTCTTCTGTTTAGTTAATTCAATCTACATGCATCCCAATAATACTTTTTCAACATAATAATTATGGGAAAAAGAGTCTAATTCTGATTGAATATCAATTTGAGCTCACCAGTGAGCATTTCTTCTCTGCAGATAATGCACACGTTATCGGCTGCTGCAAGTTCTTCAGGTGTAGCATCCGGATACAGAGTATTCATATTTCTTATAGCTCTCCTCGAAAGAATAACATCGTTGAATGCCTTCTTGAATGCTCTGTGGAAAGAAATTGCATTTTTAAAAACAGAATACAACAAATAAAGTATTTTCAAAACAATGAGAATTGTTTACTAATCTATTCAAAGAAAGTTCAGTCAACTCATAGGATGAATACACAAACACAAAGTCGAAAACGTCTTCTTTTCCTTATGAAAATAATTTCGATAGTGTAAGTCAGAAGTAGGCTACGCTATTTGATAGTTAGAATATATAAGAGGAATAGTTGAAATCATGGCAACAATAAACTCAAATTTCAAGTACTAACATTTATTTAATAAGTTAGCTATTACACGTATGTTCTTTTATTTTGTATTATGATTAGCTTCCACCAAAACAAACTCTCCAAACCAGATCTCCGTAGCCATTCATGGTAGAAACGGCTCATGAGAATAATATGCACTTTACAAATTTGAATAAATGTAAGATATAAGACCAGAGGCTATTGCCCTGATGCTCATTAGTTTTCATAACATTACTTGAACAATAAACAATTATGTGGGGCTATTCTTAGGGTATCTTCATCTATAGTCTATAGTCTCCATAAAATCTGCTGAATACTATTCTAACAACTATATTCCATTTAGTAAAATGTCAATTGGCCTGAAATTAATAAGAGTCAACGTCTTAGGGCCAGTTCATGAGCTCGGGATTTAGCCAAGTCCTAGACTAAAACGGGTGGCCACCGTAGCATCGACAAACGTTAGCCTCGACACTATGTACTAACAGCTCTCTATGCTGCTAATCCACTAACCTGTCGAGACAAACTTTTGTCAATGCTACGGTAACTCGAGACCTATCAATCTATGAACATTTCTAGCTCATGACATTTTACAATAGTAAGGTTCCTGAGAAATTATCAGTACAATAGTAAAGGTTCTACATTGGTACACTTACCTCATTGTGTAGTACATTGGTCGGAAAGCAAACAGTGGAAGCATTGAGATTCTAACCATAATGGCCAAGAACATTATGTATAAAACAACCTTGAAAAATCCTGAAACAGAAAACAAAGATTATTTTAATCATGATAACATGACCAATTTATTCGAAAATGAGCCAGCCACATTCAAGGACACAAAAGGTCTGCGAAATGTATCACAATTCTTAAATTCCTTTACATCTTCACATTTCGTTCTATTCATAAGTCATGACTAATGAAATGAATCATTTGGTAGATTTTTTTTGTAATGAAGTTTGACTGCAATCTAGCACAATTAGCTAATGAACAGTTCAGTTCTGACTTAAATTAATAAGAGAATTCATACTAAAGGAGATTTAAAAAATCAAATATTTCCTTTTTAACTCGAATTGAGAATTTAGTAGTGAGACAAACAAACTTATAATAGAAACTAGAGTCTGAATCTTGAATATTTTTCGTCATTCAATGTCAAATAATGGTACAATAGCCCACTGTGTGTAAGGTGATTCTAATATTGATATCAGGATAATTTTATGCAGGATGGTATTATTATTTTTACAATTGCCAGAGAAAGCAAAAATACAAGTTTTAAAAATATAAAAAATTAAAGCCTAAAATGCTGAGAATTTCTAGAGACGTGAATGAAAGAATTATCAGCTAGGAACTCACCCATAATCAGTTCAGTGTATAGGAGAAAGACAGCCTTATTTTCCCATGGAGTTTCACTATTGAGATCAATTGTGTGCAGAACATATTTAATCGCTATGTTTACTATAATCGTCAACAGGATGGCGTATTCAAAGCCGAAAACCAATTGAACAGACGCTCCCTTGGTGACTGTTGACAGATAGGCGTGGCCAACTAGGTGCAGATCGAGAGCACCCAACATGGCTAGCAGGGCTGCAAAATTAAAATTAAATAAATAAAACCGTTTAAAGTTGTGTTAATAAAATATTTCTTGCCTATTGAAAGAGTTTCTTGACCCTTGAGTTGAAAATAGAAGTCGGCCGAAGACGTAAGACAAAGACGAAGTAAGTTGGAATAAGATCAGAGTATGTTGAGCTAGAGCAACACAGTACCAGTTACATAAAAGTCAGTTGAACTTCATCTCCAAACTGCAATAATTATAAATCTTATGAATAATGGAAAAATGAACCTTTTTCTGTAGTGATACCCACATAAGCTGTTAGCTTGTGCGTAGGAATGGGGATGATGATGATGAAAGATGAGATGAAACTTGAATCCATGTTTGTGCAACCTTTCCTAATTTTACATTGATATAAAATATATAATTGTTGTATAATTGAAAAATAATACTTACATATAACTCTTAGATGGAATAGCCATGATATATTCGGACTTCGTTCCATCTGAAACAAAAGCAATTATTTTTCAGCACTGGATTACTGAGATATGACATTTGGTAGTTCCAGCCAAGTTCAGGCCAGTACCACTTTAATTAAACAGTGACTGGAGAAATAAACTGTATTAATAAGGGCCAAACTTGAATCCTGAATAAAAATAAATAAAATTCTAACGTAATGAGAATAAAATATTATAGATATTGGAAATTAAAAATTATAAATAAAATTTACAACGAATGAGAGTACTTCAAAATCGGAAATTATAAAGATATTGTCCTGTCACCACTTAGTCGATTTAGTGTGCTACACAGCACGCTACCAATGCTTGAGCATTTATTCAGCATGCTGTGCTGCCCGCAAAAATCGAACCAAGTATGGACATAGGGAATAAGATTTATGGCTGATCCATTTTGCTCAAACACATACTTATAATTAAATCTTGGTAATTACATTGATAATATTAACAAAATACAATTGTGACATGAGAATAGTAAAGTTAGAATACTGAATTTTCTTATAAATCATTTTCTACTTTCTTGAATGTTATTATAACTGATTACCAGAACGTTTACTATTCGCTATCATTTTCATCGCCTCATTTTGGAGGTGTTATGCATTATCAACATTTTCAAACTCTTTCATGTAGAGTATTTTAGCATTATTCAAGCACATAGAGTTAAATAAAACTTACATAATCAACCCTGTCCTCAGCCAGCCAATGGAACGATTTTAAGAAGAGTAATACAGTGAAGAGTGCTACAAACTTCGGACTAAAATCATCTCTGAACACTGTGAATGCGAGACATGTTTCAGTCATCGCATACCACGCTCTCTCCATCAAATGCTGCAAAATAGATATAATAATGAATAAACCACATTGAAAAAACTGAGAACTATTTAAAAACTAATATGAAATAGTAGTCATTCAAACTAATCGTAATTACTACTGTTAATGTTACTGACAGTACTACAGTAATAATATTACTGTTACTAAGATCGTTACCACTGTTGAAATGTGAAATAATTTTCATCAACAATTCAATAGCTCTTGAATGGCTTCATTGGTCATATCGCACACTGAATATACCTAATAAGCTATAATCACACAAGACTTCAAGTATAAGGTGAGAAAGAGTTGTATTCCCTCCTCACAGTTGAAGCAAGTTCTAGAAATTATTTATAGCTGTAATTAAGCCGATTCGCAAGCACTCGATTTATTTATTTAGCGTATGACATTTTTTTTGTAGCTCATTTCAAGATATTCAACCTTTGTCAATCTTTTAAAACATAAACATTCAATATTAGTTACAGTACTAAGATTTTATCCTTCACTGTAAGATATTTGAAGGCGGATATCCATATTTTTTATGTACTCCCTTGCACCTTCAGTCAAAATCACTCGATAACTAAAATTTAAAATCTCGATTTAAAATCTCTAACTACATAGACATAAACTCTCTACAATATTAAAGAATTCACTATTATTCACTAAGATTGAGTTAGTTCTTACATTCTCTCATGAAATATTATTGGAGAGAAATATTTTACTTGAGCCAAGAAAAATATATTCGAACCTATTCTTTACTAATTTAAAATAAGTAAAAATTACATGGTAACTTCATACCAACATGTCCATTTGTATTAATTTTGTAGAATAAGGTACCAGAAAAACGACAGATCATGTCACGTTACTCATGGATAGAAATTATTCGAGTTATTCCGTTAATAAAATGGATTTGAAGATTGATTAAGCTTTTCGTCAACGTTTGAATGAAACAATTTTCGCCAGTTGGACCTAGTTCGTAATCATTATTACAGAATTGATAAGTTAATGAATCATCTCTTTTATCAATAATTAATTGACTTGAATCCATAATTAATAAATAAAATAGAAATATTAGGAAGCAGGATACCCTTTACTTAGCATGATACCGCATGAATGGGAGGAAAAGAGAGAGAACAATACACAAAGGAGAATCAATAACTCGATAATCGCAGTTTTAATAGGTCATTTGCATAGAATATAAAGATAGGCGTCTTCTATCGACCGCACACTGTATAATGCATATGAGCCTATAAACTATGCAAGTGTTCATGAGCCAGGGCACAGGAAGAACTTGCTAGGTATGCTGAGCGTTTTAGAATGTCACGATGATTATATCCACTGCTGATAAGTATTTAATTTAGCTTAGTAGGCTGAATTTAGTCTTTAATTAATTAAGCTCAGATCTGAACCTGAGTGAGAGAACTTTTACGATTAATAAATTGAAAACTACCTATATGGCTAATTAGTAATTACTAAGTGAAAACTCTGGAGAACAGGATTACAGGCTTCTGAAAGTTTCTACTAATTTAGTAATATAGTTTTAATTCAATAGAATATAGAATACCGTACAATGATCGATTTTTCTAAAGTTGTGCAGAGAATATCATTCTTATATTACAAGTATGTATTACGTGGAAGTATTTGGAGTAGTGTATGAACAATATTTAAAATAAATATGGAGCCTGAAGTATTGTGTGTAGCCTACTAATTGGTAATGAGTACCAAATAATATTGGAGAAAACTGTAGCCTACTATTAATGTTTACTTCGATAAAATATAATTGATAAGAAAAGTTAGTATTGAATTGTATCATACCAAGGAATAATTGGGTTGCAGAAATACAGATAGAGAGAGCACTAATTTCTGAATAACTAGTAAAAATTGATAGTGTATAGCCTAGTGCACTATAGATAGTTAGTAGTATTCTATTACAATTTCAAGAGTAGGTGTTATTTTTTACGGGTTTATCTATTCTGTTTTACCATGGAATACACTTAGATTTCAGACTACACGACTTTCAAACTTCTAATATCCTGACCTGATAAAAATTCATTCTCATTTTCTGAAAAGTGTTGAGTAAAATAAAGAGTTGTTGAAAAATTATCTTGAATTTAATGTAATAATGAAGTAATAATAATGAAGCTTGTAGTATTTTTATTTTGATTAGTAAGTAAATAGTGATAAATTTCGTTTCTTATTCATACATTATCACCAAACATAATATAAATAATGCAGATACGGTCATTAGAATTCTCGGATGGATCAGAAGATTCTCAACAGTGACACTGATGAATTTTTATGAAATTGAATAAACGTCAATGAAGTAACGTGGACTATTAAATATTCATGTTCCAACATTTCACCCGGACAAGAACTACTTCCTCTGTTGAGGTTCACCAGTAAAAAAATGAAGTTATTGAATAGAAATATTAATTTAATAATTTTTTTTTTCGTGCTGAAGAAAAGGTCGACACTAACAAACAAGACTATAATTTAATTGAAAAAATAAACTTGCTAACTATATTTGGAGTGCGAAACTCGGTAATCGGGTTCCACAGTCATATTAATTAAGGTATTGTGCTGGGGGTCATGCGGATGGCTGCTGAAAGATACTGCTCCTGCAAAAGAAGGTTCTAGGCATCATGACTTCTTCAAATCGGCTGGAACATTGTGCGCCAATCTTTAGGAGACTGAAGATTATGACAGTCTACAGTCAGTACCTGTTTAGCTCCCTCCTGTTACTGTTGAGAAAGAGCCAGCATACCTTTCAGCAAAGAGGACGAGTGCACAAGTATATTACAAGGAAACGAGATGACATTGATTTGCCTCAGGCCAGACTGACAAGGTCACATAGCAGCTTCCCTGTTTGTGCACTGAAGATTTTTAACAGGATGCCAGTGTATATCCGTGAACAGGAGGAGAAAGCTTTCGAGAGGACACTTTATGTGGAGCTTGTAAACCTGCCACTCTACTCCCTAAATGAAGAGGCAATGCAGTGCTTCCTGAGCTCTCTATGACTGGCCATCTATCTTGATCTGAGTTCATGTATATAATGTAGCCTACATGTTTTATTATTTCTTATGCAATCTATCCAGCAAGTGCTTGTCATGGATGGAGAATACTGAAAATCCATTACTTAATTTTAAATCGAAAAGATTATTTGGAAAAGCAAATCCAATTCTAAAACTGATAAGTAACTTACTCAATTTTGTATTGCATACGTAGTGAATATTTTAGGAATTTTGCAGACGAAAATGCAATGTCAATTTTGTTTCAAGATAAAGACGGTTAAAAAACTATTTGTAGAAACATCTGAAAAAAGCTTTCAGGAATGTGAGATTTAATTTTACTCATTTATTTTAAATTGGACTAAATGTTATTTAATTATAGGCTTTTATTGAATTAAATTTGGCGAAACAAATCATTAAAACGTTTTGAATGATATTCAAACTAAAAACCAAAATTTCCTACTGAATGTGATTTACCTCTAACTCAGCAGCTCGAAGCTCTCCAAAGAAAACTTTTCCCATCAATTTTCCAGTAAGCATTACTAGAATGAAGGCTTGAATATAAATGACCTGTAACAGAAAAGAGTTGATTAATGTCATGTGAACACGATAAAAATATTCTTTTAATAATCCATGGGATAAATGGGACAATTCTTTTAATAAGGGAGAAGCGATAAATTACGAATAGGGACAACTTCTACAGCTGGAACCAAAATCATCAACCATGAAAAATCAAACGATGGGCCTATTATTGTGTTTATGCTATTTTTTAATTCATCTCAGATTCAAACAGTTTGTAACTTGAGTTGTTTGAAACTAAGAGTTGCTTCCATACCGACAGAAGCTGATGGTCATGTTGAAAATTTTTGAGATTCGTAATAATTTGTTACAACACTCTACTTCTAACAGTTCTAACCTACCAGAAAATTGGCATACTTTATTCCATGAGTGAACATTCAAAGTCAATCAAGACCCCAATTCACATTATATTTATGAAGTTTATAAAGGATATGTAAAGTATGGTAAATTACATACAATTTGAGCAGATATCATGTACTACATCCGATGAAGCAGATAATGTTTCAACAAGAAATTAACAGGTAAAGGTATTATATTCAACACATCATAACATTTAAATAGCCTTGAAATTCCAGAAAATAGGAATTAGCAACAACAATTTGAAAAACGTTTGGAATTTTTGTGATTGAAAATATATTCAAGTCAGAATAAACTCGATTGAGAATAAAACTTATCAATTTGAAAAAATAATAATGGTTGGACACTTACCGCCATACTAGGATTGGATTTAGTAATGTAAACCACTGAAGGGTAAAATTGTTTTTTCTGGTAATAAGCATTTCCAATTACGGCTGTTGTTAAGACTAAACTAAGGACAGTTACTCCCAAATTCCTCATTTTCCCAATAATTGTGACACCTATGTTCCAGAATATTTTCAATGTTTTCTACGTCTGCTACACAGCCAGCTTGTCTTGTCACTAGATCTTGATGATTTCCCACAGCTTCTTGATCTCTTGTCTCTTTTACCAACTGTGCAAGGCAAAATATAATGATAATTTATAAAGAATAAACATGCAATTCTAATCAATTTCGATATCAGGGAGAAATAAATCCTAGAATTATGGAAATTTTCTATGTAAACAAATATCTGATCCACTTTTAACACAATATTGTTATAAGTTACAAAGGTATTACGTGGACGATAACTATTTGTCAACATGGTGTCAGGTTGGTACACAGGTGACAGGAAAGCGCGAATCCACAAAATTGTTGGCTAGTGTTGATGTCGCATGTTGATAGGGACATGTACCACGTGAATTAATCACCATTTAGTATTTAGTAGTCTATATATTTATTATTATTCAAAGAAACTACGGTATATGCATTGTAAAGAATCTGTTATTTGTTTATAAGTTACAATAGAAGCATTGAAAATGGGTAACAATATTTCTTTTCCCAACTACAACGAATTGGATGGACTTCAAGAAGAGCTGGAAGATAATGAAGAGAATAAACTTCAAGAAGAGCTGGAAGATAATGAAGATCAAATATTAGAATTGAAGAAAGACGAGCTCAAATTCCATCGCGAACAACTTATTGATTTCATAAGAATGTTGGGTAAGACGTAAGAGTAAATCTTTTCTTAAATCAATTCATTTATAAAGCCTATATGACGCATTAATGAAATAAAGAGCCTCCATCATTTGCTATTTTTCTTTATTTTTAAAATACTTTATTTGATAGATCTATAAGACTAAAATGAGTCTACCTTATACTTTTATTTACAGTAGCCTACCTATTAAATGTTTCTTCTGACGACGAAAAATGAATTGGCCCCGCGTACGTGTAATTCGTTGAACTCCCCTGCAAATCCTAATCCTTACAGCCCACTGTTACAGGATTACTATGAAGCCTTAATTAGGCTATCTGGTGTTTTAGATCATTTTTGATGTGATAGTCATGCGATCTGCTTGATGCATGTCAAAAATAGTTTTGCCCAATGTGAAGTCAGATTTTCAGTTGACAGTAATACTTATTGCAAAACTAACCTTCACTAAAAAATTTTTGACAGCTATTAAATACCTAGCTGTTGAGTTTAGTAGCTATTAAATAGTAAATTTTGGCTCTTAATTGTTTACGTTCATAAAGTAGGCTACGTATGTTTGTTTTTTTGCATCAGAAATATATATATATTGTAGCACTCAGGACTCGTATATCTACCACTACCACTTATAGGTTAGGTTAACCTAACCTAACAAAGTTCGATATCGACTATCGATATCTCTAGATAAGTAAACGTGTCGTATAACAGGGAAGTACCTTATTATTAATAGAGGTACAAGGATTTGAACGAGAAAATACCCAAAACACTGCAAGCAAGAGTTTTATTTTGCAAAGGTCCCAGAAGTGTTCTGGGCAAATGGGAGGCATAAGAGCACCCTCTTCCACTTCGCTCATAATGTAATTTTGCAGTAAGGGATTAATATAATATCAAGTTATTATTAATCAGAAAAATAATATTTGGAAGTGTTAAAATACGTTTACAGGCTGAATAAAATGGTATTTTATTCATTAACAAACTTTTATTCAACTTTAACTCTTTCAGCATATTCGCACAGTACAACCATATCTTTCAATGTTCAAACACCAACTAACTTATATTTTATTTACAATGAAACCATAGCAACATAAACAACATATCCAATACTTTTTCTTCTTTCTCAACACTTCCTCCAAAAATATTGGATCTAATTTCTAATGCCAATCTTTTTTCTGAGGAATTCAAACCTACAACGATCCAATGGCTTTGTTAGTATATCTGCAAGTTGATTACTGGATTCTATGTGTTCAAGAGTAATATCACCTGCAAGAACTCTTTCTCTGACATAGAAATGACGAACATCTATATGTTTTGTACGTTTGTGGAATTCTGGATTCTTTCCCAATTTGACTGTACTTGCATTGTCCACATACAGAGGTGGAGAATTGTTCACTTCAGTTAGCTCTCCTAGTAAACGTTTCAACCAAATAAGTTCTTTGGCACCTTCACTTGAGGCAACTAGTTCAGCTTCTGTAGTGGAGAGGACAATAGTTTTTTGTAGCTGACTTGTCCATGATACTGCACCTCCAGATATTATCGACACTATTCCGGTAGTAGACCTTCTTGTATGAATATCACCTGCAAAATCTGCATCGCTATAAACCTTCAAATCACAATTTGTTTTTTGATACGTGATTCCATAGTTATAAGTTCCTTTTAAATAACGCAGGATTTGTTTGATATTCTGCCAGTCCTTTTCTGTAGGCTTATCCATTACTCTGGCTGACTTATTTACAGCAAAAGCTATATCAGGTCGAGTTGCTGCTACTAAGTACATGAGGCTCCCAACTGCTTCACGGAAAGGAACCTTTTTCACCAACACATCTTGACTGTCAGTGTCATCTTTGGTTGCAGGAGTTGTCACAGGGTTTGCTTCACTCATACAAAACCGCTGCAAAACCTTTTTTATATATTTCTCTTGATTGACAGTTATTGATCCATCATTATTCATTTTAATCTGCATTCCCAGAAAATTGTTCAGAGTACCAATTGTTATGCTAAATTCTTTTTGTAACATTTCTAGAAAAGAATCTATTCTATTTGAATCATTTCCTACTAGAAGACCATCATCTACATAAATTGCAATATATAAACAAGCTGTTTCACTTTTCTTGATGAATAAGCAGGGATCTGCACTACTTACTTCAAATTGATTCTTTATCATAAATTCTTTAAAACGCTTATTCCAGCAACGTGGAGCCTGCTTTAATCCATAGAGACTGCGTTTCAACTTACAAACTCTTCCAGTTCCATCCTCAAAACCTTCAGGTTGCTTTAAATATACTTCCTCCTCAAGAAAACCGTTCAAAAATGCCGTTTTTACATCAAATTGTTTCATAATCATTCCTGAAGCTGCTGTTACAGCAAGCAAAGTTCTAATAGTATCATACCGGGCTACAGGACTGAATGTCTCTTCATAGTCAATACCATGCTTTTGGATGTATCCTTTAGCAACCAATCTTGCTTTGAAGCGAGTTTCATTTTCATCCAATTCTTTCGTTCGAAATACCCATTTATTTTGTACAACCTGCACTCCAGGTGGACGATCTACAAGATCCCAGGTATCCATTGTCTTTAATGAACTTAATTCTTCCTGCATTGCTTTGAGCCATTGCTCTTTGTCACTTGATTCAAGTGCTTCAGTGTATGATTGTGGATCAGGATTACATTCAATATTAGCAAAATTGACAAATTCATTACTCATCATCCATTTTGGTTTTCTTTTTATACGTGTGCTGCACCGTTTTTCTTCTATCTCATTTGGAACTTGAAAATGATCATCATTTTCTTCCTCCTCATCTAAGAATTCTTGATGATTTTCTTCTTGTTGAGCATCATTCTCTCCCTCCTCATCAAATAATTCTTGATGGTTTTGTTCTTCATCACCTTCCAGATTACCATTTTCTACCTGATTTTCTTCACCTTCCTGACTAAACTTTTCTACCTGTTCTTCATTACCTTCCAGATTACAATTTCCTACGTGATTTTCATCATCCACTTCTAATCTGGATTCACATTTTGGCAAATCTGAAGCTGCTTTGTCTTTATTTTGAATAAAAATAATATCTCTTAGAATTTCAATCTTTTTTTTTGAACAATGTACATAGACCCTATACCCTTTGGTTTCTTCATCATACCCAACAAATATTCCTTTCTTACTTTTCGCATCCCATTTTAGACGTTTTTCTTTGGGAATATGTGCCCATACTTCTGACCCAAAAATTTCAAGATGGTTTACATCAAACATTTTATTTGACCACAATTCATATGGAGTTTTTTCCTTTACTGTTCCTGACCCTGTTCTATTCAGAATGAAAACTGCAGTATTTACTGCTTCAGCCCAAAACTTTTTCTCTAGTTTTTTAGCCTGCATCATAGTTCTAGCTGCTTCAACAATTGTTCTCATATCTCTTTCAGCCTTTCCATTTTGCTCTGGTGTGTAAACAACAGTTTTCTGATGAACAATACCTTTTCTATCAAGCAATCTCTTAACTTTCTCATTTACAAATTCTCTGCCGTTATCTGATCTCAAGACTTTAACATCATTGCCTGTAATATTTTTGAAAATGCAAAAATAATTTCAACTTTCATAAACCTCACTCTTTTCTTTAAGAAAGTAAACTACTCTAAAATTTGAGTAATCATCTTTAATCAACATGAAATATCGAGAATTCCCCAACGACTTGGTTTCCATTGGGCCACATAAATCCACATGTATCAACTCACAAGTTGATGACGTTTCACTCAAACTCTGTTTAAAAGAAAATCTGTGTTGCTTTCCTTGTAGACAAGCTATACATTGATCTTGCTAAGAATTTTCAGAAAAATCTATTTCATTTTTTGTCAATATTTCTTCTACTCTTTCAATGTTTTGGTAGCCTAAGCGCTCATGCCAGATTGACAAATTCTGTTTTACTTTTGCATTCATAACGTTAGCTGCTGCTGATTCATGAGCAACATCTTGAAAACGAAATAACATCACAAACATTTTACCCTGCCGCTTTGCAATAGCACAGGTACGATTATTTTTGACAAATTTCCATTCATATTTATCAGAAATCATTTTATAACCCTTATTTACAGCATTACAAACTGAAAACAAATTACATTTTAAATCTGGAACAAACAGGACTTTATCCAAGGTAGTAGAGACCCAATTACGCCCATTGTAACTCTGTAGTTTTATCAAACCCATACCTACAGATTTGATCTTTGAGCCATCACCTATTATAACCCACTGAGGTGATTTAAATTCTTCAAAATATTTAAAATAGCTGCGATTGTTACACATATGCTCAGTAGCTCCACTATCAACAATCCAATCATGCTCTGGTAAACTGCTTAACATTACAGTTTCTATGAAAGCATTACTATTTCTCTTATCCTTTTCCAACTTGAAACGACAATTACTCATGATATGACCTGTTTTCTTACAAAAATAGCATTCCTTATTTTGATCATTATTATCAGCCGTTTTTCTAACTCTACAATTTTTCTTAAGATGCCCCATCTTACCACAACTGTAGCACTTCAAACCATTCCTTGCATTCCACTTCTTACTATTATCTGTATTTGTTTTGAATGCTGCGATTGTATTTTCTTCACTTCTGTTATCCAAACGTTCCTCTTCTATTAGCAATCGTGATAGTAGATCGCCAACTGTTTGCTTTTCTGTGGGAACTGACTCCCATGCCGAAATGAAATGTCGGAATTTATCAGGGATAGTCATTAGTATTTTTGTTATTATCATTTTGTCCGACACATTCTCACCATGCTGTTTCAGCTGACTCACCATTTCTTCAATTTTACTAAACAATGTTGAAATATTTTCACCATCATACTTGTAGTTCAAAAACGTTGCTGGAAGTAAATGAACACTAACATTAGATTTTTGTTCAAACACACTGTGTAATTTTGTCCACATCTCTGCAGCCGTTTCGCAATTTATTAGGTGGACAACAAATTTTTCCGAAATCCGCGAAACAATTACACTTTGTGCTTTGGCGTCTTTACTTATCCAACTTGATGGATTTTCTGCTGGCCTAGCCAATGTTCCATCAACAACTTCAAAAAGTTCAAGTCCACGTAGCAAAACTTTTACTTGGAATTTCCAAGTATTCCAATTTCTGGCTTCTTCCAGCCTAATGAAGTTTGTTGTGTTTCCATCCATTTTGAAAAATTAACTGAATAATCAACCGTGTATGTCCACGTCTTACCTGTTCAAACACAAATACTTATTCGTATTTTGTTTTCCAGTTTCAATAAATACCCATTAGTGTCTGGGCCCATAACCTGTTAAAATACGTTTACAGGCTGAATAAAATGGTATTTTATTCATTAACAAACTTTTATTCAACTTTAACTCTTTCAGCATATTCGCACAGTACAACCATATCTTTCAATGTTCAAACACCAACTAACTTATATTTTATTTACAATGAAACCATAGCAACATAAACAACATATCCAATACTTTTTCTTCTTTCTCAACAGGAAGACACTTTGACAAACTTTCACAATGTGTTATTGTACAGCCTTCTTATTAGCGTTTACTGATTGCATTTATTGAATTCTAATTCCAGCCTTGTCTAAAAATGTATTTATTTATATATTAATTGATTCAAATAAGTTATATATTTTATATTTCAGAAGAAGACAAAGTACTGGAAGACTTTCTCATTTTTGATAGATGTTGTGTTTTGGCTGACAAATATCTATTGGCGATGTGCTTCGTGTACTTTGTGAGGGCTGGTCTGCAACCATCTGAATTTGTGCGGATGAATTTCTTCAGCGCTCTGTGAGTATGCAGTATTATATAGATTAAAAAACGTTATTTTTAATATTTAATATCCACTGATTTATCCAAGCAAATAGATGGATTTTATGCCAATATCTTATTGACAGAAAAGCAATAATTCTTAAATTTTTTTTTAATATGTCATCAAATTTCTTTATTTTTACACATTTTAAATTTTCATGGTTTTATCTTGAAAACATTACTCTGCCTCATATTTCAAGATGTGATGAAATACTAGTTACTAACAATACTACTTACTAGTTAACAATACACTAAATTACTTTATTTTTGTTTAGGTTCACTTCTAACTTTTATAGTTTTTATCATGAAATCACTCATCTCTGCCTGATACGTTTGGTTGTGAAATAATGCAAGTAACTTTAATCTCCATTAACTTAGTATATCTACCATGTCTATGTGCACTGAACGACCATGTATTATTTTCGGTTTCAAAATTCAATATTATTCTATTATTATGCTCTTCTTGCTCGGCTTTTTATAATCTCTGATCAAAACAACCAAATATTTTTTTAATCTGTTTTATATTTCCACCGGATATTTGATAGCAGTTGGATTCTATTCAAATCAAATATGCAATCATTCTTTTCATTCACATAATTTTTCAGATATCTTGCTCATAAAATGGAGGAAGACGATAAGAATCTCCGAAAAGATATTTTTCCTTGGGCATGTGCACCATCTGTCAAACTGAGACGTTTGCCGCTTTTGAGATCTGTCCGCAAAATGTGGAAGGCGACGGGATGCCGACTACTTGTCAGCCAATTCAGTTGTAAACAGGTATTAAGAACTTCATTAATAGGATTTTAATACTAAGGTTTTATCTTTTTTTACCTACACACTATTACGTAGGCCTACATGTAGGACACAGTAAGTGTTGAATGTTTTTAATTTTGACGAGATCTATCTAGCATGAAAGCTGGTCAACGATTGATTAATTTCAGAGCAGTCGATTTCGGGTCAGAGCAGTCAAATTAATTTTATTTGGCACACATTTTATATGGAAACGTGCCAAAAGAAGTTAAGGAGGCAGAGGTGTACAGTTTAGCTGTGTACAGAAAGGGTAAGGACAGTTGGCTGTACAACTTCGGCTGGAAGCCCTGCTTCGCTCACGTTATATCCGTTAACCAACTCATGCAAAGCCAAAATTATCCAAAAAAATTCATTCAATGCATTTTTTATAATAAATAGTAACTTAATAAATTTTTTATTATCATAAAATAAGTAATATTTTTTTCTACTTTCGGTTAGCCAAAGTCCCTCATGGTGCAATCTCACAGCCTTCATTTCTCAGGATTATGAATTATTCATATAATTTTAACTTAATCAAATTTATTATTATTTTATTTTGTGATTGCATGTGTTGTCTTTGGAACTCTCCTCCACACGCAGACAACTGGTCTTTGTGGAGAAATTCCGTGTAATTATGTAATTGTCTAATTGAGTTGAATTCTGATTTATTGTAAACAATTTGAGAAGTAAAAAAGATTATTTGAATGGAATTGAATACGTTGCCTTTGATTTTTTTCTGAGTGTGATGTCCACTCGAGCTCTAGGCTTGTGCTTGGGTAATGAGGGGAATGATGATGAGAGATGACAACCTTTCAGGCAGTCGGGAGTGGCCGTTTTGTGGTCAAAATCCGTTCTGTCAACTGGGATTGACGTTCGGATTATCATACCGGCGCTTCCCTTGGCTACGGACCACTCCCTAATCAATCTCGTTTGCAATCGAACAAATTCATGCAATTTTTGCGTGTTATATTATTCCTCCTATACCAATAATATTCTCCTGTCAATTTCTAATAAATTTAAACTGGAGCAAGCAAAGAGTAGGCACTGTAATGTTAATTTTCTATATATATTTTTCAAATTCTTTACTTCCATATAATTCATTATAATTAGGCCTACATCTGAATTTTACTTTTATATTTTCCATCAATAAAACTGAAAATTTGTTAAGGCCCAATTGTACCCTAGCAGTTTTTTGGAATTCGAGACTGTTAGTTGACGTAGTTCGAAATTCTGCCGGCTGGTAGCGCTGTCGCCGCTTCAGTGGAAGCCGGCGGGGAAGTGTTAGGTTTGTCCCCACCATAGGCGTCATTTGGGGGTGGCAAGGGGTGGCAGTTGCCACCCCAAAATTCCCAAACCCCTTTTTTTGCCACCCCAAAAATCGTATTATCAATTAGTAATCAGGCAGTAATAATTTCAGTTATTTGCAAACAAGTGAAAAATTACAGTTCATAAACGTGGCACAATCTTGATTTTTTATTTAACATTTTCACTGGCACACAATAATAGCTTTCATGTTCAAAAACAAAAAGGGAGGTTGAGACATGACGGTCCCGTCGCGGTTTTCACGCTCGTGTAGAATGGGCCTTAGAGAGTATTATTTAGAGAGTATATAAACACAATTTATGCTTGAAAATACACTGTAAGAATGCATTCACAAATATGATTGGTTATGTAACGTGCAAATCGGGTAAATGCCCAGGAAGTTATTATTTTGGGCTTTTGTCCAGGAATTTATACTGGACATTAGCCCCAAATCATAGATTCCCGTGATTTCACATCACTGTGATACCCTCCAAGTAGTGGCGAAGCGTGGTATACTTATTTGGTCATCGCCGGGTATATTTCCTATAAGAAATATTATATTTCCTATAGGCTATTTGGCGTTTCTACCTGTTTGCCTCCACATAGTTGTATCTAAATAAATTAATATTATCAATGTACGTATATTTTCATTGTTGACTCAGTAGAAACTTCAATTCCAAAAAATAAAGTAGGCTACCTAATATAAATTGTAAAGTGGTTCAATAAAATGATGATTATACATCTTAAATTCATGCTGTATGTATTCTTGAATAATTATTGCTTCGTATCACAACGATAGGCCTACGATCCTACTGTAACAACTGATATTTTGAGTGATGAATTAATAGAAGAAAACCCATTTCACAATTAACACTATTAATCAATCCATAGAGTATATTTTAAACTTGGACGTGCACTTGTCAAAGTTCGAAACTACAAGGACTTGAAGAAAAAATCCCATATTCAATCACGAATAAAATTATGCTTTAATAGAGCAAGAAACTAGTTGACTTTACTTCAATGACCCATAAATATAACTGAAGAACAAATGCTTGAATATTCAAATTTATTTATTTCTTTATTAAGCGTATGGCTTTTAATAGTGGGGAGACCCGAGTAGGGTTGTTCCACTTCACCAACATAATCAATTATCCCTTGATAGGGAACATGGTGAAAGTTCGTTTTCACTTAGAAAACAGACATCAGCATTTAAAAAAAAAGTATTTTTTGATTTTATAAAGTCAAAAATATATAACACTGAAACACGTCACAGAACACTCATTGATGATGGAAAAATATTCAAATACATTCGTTTGACACTCAAATTATTTATTTATTGATTCAATCACAAAATTATAATAATAACTTGTTCCTGAATAAAGAACAAAGATCACAGCATTTATCTGAAAACATTTTCCTCAGGTAATGCAACAGATTCCAGAAGCATTTATTTGGTCCAGACACAGACCAGAAAACCACGGCAATGCATACAAAGTGTTTCAAAAATGTACAAATTGTGTACCAAGAGTTACCAACAAGATCCTCGATACTTTTGAGTACGAAGATGGTAAGTGAACTTGAGATAAGTCATTGTATTCTTATTCATTGCTATTGTATTCTTTTTATTATTATTAGAATTTTTTACAAAAATACAGTATTATGAAGATAAATTTGCACTGGATTTTTGTTTCTCATGCTTATTAATGATATTACTAACCCAATAATATTTAGGTTTATAATTTTGTTACAGTGCTATTTTTTGTTTTGTACCAATATGAGTCTTATTAGACTCAGTGGAAATTGTCAAATTGCAATAAATAAATTCTCTAAAAGAGATGTCTATAACCAATAATATTATAATTCTGGGCCAGATTTTGGGAGTTAGTTAAGGTTGTTGGTAGGAGATTTTGATAAGGAGATTTTTCCCTCCACAAGGATTGTTGTTCATAGAAACTACGTTGTTGTCATCAAAGTGCATTAATAAAATACAACAAGAAGATATCGCTAGTTATATAATTTATTATTGTTTGCTAAATATTGTTCAATAGTTATATTATTAACATAGAACATAATTTACTTATCTACTTCAGATTGATGATTCATTTTTCTTATATCATAGTTTGCCCAATGATATGATAATTTTTTCATGATATGATGCTCCAATAATTTCGCAGGTTTCCTTTCTCATCATTTATTAATTTATCTACATAGTAGCAATTCGCTGTCGCTTATACAAGGGGTGTATGGATTTGTCATTATAATATTAAAGTCGTTGAAGAAATATTCATCCATCAATCAAATTCAAACTAGATTAAATATCTTCATGATCTAATTTATCATATAGTCGCGCCAATAAGCATGCAGATTTTTAATTAATTTCACCACAGAGAACAGATGAGTAATGTTATACAAAATATTTTGTATTAGTATTAGTATGGGTTCTCTATGATTTCACCAATACTTGTTGCAGATATTTACTCGGGAAAGCCAAGGGCATCAAAGCGATTGTTGCTCGTACCTGACATGCAAGTAGCTTCTGATGAGGACGTAAGTTACCTATCACCGTCTGATGACACTGACGAAGATTCGATGGATGAAAATTCTGAATCTCAAAGTTCTCCAAGCAGTGGATGGGAAGACTACGAAATTGATGTCTCAGAAGAATCTAATAATAATTTTGATGAAAATAATCATTTTGATGAAAATAATCATCTTGATGAAAATGATCATTTTGATGAAAATAATCATTTTGATGAAAATAATCATCTTGATGAAAATGATCATTTTGATGAAAATAATCATTTTGATGAAAATAATAATTTTTTTGGGATTAATAACAATAATATTGATGAAAATAATAATAATTTGATTTAAATACAACACAAATATGAATAGTTCATTAGGAAAAGTTGTAATACATATCCTTAGTTATTGTCCGTCTTCATGATGGGATTTAATTATATTAAAAGAGTGTTTCAGTTTCAATAATATTTCTGATAAAAATAATAATTTCATTTAAATACAACACAACTTAAATTGTTCATTAGTAAAAGTTGTGATACATATCCTTAGTTATTGTTCGTTTTCATGATGGAATTTAATAATATTGAAAGAGTGATTCAATAACGTTTTTGATGAAAATAATAATTTGAATTAAATACAACACAAATATGAATAGTTCATTAGGAAAAGTTGTGATTCATATCCTTAGTTATTGTCCGTCTTCATGATGGGATTTAATAATATTGAAAGAGTGTTTCAAGAACGTGATGGTGGTTTTTCTGCAATGTGTAACTTTTCATTCAGAAATTCAAACATATGACAAAATTTCAATTCTATAGTTTTAAATCATTTGTAATTTGTTACAAATTTGGATAGTTGAAATTCATCAATCGAAACAATTTTCTAGATGTGGTTTATGCAATGATCACCTTTCTATCTAAAATGAATTTTATAATAATGGAAAGTTATTTGGGTGAAAGTGTAACGATAAGTTGGAGGAACCAACCACATATTGGTTCCAAGTTTGAAACCAGAAGTAATCATGCTAATAAAGGTGCAATATACATGATAGCTCGTGATATACGTAATATGTAGTTCCTACTTTAGTTTTAATCGAAATAGAATTATAAAACTTGATTTAAGTACTTGTTCGCTTAGCTAAAGCCGCTAAGTTGGTTTATAAACACCGTCCACTTTAACGTTTCACTCTAGTCCTGCGAATAATTGAATAGGTTACCGTTATTGTTATTTTCTAGTATTGTGTTGAAAGTTTTGAATAAAATAATTAATTATCAATTCATTTTTCATCATTATCCTTGAATTGTGATTCTATTTTAAAATCTAAATTTTTGAGCGGTACATTATTACATAATAAGTACATAATTACGAACTTGATTCCGTAATAAGTTATACCACATGACTAATCTATAGCTCATGAAAGAAATAAAAAAAGCTTTTTTTAAAAAATATCCTTAATTTATCATGAATCTTCTTCAGATAAGACTGAACGCACACTGACGATGCATTTTAGTGAAGCATGGAAAAACGATTTCTACAATGGTTTTGATGAGTGTATGAACTACCGTTGGAACACATGCCAAGCATTACATTTTGCCTTGCAAACCAGACTATTAGAGTGAGAAATATGGTTTGAGTTTGAATAGAATGATTTATGCCGTACTGTACTACGGAGACTGTAAAATAATATTACGAGTTTACGCAAAGCGCCGCTTGCTTGCTCAGTACTGTATCGTTTGGGAATACAGTATCATTGCAACAGACTTGTATCAGAGTGAGTTTCCTCTAGATTTCACATCAAATCTCGCAGTGGTGGAAGCACACTTGAAATTATTAATACTCCAAAAGTTTTTTTTAAAAAAGATTTTTTCAAATATTTGTTAATAGAGATACAGTCTCTGTAGTTGTTACAAGTTTGAGAGGAGCAGCTGTTTGATCACTATATGAGAATAAAATCCCAGTCTAAAGAAATAGGTCATGTATAGCAGGATTCTTTTAGATTGTCAGAAAACAGCTGATTGATGTACGCTTGTTTAATAGCGTTAAATCAGCTGTTTTCTGACAAGTTAAAAGAATCCTGCTATATTTGATTGGACTGTGAAAAAAACTTGAGAAATCAGTAGCATTTACTGTAACGTAAACGAAAAACATGTTTTCCTCAATATGTTATGAGATAACCAAATTTTTCATTTTAAAAATTTATTCATGTACAAAATGCGTTTCTAGTTCTATTAATTCATGAACGAAAGTGATATTGATAATTCTTTAAATGATTGTCAATTAATGAAAATATACTCATGGCTTCCAGTATCTCTGATTTTAAGCGATTTTCTAATCTCATACATTGCGTACGTATTTATTTATTGTCCATCTTCTTTGATGGCAATAGGAGAATGTATACTGAAGCTTTTATTTTTCAACATGTGCTTCATAATGATGTTGTGGTCATTTCTGCAGACAGTGTTCACTGATCCAGGAGAAATTCCAAGCGAATTCTGGTTAAATACAAATGATGTTCAGCGAGTCCAAAGAGCTAGATCCGAACAGGCTGGAAATATATTGCTTGAAAATATAGTCTACAACAGACACTTGGCACTCGTTACCACAAGTGATAAAGGTTTCATACGTTTCTGTGACAAGTGTGTTTTAATAAAGCCAGATCGTGCCCATCATTGCAGCACATGTGGGTATTGTGTGCCGAAAATGGACCATCACTGTCCTTGGACGAACAACTGTATATCGTTCACGAACTACAAATTTTTCATACTTTTCCTCACCTATTTGAATGTTTTCTTCATATTTTTCCTATCAACTTCATTCGCATTCCTTTATCACATATCAAAATTAATAACCCAGGAACTGAAAAACGAACAAGATTTTCTGCATGTGGTTCAAGTGGTGGGTCTAGCAAATTTGATTTTCTTGATAATTTACATTACTAATTCATCCATCACTGTGGTAACCATCATTTTCATGTTTTATCACTACAATTTGACTTTTGAACAATATGACTACTAGGGAAGCATTGCGTCCGCCCGCTTTTGTCAGTGAAGACATTCAAGGATATGATTTGGGAAAGTGCGAAAATTTGGAACAGGTTTTCGGAGACAACGTACTGTACTGGTTTGTTCCACTGTTCACAAGTTATGGCGATGGAGTGAAGTTCTCAACCAGTCCGAGAAATCTACTCGATCAACAGCAATATTGGTACAGCTAATAAAGATTTGTTGCAACTGATATTTTGTATTGAATTTTCAATAATTCAAGCTCTTCTATTGTGACTTACGGTATGTACAAAAACCAGAAAAATATAAATAATGGTCCGTGAGATATTTTTATAGTTAGCTACAATTATCTGTTTTGTAAAAATTAATTGAAATTTTCTTCAAAATGAAGCACAGTTAATAAAATTTATTTGGAATTTTCTTTGAAATGAAGCACAATATAATAATTATATTACATACGTTTCCATTTGTTTAGAAGAAACATTTCATTTGTCCAATTTGATAGGAAGTCTAAAAACTTATAAGCTTATTCTTCCAATCGCAACAACATTGGAAGCGGAATATTGTTAATTTGTTATAGAGAAAACAAAAATGTTTTTACATTACAAAATGGTTGAAATTTATGTTTTCAAAATAAGTAAAAGTTATTAAACTCTTACTTCAAGCATCTAAGTAAGTTAATACTCGTTTCGACAGAAAAGGATCCAATTGTCTGACCTAATATTACTGATCAATTCAATAATAATTATAATAATACCCGATCAACAATGTTGTACAGTATTCGTAATGAATTTGAACGATTTTGTGTATAATCTGGGAAGTAAGGCTCCAATAATAAAAATGTACATTTTAATGACAGTACAGCTCAGTTTACTCTTTTTTGGTGCAAAGGTAGCAAATTTGCACAAATATTGTAAAGATAAAATAAATGAACAGCTAAAAATAATTCTTATTGGAATCACTTACGTATTAACATCGATAGAGCCACTCTCAATTACATCAGTCAAGGCATGTCTTTTTCAAATAATTTTGCCCAATATTACATTATCACTATAAGGATAATTTATTAAACTTAAAATAACAAGTCATTATTGTCAATGAAAATTTTCAATGTTTGGAGCTATTTTGCTCAACGATTGCTTACAATATGTCCGAACCTTATACTCTACATACAATTTATCATGAATTCAAATGAAACTTTGTATTGCCAATTATTAGATAAATTGATAGGCTACATAAATTATTATTGATAAGACATGAAAACATGTATGACAACTTTTTCAAATTAACGATCACGGCTCAATCTTATTGGGCTGTATAAAAGCTCGTGATAGCTAGTTTCCACAAGTTCGACTTTATGAAACCTATTACTTAGGTACAGAATTTGGATTAAATGTGTTAATATGCATTATAAAAGCTTTAGCTAGTAAATAATAACCATAAGTGAATAAGAAATACTCATAAATGAGAAAACTTAGAATGATAGGATATCACTTTCATTAAAAAAATGTTTTCGCTAAAATTAATTTCTAGTACAGAAATAGACAATTTTGGAACAATTTGAATAATAATTATTGAATCTAGAAGGAACCAAAATTAAAATAGGTAATAACTAATTCAATTTCAGATTTGTGCTTTCTAGTTGAATATTTCAAGAAACTGCATTACCGTGATATGAAAAATAGCTAAAAATGGTATACATTCGATTATGATCAAGAAGTTATATGACTGTAATTCTTCAGCATGTGATGGATTCGGTATTACCACTTGAATTTTCTCTTGAAATTTTCGATTTTCTATCTTCAGTGTAAGAATTCCATATTATAATAATCTAAATAGTATTTCAATAAAAACTACAATAGTATTTTCAATGGTTTTTAAAAAACTGTTCATGGTAGAGAATGAACTTTGATCTTCAAGCTTATCATTTTGTTCAATGTCAGAAAATATTACTAGAGCGGAAAATCACTTGCAAAAAAATCAAACTCAAGAATAATTTTTTTGAAAATATTAATCTTTATATATTTATTAGATGGATAAAACAAATAATACAGAAAGCAAATAACTTCTTGAAGCAAAAAGTCTATAATTCTTCAATTGTTGCAAATATTATTCACTTAGTTGACTTAATCAAACAAATCAGTAATTTATTTCGGAACATCTGCAAGAACTAACACGGAAATCAGTTAGAAAAAAAACTACCAATAGTATTTGTATGATCAGTTATTGATAACAGAGTAGTTGGACTTTATAACTTGGAAATCGAATAAAATCTTCATGTTTATTCTCTCTTGTAAGCACAGTGGTTACAATGATTCATTCAAAAAAGACTACAGTTATTTCACCAACTCATCATTATGTATGGGACAAACGTAAACTGGACCATGAATGTCAACGCAATACACAGAATTTCATCAATGATAGATACTGTATTTATTAATAATTCTCAATGGAATTAAAAAAATTATACTCTGGGAAATAAATTTTTTGAACGCCTTTTTTTGAGATTAAAATGAAATTTTATAAGTTACAATAGTTGAACTATATTACTGAAAAATGAACAAAAAAATTATAAAATAAATAGTATAGTTGACAGAAGGAAAATTTTTCAATTCAAACATCTTTGATACGCAGTGAATAATGTTTAAGACGCATTTTTACACAAGCGATGAAGTGAGTAGGCTACGTTATAAATAAGCCAATTGAATATTCTCAAATAAAAACCATTATAAAAAAAACTAGATATTGGAGTTTAGATTCTCATAATACAAACAAACTGCATTTTGATTAAGTATTCATAGAGTTACAAAATGGTTACTCCACCAACAATGGTATAAAATATAGATCTTAAAACAATTTTGCAATTTTATAAGGTACGATAATAACCTTGCAAAAATTCAACACTCTTAACAATACCCTTCTCAGCCAATTGAATCAGAGTTAATTCTAAACTGGTTTGAACAAAAAAGCACCAGATAAAATATATTTTGTGACTGACTGTACGATACCAAATCCGAATACCTATAAATGAACTATTATTGGTAACACTTGAACGTGCACTTCAAAGATTTCATCGCTGATCACAATTGTCGCATCGAAGGATTCGTTTCAATAACTGTGCTAACACATGGCTAACGTCTCTTACATTAATGAGCTGAAAAACTGACTAGCGTAGGTCATCGGTTTAACATCAGGGTGCGGCTGAAATCAAACAAAACGAATACAACTTCAAAAAATTGAAAAAATAATTAGGCAAATGACCGTGACGTCCAATCACTCGGGTGGCTACAATGCCTTCTACAATGATGAAGTAAGTATGCTCTCTCTACGCACAAAACCTAACCTTTTACTAACGCCACATACAGTGGTGTGTTGAAGTTTTGTTTCTTCGAAGCCAAAGTGGTCACTCAATCACTCAGATAAGAAAACGAGCGCTTAATACTCCTGAGACCACTTGTTAGCTAGCACTAATTAGTTCCAACTATTTTATTTCAAAGTTATTTCCCCGTAGTTCAGAGCACACCAGAAACTATAAGTCCATTAATCTATCATCATTATCATCACCACCATTGACCATGTAAAGATATTGGCAATTTCATAACACACAGGTCTGGTGTTCATGATAGTGAGTTTTGAGTTGCAACTAGTGGAAGGGTGTAATTCCAAGGTAGAATCAGAATTTCTGGCTAATAGAAAAAACACCTTAATGACAATAACACTAAAGTTCTATAAATATAAAAGAGCTACGTTATTCTCTTCGAATCACATACTTTTTATTTATTCCTCAATCAATTCCAGAATTTAACTAGAATAACGTTCTCTCAACCGATCTAGTTATAACCTTGTAAAATGAGAAGACATTTTGTCCGCAACAGGAAGTCAGAAACAAAAATCTCAAAGTTTTGAATCTCTGTGTTGCAGTTGCTATAGCTCCCAGATACTAAATGCGAGGTCCCTCATGAATAAATGTAGATTTTTCAAAGTCTACCTTTTCTAATGTTATTATTATTATTATTATAAAGAATTGGTCTAGTTCTAGTGGAAAAGATTGGATTGAACTGATGAAAATTGTAACTTACCACAGCATTGTACTTGGTGAACTTGGGTTTCATATCTTTGCCATTCAACGTAATAAAAGCTCCTTTGTTACCCATTTGATCACTGTAAGGGAAAGCGAGAAAAAATTATAGATGTCATGTTTCTCAATGCTCAGCATATATACAAATATAGAGGTGTTCCACAAATGGTAAATTATTCTCAAGGATGTTCAATTTACTCATACTCGTGTTATTATTCTAGTTCCTGGGGCCTGTTTCATAGAGAAGTATTATGGAACAGGCCCTTGGAGTTGACTTAGGCCGGAATTACACTACAATATTTCTATGTCATACATCTATTATCAAATACAGTATCTGTGTTGAAAAATATTACAGTGTAATGGACCAACTATTATAATAATTGAACTATGATCATATGTTTATGTAATATGCTCTAGAGAGAACGTATTATAGTGTAATACAGGCCTTAAGGCTGTGCATCAGCTTAAAAATAACCTTTTTATGGTGATATTTTTCAAAGTTTTACGATTTGGATACTATCAAGCTATCAAAATGAAATACTTTTTAGAGGAAAAAATTTTTTTCTTGTTCATTAGTTTTTGAGATATGGGCGTCTAAAGTAGAAATTTTCGGGGAAATTAATCTCAAAATTGGTTGCAATTACAATTATGAAATTTTGAGCATACGTGCTTGAAGGTATTGTCTATCACTTGACATATTTAGTTTCTCGAAATATCAACTTTTGAGAAAAATAACAAATTCTCAATTTAATTGAAAATTGAGTTATTTTTTTAATGAAATTATTTTCGAATTTTTTTTTTTCAAATTGGTTATTTTGAGAAACTAATTATGTCAAGTGATAGACCATACCTTCAAGCACGTATGCTCAAAATTTCATAATTGTATTTGCAACCAATTTTGAGATTAATTTCCCCGAAAATTTCTACTTTAGACGCCCATATCTCAAAAACTAATGAACAAGAAAAAAATTTTTCCTCTAAAAAGTATTTCATTTTGATAGCTTGATAGTATCCAAATCGTAAAATTTAAAAAAATATCACCATAAAAAAGTTTTTTTTAAGCTGATGCTCAGCCTTAAAAAGCGACGATACTTCCATTACTAAGATTATTATTTATCATTATCACCAATCACCACATAATCAACACAAACATAATATTTTTTATTGTCTTATTCAAACATTGGACTTACCAATAGTTGGGTGCTGAGAAGACGGTGATACACTTGCCATTGTGAGCTACTTCGTAGCCGTCATCTTTGACCTCGTGACTTCGGACAATGTAGTCGAGTTTGTTGTGTTGGCAGAACTTGTCGGTGACATTAGGCCCGAACTGGACGCCCACTCCTCGCTTGCTCGGCGCTCTGTCGTTGTCAGGCATTGGGTCCGACCACAACAGCTCGCACATTAGACCTGCAAAAGTATTCATTAACTTACAATACAAACCATACAAAGCGGTTCCAAAACTTTTAACTAGTAAGTAAAAGTAAGAAATAAGGAATAGACAAAATTGTTTTCATTCTTTTACCTACTATCGAGAAATTCTGCAATATCTCTGATTCAAGTGTTACTTTTACCGAGAGTTAGGCCCGCCGCAAAGTAATCCACGAACGTGGAAGTAGCCACGCCGTGGATGTAAGGCCGTGAGCCCATTGAGCAACTGCTATCTGACTTCAGTCAGCAACCCAGTGTTGCCAGATAACATTTGGCTGTTTTTCGGGTAATCGTGTAATCTAACCTATCAGCCAAATGTTATCTGGCAACACTGGGTTGCTGACTGAAGTCAGATAGCAGTTGCTCAATGGGCTCACGGCCTTACATCCACGGCGTGGCTACTTCCACGTTCGTAGATTACTTTGCGGCGGGCCTTAGTGTCACTTTATGACTGTATCTTACTGTATTGTCATCTATATTGTATATTGTATTACTATCGGTAACGCTGTTCAACTGTACACAATTTTATGCTATACTTTTCATGAATAATTCATTATTATAAAGAGTCTCTCCGCAGTAGCTGCAAGGTGTTATATCATGTTCTGGTTAGAAACGGCACACAAAATGAATTGTATAGTACTCAACATCAAAAAAAGGCATTTTTAAAATTTACTGTAATGAATCCTCAGGTAAATTTTAGTAACTTGTTTTCTGGTGATTGAGTATTTACAACAATGGAGGGAATTTTTGATCCCCCTTTAATAAGATGATCTGAATTTCAGATAAAATATCTGACCCTGTTTGACACGCGAAAAAAGCAATTTCGGATCCAAGCTTACAGGATCCTTTTTATCACTTTTGGGACGATTTTGCAGTATGACAGATTATTCCACGTAAGACTATCAATTCATTTTGTCATATTTTATTGAAATTATTCTGCTGGTGCTGTGTCTATGGGAAAAAAGCCAAAACTTACCGTCTTCCGGAGGCTGTCTATTTCTGTCGATTTCTCTCAAGGCATCTAAGGTTACATCGTCTTTGGAAAACAGGCCGCCGTGCATCACCTACAATTACATGATAAAAAATAACAATCAAAACATTTTTCACAATTCAATAATATTATTGAATCAATTGATATAATAATGGTAGACTATTTAGATAAATTTGTAGTTCCATTTGCCTTGAAAGTACAGTCACTTTCTTGTTCTATATCTTATTCTTTTAATTGAACTGCTTTATTTATCCAAAATTACATCTTGACTTCAACAGGCATCTCAAAAAATCACTCATAACATTCATATATTAAAGGAGATTGGAAAAAGTAATGAGTCACTGTGGCCGTTATATTGGGCCAATTTATACACGGCTCGCGCCGAAAGAAAGGTTAGTGGTCCTTGACGTGCAGGTTTCATTTGTATAAAAAATACGTTCAAGAGGAAAAAAATTCAAATGGACTCAGCGCCATCTCTCGGCTTCTTAAGGAATTATTTACATCCTATGAGCTAAAACCGGTATTGAATAAGAGCTTACTCTAGTTAAGATAATACAAACAGAATTGGATATTATTGAGTAAAATAATGACATTTCAATGGCCCCAAAGCAGAACAACGGGCGACATTGTCACAGAACGAGAAGGAGGCCTGCAGAAAGATCGGCCAACCGGTGTAAAAGCTCTTTAGAATTATTATTTCATGTAACCAAAGACCAATGCTAAGCAGCTCTGCAGCTACTAAGTAAAAATACACTCTAATATTGCTTATACGATAATATTATACATTATCTCGTATATTTCTCGTATCTTATTCGTGAATTAAAGTTTAGCAACCATCCATAATAAACCTAAATAATTCATATTTACTATTAATATCGAAAGAAAATTTTAATATAATTGTTCATATAAATTAAAACTTTAAATGGTTTACAATGAAATTGCGTTTTTCTATGTGGAAAACGTCAAATAATCCGTGAGAAAATGTCAATTCCCGCAAAAATATTTCAACATATTTTGGGTCCGTCGCAGAAAGACCAAAAACATTATGCTTTGAGGTTCAACGGTTCTAAGTGGATTGAATACAACCAAACACAAGCTTAAGGAAATCCAGTAACTAGGAAATATGAATTATAAATGAACAAAGGAGGTGAATACAAATTTTCCCAAGTAAGACTGCACAGTGCTTACTCTCTCTATACATAGGTTCATGATACAGTATTTCCATTTAGAGCATTGGTTTATTAAAAGAAGCAAAATTACTACGTTTGCTCTAATGAGATGAAATGCACAAAGTTACTAGCTTGAGGGAACTAGAATTTATTCAATATCGTAAATTATTTTAAAAGGATATGTTGGAGGCAGATCAATTTTGAACATTAAATTGTTTTAACAAAATGTTGCAAAAAATTCTATTAGTTTTTGTAGAATTCACTAATGCATTATCTATTAATTAAAGTTGAAGATTTCCATTCTACAACATACCAAAACTCTCTGATTGATGCAGTGAGCTAATGGAAGCCAGTTGAACACTTCAGTGAATAAATTTGACATTTGACTCGAAAACTTTTCTTTCACCTCGCCTTCAAAGCCATACATCTGATTCATAGTCTGACTCTCATGATTACCTGAAAAAGAACAAAGATTATTATGAAATTTTGTTCACACTGTGAGGCTTAAAGAATAATATTTTCCTTAGAATAAAATTTAATAAAGTATCAGTTATTATTTTCTATGAGAATTACAATGCTCAAAGCTCTAGAATATTGTTAGCGATATTCTACGCGATCTTATTTCTTCCTTATGATTCAGACAAGGAAAATCAATGTTTTTCAATAGTCCACACCAGTAGTCGATCTTTCTTCCATAAAGTATTTTTAAATGCAATACAAGAGTTATTCACAAACTATCGTAAAGCATCAATTTATGCGCATTGTATCAGACATGTGAGAGATGTACATCAACTTGTGAGTATGTTTTTGAACTCATGAGATCAAAATTTTCTAGCCTTCAAAGATGTCTTAGGCAACATGTCCTAGTTGCCTTATCTAGTACGGAAATCAAAAATAATTATAATAATTAATTTTAGAGTTGCAATCCCATGCAAAAATAGTTCTTTTAAAAAATCTATTACTTTTTCCCAATCAGAACTCCGGGAACTAAACAATAAGACCCATAAGAGCTTTCAGATGAGATGCGAAATGAGAATATAGTTGAATACTTTAATAATGAGCCTACAATGAATAACAAACAATTTATATTTTCATATCCAAAATTATAGAAACAAGAAATGTGTTTCAAACTTACCTCTAGACATGAAAAAGTGATTTGGATACAGCAATTTGAAACCGAATAATGTAAAAATGCATTCTACTGAAAAAGATCCTCTATCCACAAAATCACCGTTGAAAAGCTGTCAAAGTTCAGGAAAATTCTTGCAAACTATTTACTATCTTTCAATGAATTGGAAAATGGAGCATGAAAATAGCAGTAATAAATAACATCATCATTGAAGTAGGTTGAAATTTTATGGTTGAAATAAGTGCACTGACAAATATCTGAAAGAGTGAAACATGAAATGAATATTTCTGATGAGATAAATAGTGAAAGTTATCACAGAAATGTGATGAAATGTATACTTTAATGTCAATTTTATGCTAGACAAATTTCTTGGCACTTTTCAAAAGTAGCTCTAATTATTATTCAAAATCGATTCTATCTCTTATGAGATTTATGAACATTAAGCTACTTCTAATTGAAAATGTGAGATACATTGTTTAAAAAATTTGTGATACATGGACATTAGAAAATAATGCAGAAAATGGCATGAATTAGGTTCAAAAATCATGCATTCTAATTATATAATAGATGTTTGAAAAGGATACATATGGATTAGTTTCTGAAGGCAACCCGTTGAGTTCAAATATATTTAGAAGGTCATAGAACTGACCATGAATGTCTCCACAAATTGTGAATTTTTCATCATCTGGTACCTTAATATCTACTAGTGATGGCTGTGACATGAAGTATTGCTTGACGTCCAAAAGCATCTGAGAAAGAAATTTAAATGAGTTAGAATAATTGTATAAGAATAGAAAGCCACATTATACATTAATATGTGATTTTAATAAAAATAGGTGATTCAATATTATACAGACGAATGATTCTATAGATTCATTTTATGCCTGAATAAAGTAGCCTATATTAATTAGTAAATTGTGCTAGAATTGATACAAGTTATAAAACTAAATAATAATAATAATATCAGATCCAATGGATGGTTTGGGTTGAACGCAACCCAGATTGATTAAATACAGTTATAACAATCATTTTTGTAACAAAGTGTTTGTACAGGGCACTTTGATGAGTAACGATTAGAAGATCCATCGATTCTCAAGAGAAATGCATAATGAAATATTTCACTTGGGCAGATAAATGATGTATTTTTCAACACGATAGCACACGCCGTAAAAACAACGATACAAAATTTCAAGACAAAGAAGCATCGATAATAATCAAAACTCTATTGGTCCATCTTTCATTAAAAACTTATTTAAATATCAATTAAAATATAATGAGTAACTTCATTATAACTAAAATAATTTATGAAAATTTGACTAAATTGCAGTTTAAGGGAACAGATCATAGAACTTGATTGTTAACAATATTAATTGAGAGAATCAATTTGGGATGAATCCCAGTTAACAATGGATTTTGACCGAAAAAAGGGCCACTCCCGACTTCCTGAAAGCTGGTCTCAATTGTTTTAAACTTTTTCAAATTAAAAACAGATTTTTATTTCATTGAGGTCATATCTTTTTTCTATGAATGGTGAGCATGAGAGTTGAAAATTTCATAAAATTAGACTTCAATTATCGATTTTCAAGTGTGGCACTAGGAGTATCGAACGTTTTTCAAAGTTCTTAATTTTATCTTGTACAGTTTTTCTGGATTATTTTTCTCAATTAAGTCAGACATACAAGATTAATCTATGGAATTGAAAAAAAAAACATTTACTATGCCTAACTAATACTATAATCATTACACAATTAGAAGCCAACTGAAAATCAACTCACCTGATAGGCAAACCTTCTATGGAGTTTTCCCTGTTCTTTGAATGTACTAATCAGATCTTTCATGAATTTTTCCGTCACCTTTCCATCTTCCAATGCAGGACCTTTATAGTCATCTTCTATAACTGTAAAAAATAAAAATGATGAAGTTAGCAATTTTCATACAAATTTCCTCACACTGTAGGTCCACTGGAATCCTTAGTTCAATACAAAAAGGGAATATAGCGAGAGTTTTATGCAGTAAACATGCTACCATGGAATATGGTGTTTTATTAATATTCGATAGATGTAAAGTACAGCTTTCAACTACAGCGAATTGCATCAATTATTATTAAAATACCCTTTCATGATTGAATCATAGTTCGAAAAAGAACAGATGAAACTATCCAAGCAGAAAGTTTCCTGGAACGGCTCAGAAGTTATTGTCGAATTCAAAAAATAATCTCTTTTTAATGCTAGTGAAATAATCCTCAACTTTAAAACTACTTTAAAAATGAATAATTGGTATCTGAGCCTTCGGAATCAACAAATAACAGTATCATGAGAATACATACCCATTCCTTCAAAATTTATTGTTTCTGCAACTGACTTCTTCAAATCATCAACGGCAATCGCCTTTTCAAATGCCAACTTACTACATATTTTATTACATTCAGTATACTTTGCTTTGGCATCTTTATCATTCGGCCTTGCTTTGATTACCTGTAAAAATTAAATAATTACAATTTTGAAGATAAAAGTACGACCCATAAAACGCATGATCTCACTCATAAAACGACTTTTGCTCATGTTCACTATGTTTGGAAATCCAAAAATGTTTTGGAGTACTGTCAATGAGATAGCAGGCCGCACTAAGAATAAAGACCCATTTTCCTCACATGAATTCCTTGATACAAATAGAAATAAACTCTCCTAGGACTCATATAAGGATGTATTTAATGAATTCAACAATTTTTTTCCAGTGTTGGCAGGAGCCTAGCTAATACAGTACCATTGATTCAGATGGGGAACCGTTAATAGATGACTATCTTTATAGATGTCATACAAACTATCTTGAAGTCAGTCTCCGAGCAAGTTATCATGCAGCATAAGTCTAGCTTGCGATGAGGCTCTGCCCCTAGTTATGATTATATTTCTGCAACATTCCTCAAAAATAATATTCATCTCCTATCAAAACTCTTCTTCATCTGATCAATTTGTGCATTTCATGTGGTGTATTGCCTTATCCATTTAAATTAGCCAAAGTAGTACCTTTATTCAAATCTGGAGCTCATAATGATATGAATAACTACCGTCCTATATCCCTATTGAGTGTCTTCTCAAAAATCTTGGAAAAAAATTGTGAAAGAGCAACTGATGAACTATCTTCAAGAGAACAATTTTCTCAGTGAATCTCAGTATGGGTTTAGGCAAGATAAATCAATAACTGATGCCCTATTTGATATTAATGTAGAGAATGATTCCATCTCATAGTAGAAATCTATGATCTTTTCTACACTTGAAATTTTTTTAAGAAATCAGAACTCATACGTATTTAAGGCACATTCATGTCCTGGTTCAGCAGTTTCCTCTCGAAAAGGAGGAAATCTGTTTTCATAGCAGGTGTGGTTGGTGCTGAAGCTGATGTGGTGATCCAGGGAAGTACTTTGGGTCCCCTGCTTTTCCTTGTCTACATCAATAATATCTCAATGGCAGAATTCTGCTTTTTCCGATGATACCCTAATTTTCCTGAAGGGTGCATCTTGGGAGGAAGTATGTGCTAAAGCACCACAAGATCTTGTATATGTGAAGAAATGGCTTGACCAGAACACCCTTTCACTGAATATATCTAAAACAAAGTATATGCCAGTATCTCTGCGTCCCATCACCGATTACAACCTTGAAGACATACGAATACATAAGTCTGATAATCCACAAAGCAATGTATGCAACTGCGAGTGCATAGAGAAAGTGGAATCATACAAATATTTAGGTGTTGTTTTTGATGGTCGAATGAGGTGGTCAGAACATATCAACCGTTTTAAGTGCAGAATCCGCAGATTGATCTGTGCTTTTCGAATTTTGACTGACATTCTCAATCCAAATGAGATTAAGATGGCCTATTATGCTTATATCCAATCCATACTGGTCTTTGGCATCATTAAATGGGAGGGAGCTTATAAAACGGTTCTTCATCGCAGTGGTTCAACGAGAAGTCATCAAGGTAGCTCTCAAGAAATGAAGATTTCACCCATCTGATTTACTATTTCAAGAAACATCTATTTTTACAGTTACACAAATATTTATAAAAGTTCTCCTCACCCATATGTACTGTGAACATCAAAAATCAATTTCTTCCGTAGTCACACATTAATATAACACCCGTTATTCACAAAACATCACCGTTTCATCCTCTTATTTGCTTAGGCTACACAACAAACAATCCTTCATATATTATCTCACAAATCATTTTTAGAAAAATATGCAATAGATTCGCTAACTTGAATTTATTTGGTTCTCTATCTGTGGGCATATTCAAAAAGAAAACGCCTTTGTTATTATCAGTCCTTGGATTTGATAGCTCAGAAAAACATATAATTATTTCAGCCTACAGACAGTGTTGCTTTTGCATCCCTATTACATCAATATCTTGGTGCTCTTGCATGTGGGTTTTTGGTAAATCCGAATCCTTGTCTATCATAGCGTTCAGTATGTTTTGGTTCGATTTATAAAAAAAAACTCAACAAACAGTAGCCTATGACTATAAAAATACAATGACAAGTCGATACTTACAGCTTCGAACGTTTTGAGCGCTTGTTTAAACTTTCCTAGTGACATATATGCCATGGCTTTTCTGTAGTACCCTTTTACATAGGATTTGTCGAGCTCAATGGCTTTTGAAGCATCAGCTAGAGCATAACCGAAGCATTCTACTTTCAAATTTGCAATACTACGATTCCCATAGTACACAGCCACTGTAGGGTTGAGATTGATTGCTTCTGTATAAAGCCTTATTGATTCTAAGAAGTCTTGTTCTGAAAAAGATGATACCGTATCAAATTACCACCACAAGAATAGACAGGAAAAAATGGAGGGTTTTATGCAGAACTCCACATTCGTTTACTAATAAATAATCTTAATTTAAATGATCTTGATTTGCTTATCCATATCGGCCCTATTAAGTGCTGCACTCAGTATTCTATTCAGTGACGTCTGTTTAAAAAAATGCAGCTGACATTAGAGTATATTTCCAGGAAGATACCGGTAGTCTTATGTATCTGAAATCGGTTTCAGTTGAGTAATGAAATAATTATTAAACGAAATTGGCGTTTTTCTGCAAAAGACCCAAAATTAATTTTCATATTTACTTGTACACGAGTTAATTAAGTTATTCAAACTTTAAGTTTGAGATGACAATGCCTTACTTGGCAAGTACTTTCTTTTAAATAGAAAAATAGTCTTTTGCATTGAAACCCCGCATTTGTTGTACTGATTTCATTACAAAACTAAAAGCCAAACTTGTTTCAACAAACTAGTTTTTGTTTTTTCCAGATGAAAATGCAGTGGTACTTATTACTTAGTACAGGGAAACAAATAGGTAGGCTACTATTCGTAATTCCGCTAGGAGAGGAACTTGATTTTTCCGGCGTCGTGAAGCGGTTGCAACTGATGATAAGTATTGTAAGATACATTTAATCTATTGTACAAATACAGTAACTAATAGAGATAACCGATAACTACAGTCCTTAATGTAAAAATTCACACATGACTTGAAAAAATATTATCATACTCATGGTCACATAAAAAAGTTAGTCAGTACATCCCCTCTACAAGATAACCAAAACTCACTTTTGAAATGCTCATTCGCCTCAACTTTCAACTCCTCGGCTTTTTTAGCATCCTCCGCTGAAACAGCATTTTGTTCACTATCAAGACTCATTTTTTATAGAGATAAATTCGTTTAAGCAAAATTTAACAATTAAAAATAAGAAACGCTACCCAAATTAACATAATGCTTTAAAAACAACAATCACGAGATCACGCTTCTATCGCTGGTGTCATCGCAGCTGTTCTTCAAGACCTAAATCGAATTAGTGTTACCAACTATTGATACATATTTTGATTGAAAAAAATAATTGATTTTGATTCTATTTTTGAATTTCTCGTTATCAAAATAATCCTAAATATTGATTAAATTGATACTTGATTATTTTAAGTGTTTTTATAACTCCTTAAAAGTGAATTGGCAAACTTAAATTCTATCAACGTTAAATTTATTTTTCAAATAAATTGATAATGTATATTCTTCCATCATATTCTCAATTCTCTATAATATTGTCTTTCTCAGAAATTCATTGACAGGAATAATACTTTTCTATGCTTTTGAATCAAAAAGTAAACAAATCCATGTGCTCTGCAGACTGCATGCAGCTGTTGTTGTTCGTCGTCTGCTCTGCGAGCTACTGCAATTATTCTCTAATTCTCTTGCTTGCAAGAAAAACATGGTTATCATTCAAAGAGAAAGTTACGGATAATACGTGATTATAGGCTCTTTATTTTTCATTTTATCTCTCAAACAACATATTCCATCCATGAAATGAATGAAATTTATTAGTTTACATGAATCTTGTTGCAGGTATTCCAAAATTACAGGTTCAACCATCGAACCAATTCGAATTAGGAATTAGTGTTTTTGACTGTTTGAATCGTTAAATTTGGCAATACATACCATCACACCTAATTCAGGGTCACACAATATGAGATAGAGTGACACAATATGCAAGGTCAGCCTTCATTCATAGACTGATATTGTACTCACGTCATGTCACATTTCCTGGATTCGGGTGCTTTTAGAATGATAACCAATTCAATTCCTATTCAAAATTTATGTATCATAGTACTTCGAGGTAGCGAAAGTGAAAGGCATGGAACAATTCAGTGATTACGCATGAACACTTTCTAGTTTCTTTGGTTGGAAAGTTACAGTTTGGTTGATTTGCAGAAGAAAGCTACCGGTAGACAACGCTTTGCAAAAGCTGTTCGAATATGGAGATAAATTTACTGAAAATAGGGTTTTCTTTGATGACATTCATTATTGTTATCGTTGGAGGATTGATTAATAGTTATGAAAAGTTTTTGCCAGTGTTTATTATAGAATCATTCCGCTATGGAAAATTTTCATACTGTGGTAAGGAATCCGGTTTGAAACCAATTGAAGTGCCCAAGAGGTGAGTGAACTTATTGATCAATATGGTACAGTATAACTTATTATAGAAAGTATTTTAAATTGATAATTTGATAAGGTAATGAAGGTTTTACTGGATGATATCACCAGTTTTGTGCCTATTTCTGAGAATTCAGGTATGAGAACAACAATTTATTTTTATAAATGGTATTATTGATAACTTATTAATATGAATTAATTAGTCATATCTTCTTGAAAATAAATCGACTGGCAATCTTTTGCTATCTATTATAAATGTCATTTATAACAACACATAGGCCTATTATCACTTAAAAAACACATACACATATATTATAACTTATAACACATATATTACCATGTCACTCATAAAACTACTATTTATTATAAAAATAAATAACCTAACAACCTTACCATACTTCAAATTTCATAAATTACCGTACACTGAAAAATAGTCGACTGGCAACGTGTAAGCAAATCATAAAGGTACGTTATTGAATTGAACCAATATTTATATAATTTCTTAACATTTATTTAAAATTCAGTGGCTCTATGGAAATAAAAAATAATTATTATCATACTCAGGACAGTCTCATCAGGTCATTTACCAGTGACCCATGCTGCAGGGATACCCAACAAAAATATATCTGGTTCCTGGCTGGCAAGGTTATTAGAGAGGTCTATCTAATGCCCGGCTGGATATTACATTTTTGGTCGTGTCTCATCGAACAGCACTTGAGATTCTCAAGCAGAGCTCTTCTTCAATATTATATTTTGTAAATTGAGACTTCATTAACCTACAGGAATTATAAATAAGTTATTTTTACCTCACCTAATATTGCGATCTAGTCTAAGAAGTCTAATGAGCAATTGTTTTGTAATCTAATGTTCTTCAGATTGATAAGTTTAGCTGCTCTCACTACTACTTTTAAATACTAAATACATAACATAGATTAATAATCTTGATTACATAACATAGTAACAATATAATTATATTAATAATCATAATAGGAAGGAACAGAGGAATCATAATAGGGAGTAAGGGAGGAATTCCATTTGTCAATGAGGATGCTCATCATCCTGCTTTCTCTGTATTGCTTCCTCTGTCAGAGAGTATCAGGGAGAGTAGTCGTTTTTTAATAAATTCAAATATCTGTATGTAATCTCAATATTTCTTAGTGTAACTGTTTATATTTAAGTATTGTAATTGAATGCAATTACCATTGCATTGCAGTCAAAAGGCCTAACCATTCGTTTTTTATTTTGCAGATGGTTCCAACATTTCTACATTGTATCCAGTCTTTTATCAATTTCATCGTTAATCTTGATGGTTAGAATCATAGTATTGGGTGAAGATGCACCTTATGCTCTGATAAGGTTTCTCGACCTGATTGCAACATCTAACAGGAAAGCAGGAGGTAATATAAATTTATCAAACAGAATTTCCAGTGGCGCATACAAACCTTCCTTCTAGGAGGGGTTTTTGGGTCTGGTAACCAGGGGGGTTTCACAGTTGCATGTATAGGGGGGGGGGTTAACCCCTTAACCCCCACCCCCTCGGTGCGCTACTGGTATTACTACTAAAAAATCAAAGGATTCAGTCTTCAAGCAATATTTGAAATCTATATTTTCTTATAATCAGCTAAATTATATTATTATAATTAGTTCTTTATCTATTTTCATAATTATTCATACATTGAGAAATTTCTGTTTTCTAAGTGAGAACAAACACCATATTCCCTATCAAGTGATAATTAGTTCTTTATCTATTATCATAATTATTCATACATTGGCCGAGAAAGAACAGTCACAGCCCGAAACTATGCTCTCCCGAATCAACCTCATCTTCAAGGAAAAATTCTTAATTAATACCGTACTCGATCTGTTATCACATTTTGTTGAAATAATGTTTTCAATATTTTCTTCGTTTTTTAAATTTTATTCATTTTTTAAATTTCAGTGAGTGGAACTGCCCTTCTAATAGCACTCAGTCTCATGTGCTTGCAATGCTGTAGAAGGCTCTATGAAACTACATACGTCAGCGTTTTCTCAAACTCCTATATGAATGTATTTCATTACCTGGTTGGATTCATACATTATATTGGATCTATTCTAGCAATTCTGTCAGAGGCTCCCAGCTTGACACCTTTATCATTCGGTAGGATTCCAATTAAATTAATTAGTTCCTATCAATCTATTAATTCTGCAGCAAAAAAAAACAGTAATATTCAAAGCGGAATATAATTATGTGAGAGAAAAAAATGAAAAATAATTTTTCTTGGATGTGGTTGTAGCTCAACCAATCATAAGAAGGTAAACCAGCCTTTTCCATCACATTTTTCAGTGTAGACTAGAATGTTTAGATAATAAACATTATAAGACTCACTTAACTCACTTTAGAATGTATTATTTAATAAGATTCGTGAGAATTTGTTATAGAGGACACAACTTGGGAGTGTACTAATAAACGTGAGATTCGATTCCTCTTTCAAAACTTTCATGAAATCTGTTGATAAAGGATCATCACAAATCGATACTATAAATAGTATAGCACTCGATTTTTGTGATTTGATTATACTTTTCAAAACTTTAATCAAACAACAGTGCGTTCAGAGATTGAAGATCAGTTACCTGTACTATAAAAAGCTCATTTTCAAATCAATTATTCTAGTATTATCATCTCTACTTATAAGAGAAATTCAATTATCGATTTGATTCATTTTTTTCAGAGTACAAAGCCGCCTTATCAATTTGGGATGTTGATTTGTTCATGGTATTTGGGATAATGGTTTTCTGCTGGGCATGGTACCATCAATTCGTCTCAGCTAAGATACTTGCTAATTTGAGGAAAAACAAAAATGGTATACATTCTTCTATTAAATTCATCGTTCAATTCAATTTGACAGTATTTGTAGAAGAAAATGTAACTCACTCATAAAATATCAATAACGAAAACGAAAAAACAAGTTTTGAATATCTTGTAATGGTACAATAATAATAATAAAAGTTACATAACTTATATAAATGTGTATTCAATAATAATAGATAATAATTTTCGTTGAAAATTATTTAAAGAACGAGTTGATATTTATCTTGAACTTCATTCTGATCAATTTTTTGAAATATGTATCTTTAAATACGCTTTATAATGATTATAAATGATTTTCTAATAATGTTTTTTTCGTTAATACATTTTGAAAAATGGTATTTTTTGAATATAGATTTTGAACCTAATTTTGAAACTTTGATTCGAACAACATTTAAACAAATTTTATGTTGGTAGATATCAAAGGCCTACCCTTTTCCAAGGATATTTCAAAATATAATCGTAAAATTTGAAACAATTCTACAGTATCATCACATTTTTTCGAATCCACTTAATTCACAATATTGTTGGAAGGTACAGGAAATCTACAGAACTTTTCCTATTTTCAGGATCTGTAGTGACTCTCAAACATGGATTACCGAAAGGAGATTTATTCGAAGTAGTTTCTTCACCATCGCAGCTTTGTGAAGTACTAATTTATTTAGCATTGGCTGTAATACTGAGGGGAAATACGGCATGGCCTTTTGTTGTTGTATGGGTACTATCTAATCAGGTGAGTAATTTCTAGTTGCAGTTTTCCTTTTCTGATTGAGATGATAAACTCAACATGTGAAAGCAATCATAGTACTTACCCTAGAATTGTTTTTATTCTTGTGACAATTCGACTAAGTTCCATCAATTCATTTCAAGGAACGTTCTCTTCTTACTGATTCAGTGATCAAATCAAACGGGTGAATCTGAATCAGTATGCCGTATAAATGGATAATTTATGGTTCATCCCAAAACTTGAAGGATTTAAAGAATGAAACAAAAGCAACAGGCGTTAAAATGTACACATTCATGTGCAACAATAAGGCCTGCCGTACACATAATCGAACAGAACAGAACGTCAAGACATTTTGACTGACAGTGTGATATGATAAAATCACATGCGAACTAATACTCTAAACCAGCTGTTAAACTTCACTATTTCATCTTGATATTTCTTTTTATCATATTATCACACTGTCAGTCAAAATGTCTTGACGTTCTGTTCTGTTCGATTATGTGTACGGCAGGCCTAAGATGTATGGGAGTGAATTTCCCCAAGTAGTAAAAGTAGTTCTGAAAGGTACAGTTCAAAAAATCGAAATGGAAGTCTTTTCATAAATGAGGAACTTGAAAATTCTAAGGCAAGAGGTTCTTGATTGGTAAAAAAATTATAAGCGACTCCAATCTTGACTTGTCAGGTCTGTTTTTGTTATTTGGAGCTAGTTTAAAAAAAGTTAGATTCCAGTAATACTAGAAACAGGCGGGTACACACTACCGTATGTATTTATTATATGGTATGTCGTCTTATTAATTTATTGTGAGTCCGCCTTTTCCTGTTGTACAGGATTTCTAAAATTTTACTAACAGGTCCCAGATTGCTTACAATCTTCAGCTTTACTTCATTTCCTCAATTTGATAATATCCATTCATCATTGCCATTGAAAAATCAATAATATTTCGAATTGATAAAAAATTTATGAGAATATCAATACAGTAACTATTTTCCAACATAATCAATTAATTTATTAATTTTGTTTAAAATCAAAACTTCATCTTAATTTAATTTGTTTTTCAGATGGAAACTGCTCTTCTGAGTCACTGGTGGTACCAAGCTGAATTTAAAGATTACCCAAAAGAGAGAAGAGCAATAGTTCCTTTATTACTGTGATAATCACTTAATTTATTAATATTTGTCTTTACATGTAAACCAAAGTGCTTTATTCTTGAATATTAATTAGGTTAATTCATTCCAATAAGCACATTTCATGAATCAAAGTACAATTCCAATAATGAAGTACGGTAATAAGGTTGAGGATGTTTATAATTATTCTGTATTTCAAGTTTTGCTTTATTATAATTATATTATTCAATAATTCCATCGAACGAAAATTATCAGATTGAGAAAGATTGAACTTTTTATTCATCCATCTTGAGAAACTGTAAAATTATACAAAAATGATGTCAAGCATTAACGTAGCTCAAATATTCAAAGTTCCTAAATTATAAAACTAAATATACCTAAAATTGATGTATTATTGTAAGTGTTCAAGTTTCTAAATTATTTTTCTGCTGAATTTGTGCTGATAAAAAGAGAAATCATATTCTATTGATTGAATGTATTGTTTTTAATTGATATTATTCGTTAAAAATACTTATAAACATCTCATGGTTTCACAAATTGGGGTATAGTCGTAGTCTTGTACATAAAAGAGTAGTTTATTAATAATTGATCAAGAATATTTGTTAATTCTTCCATTTTTTAGGCAAAACATTTTACTATACTTTTATACTAGTGATAATGTAGGAGTAGAATTGTAAATAAAATATATTTTTCATAAAGTGTGTTTTTACCTTTTTTCAAGGCATCCAAGAACCTAAGCATAGAATGATCACAAAGCGTTTTTGTTTTGATTTTTTCCGAAAATATTGAAATCTTAAAAACACAACTAAATCATTCTACATTTACACTCCTAAACCAATAACCACTCTACAAATTAAAAATAAAATAATGGGTCTACTGGGTTTCAAATAAAGCTGAATGAATTATTTCATTTGATTTTATTAATGTTGGATTTTGATGAACATGTCAAGATATAATTTGTATGTTATTACAGAACACAAAATCTATATTGTCAATAATCTCGTTAATTGTCTATAATTTATAATTATAGATAAAGGTAACTATTAGTTTAGTTAACAATTCTCAAACGAAGAAATATAATAACCTTATGAATTCAGACTTAGCTATCTCAAAACGATGTGCGAAATCATTTTCAATATACAAATTTAAATTTCATTCTTGTCACGATGAATAATTTCAACATTAATGAATTTAATATTAACATTTAAAGAGCATGAAGAGAGTGAATGGACTGAGGTTTATGTATTTTGAACATTATACGTCTGTGATGAGCCATATTTCCATTTAAAATATTAGAATGATTGGAGTAAATGAATGTTTAAAACTTTATTCGACTGATTAGGATTGACATTGTTTAGGACATCACTTCGATTCACGGATGACCAAAACGAATCGAAAAAATTATATATTTCAAATTGATTTCATAATCTGCAATAATAGTTAATTATGTTATTTAATTGAAATATTTTAGTTTAAAAGCATACAATGATTAGATTTTTAAAAAATGTATGCTTGAAGCAATCATATTTTAAATTCATTGCACAGGTTGGACCTTGAAAAATGCTTGAAGAAATGCCAGATAGGCCTATGCTTGAAGCTCCTTCATGTCTTGAATAAAACTTGAGTAGACAGAAACTAGGCAGCTGCTTCAGTGTTTTTCTTGAGTTCCATAGTTTTCAATTCCGGTGATATTTCGAAAGAGCACGGTGTATTGACCATTAGGTCGGGAATTTCGACGCCTTCGGCCAACTCAATAAGAGTGAGTCCAGTTTCAGGATCCACCTTGAATACACCCTGCAATATACAATTAATTAATTAAAAATAATGAATCATTTGCAGTGTTGTACAAATAAATTTACATAAGAATAAAAATTTTGGATTGTTTTCAATATATGTTTAATTCAGTAACAGTAACTCATCTTAGCCAATTAGGCTATTATAAAATTGATTTGATCTCAAAAAATTATGAAATTACTCCATGTCTTTTGATTAATATTGCCGAGATCACCAAGTTATACAATCGAAATTTGTAGGTGAGAAATTAATATTTTTTGGATCTTTCAGTATCATTTACATGTTTACTAGATTGGAAATATCATCAGTGAACTACTAAAAATGTTTTTGGTCCCTCTTCGCCAGCACACCGCAAAAATGTGACATTGTCATAGCAATCAATTCATTCTAATCTCATTTTTACATAAATATTTCATGCATAAGTTTTCAACATGATTGTGAGTAGTTGATGATAGTGAATTTCATATTTACAGCATTAGACATTAAAAGGTGTCTTGGATCCAAAAGTAATAAATATTTTCACTTATGTCCGAGTATTCATTTGAAACTTGATTTTAACTCAACTTCAGTAGGTATTTATTATTATGGTAGAGAAGTTCGAATAGTTGTTTGGTTGAAGAAACCATCTAGAATGTTTTGTCAGAAAGTCCGATGTCCGAACAGCTGACCATTTGATTCAATGATGTTCGGACATTGGACTTTCTGACAAAAACGTTTCTAGTGAGTGGTTCTTGAGCACCAGGCCAAGTGACAACTAGTTTTATTCGAACTGTAACTATTACGGTATTTACAATATGGTATGTACAGTATGGTACTATTTTTTTAATTTGGCGGATGGCGAATGAATTTCATTTAACGTTTCTATGGTAACGGGTGATGTTATGTTGATTTTTTCAAATAGGCCTAAATACAGTATAAAAATGTAAAAAACATATTAAAAAAACAAGATCACCAGTTACTATGGAAACGTTAAATAATCATCCGTCAATTTGAAAAAATACTATACTATCATGGTATATAACCTACTTTACGATTTGGGAAGACAGATTTGTAAAGAAACATAAAAAGGTTAATTGAAAGGTATGAAGGATTCTCAACACTTAATATATGTATGACAACAAAAACATAGAAGTACAATGCAAGAGACAAAGGTTGTGGAATAATACAGAGTTATCATAAAAGAATGGTGCGAAGATTGAATTTTTATAGAAACCAGCGTTCAAGCCAAACAACCAAAATTAGACAGTAATCATGAACTGATCCGCGTCAAATGTTTGTCAGAAAATCGCACCAATTCTCTTGAAACCGCACCATTCTTTTATGATAACCCGGTATTGTATTCAACTGATCAATTACCTTATCGGTGATAATGAGATCAACACACTTGACTCCGGTCAGAGGCAGACTACAGCTGTCAACTATCTTTGGACTTCCATCACTGGCCACATGTTCCATCACAACTATGACTTTGGTTTTCGGAGCTGAAACCAGATCCATGGCACCGCCCATCCCTTTCACCATTCTTCCCTGCATAACAAAACTTTATTAATGATTCGAAATTATTCAAATAGAAATTGCATTAAACAATATTCAATATACAGGAATACATTGTAATAATTTTAGCAATCCTGAAAAACGCCTGTATATGAGGAATAGTGCAACGAAACTCAGAAATCGGTTGAAGACAGTTAAAAAGGGTCTAATGTAAAGTGAAGAAAAAAATTGACAACAATATTATTCAATTCAGTTGATAAATTTTGAACTATTTTTGTAACTATTCTTCTTAGTAATATTATTATTGAATAGTCTTCTTGAATACATAATTAAATATGGATTCACACTGATCTATATAATATAATCTATAATATATGATCTAGTACTGTTAGTATATCTAATGCGAATTTTCAAATGTCATATTTTGAGAGAACTAAACTCCATTTTAATTTAGGAGTAGCCTATATGAGAATTGTCTATACTAGGAACAGAAAATTAAAATCATAATACAAATGATTGTCCCAAAATTCCAATGAAAATACCGGTACTCATTTATATCCATTAAAATACTCTGTTTCTCATTAAAATGCTCATTTCTATGGTTTCCAAGATTTTTAAAAGTTGAAATTCAGTAATTTTGGCATGGATTGTGGAGATATACAACAAAATAGCAACACCTATTTTAAAAAATAAGAATAAATCAACTGGATGCCTTTGAAAAATACCACAAGTGGCATAGCAATATTAGAATATTGAGTATTAATTGAGCATACATTCATCTATATTTACTTACAGGAATCATCCAACTTGCTAGATCACCATACTGAGACACTTCCAAAGCTCCAAGGATTGTCAAGTCCAGATGACCCCTGCAAGCAAAATCGTCCTTTACACACAATTTACTATACTTTTTACTATTATTTAATTCTTTTTACTCTTTAATATTTCACAATATTTACTATTACAATTTACTTATTTACTATACGTGTGCGATGTATCATTTTTCAAATATTTATAATCTTCACGTCATTATGAAATTATTCAGAAAACAAATCTAACAATAAAAATAACTAGATAAAACAACTGTTGAAAAATCACACATTCGACTTGAAAACTGCACATTGACTTCAAGTCTCGGTTCTCACGAGCGGAGCGGCCACCAGCGGTTCCATGAGTGGGAGAGAGACAAGATTATGCCAGCTGCTTTTTGTCTCTCCCACACATGGAACAACCGGCAGCCGCTCCGCTCGTAGGAGCCGAGACTTAGTAAAATATCGATGTTAGTATATTTAATATTGTAATATTACAACTTTCGTCCTCTACCACACTTTCTCGGATATTCAAGACATCGATAACATAGTTTCAATTCACTAAATTAAATAGTTTTCATTTTCAAACAAGCACAGGCATTCAGTATTTTTCATGGTCAATAAAAATATAAATTAAAGTGTATAGCATAATATATGGTAAATAAATATTAATTTTTATTGGACCAATATAAACAATATGCCTATGGTGAATGAATACTTATAGTAAAGCAATAATATTCTATTCAACGTGCTATGCATGAACTCACCCCCTTATCATGGCAAAACTTTCATCGCTTGAGAAAAAACTAGCATGAGGTAGAATCGTTGTCAGCTCTTTGCTGGCATTGATTAGATCGGGATCGACTTTAGATCTAGTCGGGTGACCACCGATTCCTAAAATGCCATTCTCAGTCTGTATTGTTACGTTGACGCCTTCGGGGATGTAGTTGCTAGCTAATGAAGGTAGCCCAATTCCTAGATTAACTGTAATTTCAAGTCAAGGAAAAATATTGAAAATATATTCATGTTGCATAGTAAATACTGCTATCATTATAATAGAGGTTCATTCGTTTTGATAGGCCTCGTAAATGCGCAAAGACCTTATTTTACTGTATAACAGGTATTTATTATTTTACAGTTATATTTACTCTGATCAGGAGTGACCTGAAAACTCTGACACCAGACCTGAGCCAGCCATGTTACACGGAATTATTATTATTTTTTACAGTTATACAGGTATACATTATTTCACAGTTATTATTACAGTACTCATTTTACAGGTAGGCTTGAACATGAAATAATGAACTTTATTCCTTTAAACTGTAACCAACGGACGACCAGGAACTAGAAGAAAACTATTTAGAATCATTTGTAAGTAGGGGAAAAAAGCATATCTTCTTCGCTTTTCCACCAAAAATTATCTCCCCTCCAGCGACAAACCCGAAAGACACTTCGAGCGTTGAGCCTAATTTTTTAGTGGAATCGCCCAATTTCTGAGGGTCATTGCACGTATCAAACATATCCAAATAGTGTTGCATTTTAATTTCAAAATCAAAACCAGTAATGTGGAAATGCCTGAAAACTGCAATAATTCTGACAACAAAGCGGCAAAGTTGGCAAAAACCTACATAAAAACGCAATTTGAAGCAGTTAGGCTAACTCTTAAAAAGAGTTGTCTCTCTCACAATGTATCAAAAATCAAAATTCACATTCAAAAATTTGGATCAGTTCAATAAACTGAAAAAACACAAAAACTACAATGAAACCCCTCTAAATATTCATCATATTACAAAACAAATTATATAAAAAAATACACTCAGGATACAAAAAAGGACTAAGAAAAATTTACGTGATTCCACTTTTGTTCTGATTTATAAATGCTTCAGTATTCTATAATCGATTGTTGGAAAAAGTTTTTCGTTCCACGATGATTTTCTCATTGATTTATTTCATAATTCTCCATTTTTATGATTTTCAAGTTTCAAAACCAAATTGGTGAACTATTAGTGGATTTTTCTAATGCGATTTTAAGGATACCAATCATTCCATCTTTGAATTCCAAGGCCGCTCTTTTTGCTATTGTTTCTCTATGGTTTACGAACTCGCTTGCAGTGATGACGGATTCTGATGATTTAGAAGTTTTCTTGATGGTTAATTTCTGGAACATGAATCAAAATCAAATCCAATCAAAATCATTTATTTATCCTTGAAAACAAAATACAGCAAACTTAAAAGTAGCAATGAATATTCCATTGATATTATCAAATTTCAAACCACCTCCATTTGAAATGGGTAAGAGCAATATTATGCGTCATTGACATATGCGCAGAAAAAATGAAGCCGTGTCAAAGACGCTTCGTTTAATAAAACCGTAATTCATGTCATGGTGAATTTAAAATAACCTTTACTTCAACTTAATACAGGCGAGATTCACAAACCCCTCAATTATAATAAAGCATATACAAGATTAAGCAGTAAAATTAGCAGTTTTTGTAGAAGTTCAAGGATTAGCGAGCATAAGCTAGCACAGGATGAGCAAGGATTACAGTGTAACATAATTACTGATAAGAGAGAACTTCTAACGTTCTGGCATATTTTCCACTGATTTGGATTTGTATATATTTTTTTATATTATATATTATTATATACAATATTTTAATATATATCTATTTTTTGTATATTATTGATGAAAATTGTAACTCTAACTAATAATAATAAAATTCAGCGAGCCCACTTTGAAATCACTTGAGAGGCCGACTAATTGAAAAATTTTACAGAGCTGGACATTGAAGATCATTGTTGGAAACAATATCGAGCCCTATTGAAGCCTAGTACTAACCTCGATCCTCTTCTCATATTTTTCACCAACCGCAAACCTATGCACGTAAATGCTAGGCACATGAATTTCATCCGGCTGCAATTCTTCAACAAGTTCCTCTACTTCAACTATGGATACATCGGCCGCTTTACACATCGTCGGATTGAAATTCCGGGCAGACATCCTAGAAGAGAACAAGTTACACAGTCTGCTACATTGCAAGAAATAGAACATATTTTAAAAACGGATATAAAATAATTTAGATGATGTATTCAATAAGATAATAATTTTCATAAATTCCCTCCACTTTAATGAATTCTATCACAATCGACATGAATTTGATCCTCGAAGAAGATAGTGAACTGTGCTAAGGCACCTGGACTGACAATAAATTAAGTCATCACGTTTTTTTTCAAGTACCGGTGTGTATAAGTTTAGGCCTCTAGTATTCACTATGATGCACTCATGTTAAAATTGTGTAGTGAACGAGAGCTGTTGTATTTCCTCTAAATCAAGGAAAAGATAATCACACAATAGACTTTTCTGGTGATTGCATATTAGGCCTTGCTAGAGTGTATCCGCGTTTTACCTATATTATTAAAGAGCTTCTAAATTGAGCTTCATGAAACAGGCCCAGGTCTGAGATGAAAATATCAATTACCAAGAACTGAATTCTACAATACGGCGACGGACAGAAATTTTCAATTTGATTTTTCTGGGCAAATGCTGAGTTTTACAAAACTTTATATCAAACAAAAAGTAGAACTTTTCATTCTGAGCAGAATGATACCCGATTTAGAAAAATCGGATCATATATGATCCGAATAGACTATAATTGTAGCCTGATGGTTGATAAAATAAATCCTGAATCTAAATTATTTATGATACATGGATTTCACGTTGATTATCGCGAAATAATCGAGTGCATATAAGTCTTGTGATCTCGTTGTATAAAAGTTGGATCAGAGAAATGGTTGTTTGTTTCAGCTTGTAGAATAACGTGGTGGTACTGTAGTCACTATTTTCTGGGACACTGTATATTATGTAATTTAATAATAATTCATCAATATTCGCACCTGAACACAATGTTGCCCTTCTTATCAGCTCGAAACGCTTTGACGAGCGCGAAGTCGGCGGTGATGGCTTCTTCGAGGATATACTCCTTGTCACCGAACATCTGCGATTGGCGTCCCGAGCAGGCGATCTCGACGCCGAGTCGCTCGTCGGCGCCGGCAACGGACGTCGATTCCTGCGTCGATTCCACGCCTCCTTCCTGCTCCTTGTACTTGATGGGCACTCCACCCAACTGCATCAGGGTGCCCGCGCCGGTCGGAGTGTAGAATGCCGGAATTCCCGCTCCTCCCGCTCTTATCTTCTCCGCCAATGTACCCTAAAATCCCATCATGATTTGGAATGAAGATCTTGTTTACTTTGAAGCAATAAATCCGTCCTGCCTCTAACCGGTCTTTGATTCCTCTACTAAATAGCGCTACACTCGCCTCAAACAAGCGCGCGATTCAGTGTTATTCTAACTACAGAAACTGCGTAATCACAGTGCGGTCATTGGAGTAAAAAGGTCCATAACTGTTTGTTGGAACATTTTTATTCCCGCCACCTCCATACTTTTGCCAAATTTTTCAAATTTGATATTGAAATGTATCCATTTGTCAAACTTATTTCAAGAGAAACAACATCAAAAATAATTATTTAACATTATAAATTAATAGTCTCTTGATATTGTGTTAAAAGATTAAAATGTTGAAAACTGGCTCAGGCAAATTGTAGGTAAGAAGTGAATCTTTCAACATAACATAAAATTTATGATCGGTCTTCTATTTCAAGAAAGGTTCCCCCGCTTTCTTACAAACCGGCTAGTAGTGTGGCTAGTATAGGATTACACGGAGCTAGTTTACTAGATACTAGCCAAAAAGCCGGCTAGTAGCTAGGAAAGTCGCCCCATCTAATCGAGCCTTTATGTAATTTATTATGCAGAGGTCTGTTAAAAAATTTAGAGGCCATGCAATACAATGTGTTCTTTAAAATGAGGAGGACAAGCATTGAATTGGATTAGCACCACCTTATTATACTGTACTATGTGATAAATTAATAAATGTTCTGAGTGTATCCGACTTGTTCCTGTAATACAGGACTTCTAAAAGGGACCCCAGAAGACTCTCTAGAACCAAATCTGCTTAAACGATAATTCCTCTAATCAATGACATTTGTTATATAATTCATGCTTTCTCAATAGATATAATCGCTTTAACGACGATGATCCCACTATTCAATTCAATCAATATTAGGTATATAATTAATAATTATTACAGTATTCTCTCAATAATATGATGATTATCTCTCAATAATTCAATAACTCAATACTATAAGGTATATTATTCTAATACAATACTACTGTAGCCTAATGTACTGGAAAAACCAAGTCTCGCTAAAACGTAGAAAACGACTAGTCCCTTCAATATCGTTATAGCCGTAATGTAATTATATATTTTTTGCAGTAGATGTAAGGTTTTGAATTGGGGATTACTGTTAATTTCCAATTGTAATAAGTAAAATAATTATTTCTATAAAGTCCTTGAATGGGAGATTAGTGTTGATTTATATTTTTCATTCTTTTTACGTTTTGTAAATTATCCTCAGAACACGTCATCATGTAAAGAAACAATTCACAATCAAAATAAGGTGAGGTGGAACCTACCCGTCTCCCCACCGATAAAAAGCCACAGGATAAAAAAAATCACAATTAATTTCAAATGATAGTTTATCACGTATGCTGGTGCTGCCTACCTGCACAGGTGATTGCCCAGGTGTCGCTCCTGGCCGGCTAGTCTCAGAAGGGATAGTGGGGGGGCAAGGAAAGGAGGTTTGAGTCGCTTCGCGGGTTTGCGGCCGCGATTGACTCCTTCCGGCAGGCTGAAACAGGCGGTTTCGGTCGCCTCTTCTTCTGTTGCGACGCAGCTTATGCGTTTCAATGGCCACTGCTAGCAGCTAGCAATCCCTTTTCCCCTGCCGATATTTTATAAGAGGAAAGGATGGTCGGCCGGGCTGTCGCACACTGCCAACGGGATAGGGAGACAGCTCAGAAAATACAGAGAATATAGAAGAAGATAAGAATGAGATCGGTCTGCGGGAGCAGAATAGCCCGCTGCGGACCGGAAAGGAGAGAAAGAAGAAGCGCGGTCTGCGGGGGAAGAATAGCCCGCTGCGGACCGGAAAGAAAAGAGAAAGAAGAAGCGCGGTCTGGGAGCGGAATAGCCCGCTGCGGACCGGAGAGAAGAGAGAAAGAAGAAGCGCGGTCTGCGGGAGCGGAATAGCCCGCTGCGGACCGGAAAGAAGAGAGAAAGAAGAAGCGCGGTCTGCGGGGGCAGAATAGCCCGCTGCGGACCGGAAAGAAGAGAGAAAGAAGAAGCGCGGTCTGCGGGGGCAGAATAGCCCGCGGCGGACCGGAAAGAAAGAAGAAGCGCGGCCTGCGGGGGCAGAATAGCCCGCTGCGGACCGGAAAGAAGAGAGAAAGAAGAAGCGCGGTCTGCGGGGGCAGAATAGCCCGCTGCGGACCGGAAAAAGAAAGAAGAAGCGCGGTCTGCGGGGGCAGAATAGCCCGCTGCGGACCGGAAAGAAGAGAGAAAGAAGAAGCGCGGTCTGCGGGGGCAGAATAGCCCGCTGCGGACCGGAAAGAAAGAAAGAAGAAGCGCGGTCTGCGGGGCAGAATAGCCCGCTGCGGACCGGAAAGAAGAAAGAAGAAGAAGCGCGGTCTGCGGGGCAGAATAGCCCGCTGCGGACCGGAAAGAAGAAGCGCGGTCTGCGGGGGCAGAATAGCCCGCTGCGGACCGGAAAGAAGAAGAAAGAAGAAGCGCGGTCTGCGGGGGCAGAATAGCCCGCTGCGGACCGGAAGAAGAAAAGAAGAAGCGCGGTCTGCGGGGCAGAATAGCCCGCTGCGGACCGGAAAGAAGAAAGAAGAAGAAGCGCGGTCTGCGGGGGCAGAATAGCCCGCTGCGGACCGGAAAGAAGAAAGAAGCGCGGTCTGCGGGGCAGAATAGCCCGCTGCGGACCGGAAAAGAAAGAAAGAAGAAGCGCGGTCTGCGGGGCAGAATAGCCCGCTGCGGACCGGAAAGAAGAGAAGAAGAAGCGCGGTCTGCGGGGGCAGAATAGCCCGCTGCGGACCGGAAGAAAGAAAGAAGAAGCGCGGTCTGCGGGGCAGAATAGCCCGCTGCGGACCGGAAAGAAAGAAGAAGGCGGTCTGCGGGGCAGAATAGCCCGCTGCGGACCGGAAAGAAGAAGAAAGAAGAAAGGCGGTCTGCGGGGGCAGAACAGCCCGCTGCGGACCGGAAGAAGAAAGAAGAAGAAAGGCGGTCTGCGGGGCAGAGTAGCCCGCTGCGGACCGGAAAGAAGAAAGAAAGAAGAAAGCGGTCTGCGGGGCAGAATAGCCCGCTGCGGACCGGAAAGAAGAAAGAAGAAGAAGCGGTCTGCGGGGCAGAGTAGCCCGCTGCGGACCGGAAAGAAGGAAGAAGAAAAAGTGAAATAAAGAAATAAAGTATATAAAAGGGTTTCGGGCAGTGATGGTGAAGGAATATGGGATTCGGATACCGATTGCTCCCACCAACTCGCTGGTCTATGGTCTAGCAAGCGTGGAAAACGGATACAACATACTGTGGTCAGGTACGCCCTGCGCACTCTTCGCGAGATCGCCTAGAGGCCTGTTATTGCACAGCAGCCGGGACAGGATCAAGAGGAAGGTTAACGATCGCTATTCACAGTAAGCCACTGCTCCTCCTTCGCGTCGAAGCTTAGTAACAAGTTAGTGTCTAGCGACCGAGATAGAGAAAGGAATTGAAAGGGGTTTTAAAGAGAAAGAATAGAGTATAAAAGTAAGAGAAGTAAGTGAAGTAAGAGAAGGTAATAATAGAAAAGGAGGAATAGAATAAGAAAGAAAGTAATAGGCAAAGCAAGAGAAAGTATAAGTAAAGAAAGAATTGAATAGAGGCAAGAAAAAGTAAAGTGTTAAAGAGCTGTAGGAAAAGTCGGGAAAACCAGGAAAATGGTTTGAAAGTGAATATGTTATGTGGAAAACTTCGGTACTAACCCGTACCCGCCGGATTGGATAATCCGACACCGTCCTTCGGACCTGAAGGACTCAGACGTACAAGTGGCCGCAAGCTGCCGCACGCCCGAACACGCTGGGAACTGCCTCCTCGGTGACGCGGTGCCGATTCCGGAGACTCCTGCCCTGTTCGCCGCTGAAGCTCTGCTGTGCCCACTTGACCGTTCGGAATCTAAACCAAGACTGTGAAATTATGTAGAAACTTCGGTACTAACTCGTACCCGCCGGAATGGATAATCCGGCACCGTCCTTCGGCCGGAAGAACTCGGAAGTACAAGCGGCTGCAAGATACTTCACGCTCGAACAAGCTGGGAACTGCCTCCTCGGTGACGCGTTGCCGATTCCGGAGACTCCTGCCTTGTTCGCCGCTGAAGCTCTGTGGTGCCCACTTGACTCTCTGAACGAGGACTGTCAATGATGATGAACTCAACTAATAACGCTCTGACCACCCCAAGGGGGCAGTGGGACGGGGTGTGGTGGTGGGGAAAGGCTGCGCGTAGAGGCGGCGCAGTAGGCTAGAGGCTGAATTGGACGTTGGACCACGAGATTTCCTGATAGGCGAGCGCCTTCTTCTTGAAATTCAACCGTTACGAATTTACTTCGTGACACACCCGTCCTACTAGGGGAAGGGGGGGAAAGGGAGGAAGGAAGGGTTTTATTTGGGGAAGGGAATGATTGGCCGGAAACAAAGTAGCTTCATGCTACAGAACCAAATGAGCTTCACGCTGCCGGACCAAGTAGGTACCATGTTGCCGGACCTTCCTGTCCGCGGACAACCTTAAATTGTAGCCAGTGAGCCGGGCTTCCGCCCCTGCTGAAGTCGTATCCGACTCCCTTCTAGGTTAACTACTGCAACCAACAATGCCGAAAATTCCGGCCTAATGCTCACCAGATTCATACTGTTGAGCCTAATTTCTAATTTCAAAGTCCTATTTGAAATTAATTTTGAAATTCTGAGATTTTTCAGACTTCATAGGCTGAGTAGAAAGAACGAAAATATATTCTTATGTTTCACTCCTAATATTTTACCGGCACTCTCTGGCCCATCCCAACCTTTTAGTTGCTGTGGCTTGCTGTTACGGCCGACTCTTTAGTTGCCAGTCGCAGCCGACTCCTTAGTTGCTCTAGTTGCAGTTAAAGACAACTTTTCAGTTTCTCCGATTTCCGAAACTGAATTCAAGGGGGAATCATGGCCGGGCTTTCGCCACTGCCATGTTTTCAATTCAACACTTCTCTGAAGCTAGTTAATGAGGTTCATCTGCACTCCAAAAAATCAAAATAAATTATTTATGGTAAGGAATACTCTTATTCCTTTATTTTCCTCTTTCGAAAGAAATTCTCTTTCCACTCAACTCATTGGAGTTCCGTTCTTAAGATCTTATTACATTTCCTTACATGTCTTGTTGACATCTTGCGTAGCCGTGTTTCCACACTGCCACATCGGAGCGGGGTTTTCACCGCTGCTCCATCGGGGCGGGGTTTTCACCGCTGCCCCTCCTCTACCTTTGAGCCGAGGGGTCGCGCTTAAGAGCGCCTACTGACCCTATATCTCGTATTGGCAGACACACTCCATTACCAAGTGTTACTCCTTGTCCTCCTTCTCCCTCGTCCTCCTCCTCGTCCTCGAGGATGGGCGGCAAGTTTATGTCCTTAACATGCACATTGATTTCTTTATCCTTGTTAGTGCGTAACTTCACCACAGATGAGCTCAGCATCTTTATCACGGTGTGGGGGCCAGAAAATTTCGCTGCTAACTTCGCTGCAAATTTATTTACCCCTGAAGAGAGGTGATACTCTCTTTTGTAGACTAATTGCCCTGGTACGACCTTCAACGGTCTCCTGCGTAAATTATAGTACCTCTTGGTATTTTGATGAGCTTCTTCTAAATTATCAAGAACAAGTTTTTGCAGCTGTTCCAACACTTTAAGCCGTCTGAGTTGTGTGCCCTTGCTATCGGCCTCTTCCTCCAGACGTGGGTTCTCTTCGTCCTCCCAGGCGGCCTCTCCTGGCGTTCTCAGCTCACGGCCGAAATTTAGATAAGCTGGGGTATACCGGGTTCCCTGATGCACAGAGGTGTTCATAGCAAAACAGAATTCGTTTATGTATCTATCCCAGTCTGAGTGGTGTTCACCCACATATAATTGAATCATCGTTTTCAATACTCTGTTTACTCTTTCAGTAGGATTACAGCTAGGTGTATACGGAGGAGTAAAGAATTGGATTATCCCATTATCTTGACAGAAAGATTTGAATAAACGGCTTGTATACTGCGTTCCATTGTCGCAAATTAACAATTTTGGAGTTCCAAATTTTGTGATTATGAGCTCTCTTAGAGCTTTGATAACGGCCGTGCTGTCGGCTTGAGAAATGGGGCGCGCTTCTGTCCACTTAGTAAATTGATCTTGGAATACTACAAGGTATCTGTACCCCCTTTTTGAGCGGGGTAAGGGACCAACTAAGTCTGTACTGACTGTTTCCCAGGGTCTTGTCACCTTGCGCCGACTATCCATCTGTCCATATGGGGCTCTTTGTTCGACCTTGTGGCGGATACAGGCCTCACACTGACGCACGTACTTCGCTACGTCGCCATGCATCCCCGGCCAGTAGTACAACCGTGCTATCTTGTTGTAAGTCTTAAAAATTCCTTGGTGTCCCGCCATTGGAGCGTCGTGATTTTGTTTGAGTATCTCTTTTCGGCCATTCCGTGGGATACACAACTTCCAGCCGTCACTTGCCATATTATCGTGGATTGGTTGCCTAGGCCATATATGGCGATAGAGCAGCCCATTCCGTACTACGTAATCTGGGTATTTCTCAGGGTGTTGGGCGAGATGACACTTCATCTTCTTTACCCATTTATCATCCTGCATGTCATCACGTCTGGTAGTGATTGGGTTCACCAGGTCAGGCATCTCTCCTTCCCCCTGCGCTCTCTGCGGGGCGCGGGATAGTGCGTCTGGGACGACGTTCAGCTTCCCCCTCCGGTATTTTATTACCAGGTTATATTGCTGCATCTCGAGTACCCATCTAGCCAACCTGCCTGTGGGGTTAGGGACGGCTCGCAACCACTTCAGCGACTGGTGATCGGTTAGTACAGTGATCTCATATCCCTCGATATAAGGCTTGAATTTCCTTAATGCAAAAATTACAGCTAGACACTCCTCGGTTGTACTATACCGAAGCTCCGGTCCCTTCAGACCACGACTTGCATAAGCAATCACCTTTTCCTCGCCTTTGATCTCCTGAGTTAACACAGCCCCTAGGCCGTACTCCGATGCATCGGTTTGAACCACAAACGGCAACTCAAAGTGTGGATACGTCAATATTGGAGAACTGGTGAGGGCTGCCTTAATTTGATTGAAGGCTTCTTCCTCAGCTTCCCCCCATTGCCACTTCACCCCCGATTTCAGTAATCGGTGCAGCGGGGTCGCTAGATCAGCGAAGTTTGGGACAAATCTCCTATACCAGGATGCTAGCCCTAAAAAACTGCGCAGAGCCTTGATCCTCTTCGGGGAAGGGAATTCTTCGACCGCTCTGATTGTTTCGGGATCCGTCCGGAGCCCTTGTTCTGTGACAATATGCCCTAGATAACGGAGTTCAGTCTTCAAAAACTGGCACTTCTCCACATTGATGGCTAACCCTGCTACTCTTAGCCGGTCAAACACTTTAGCCAGATTCCGTTGGTGCGCCTCCAGTGTCTCTCCAAGGACAATCACATCGTCCAGATAGGCGAATGCATAAGGTTCCAATTCCGGTCCAATTACCTGGTCTAGTAACCTTTGAAATGTTGCCCCTGCCGAATGTAGGCCGAACGGCATCACTCTAAACTGGAATAATCCTTGCCCTGGCACCGTGAACGCGGTTAGTGGCTATCTTCTTCTAAAGGTACTTGCCAATAACCGGTTTTCAAGCCTATTGATGAAATGAAGCGGGCGTTGCGCAGCCTATCTAATATCCCTGTCATATTGGGCAGGGGATATGCATCCCGATGTGTGATTTCATTGATTTGTCGAAAATCAATACAAAATCTCAGCTTCCCATTTGCCTTCCTTACAAGCACTATGGGCGAACTCCAGGCGCTACTGCTGGGCTCTATCACTCGCTGTTCTAGCATTGTGTCAACTTCGTCATTGATCACCTTCTGCATGGCGGGGTTGCGGGGATACGGGCGTTGTCGGAATGGTTCTGCCCCTTCCTTCAATTTTATTCTATGTTTCAGTAGGTGAGTGGATCCTGGAACCTCCCTGAATTTTTCTAGTTCTACTTTCAGAAACTGCTCGAAGTCGTCTCTCTCAGTCACCACAGCCAACGCTTTTTGAAGAGTAGCTGGTGGTAAGAGCATCCTTCTTGACCTCGTGTCAATTCGCGCTCTTATCCTTTGCAGGTGAGTCACCCCCAGAATCATCTCAGGCAATAAATATCGCACCACGGCAACTTGCAGGTGGATACTTCTCCCACATATTTCAGCGGCTAACTGGAGTTCTCCTACTATAGGTAACTTCACACCATTGATCAGGGCAGGTTGATGTGAGACGGCCTTGTTTTTCAAGGCGCTTACTGCTGTAATCCGGCGCGCAACCAGCTCCGAAATGTATGAACACTCAGCTCCGGTGTCTATTAGGGCGTTCAAATCAATTGAATTGACCCGTACGTACATGAACATGCGTTCCTCCTTTCTTTGTCGCTCTTCTGTCTGTGACTTGACAGTCGCCAAGCCTGGCTTAATAGCTTCAAATACAGGTTCCGCCGTGTTTACACTACCCTTGTATTTAACAATGGGTAATTGCGGTTCCCATTCGACCTCCCTCCGATGAGTGTCAATCTTCATGCGGTGCTCTCGCATAAACTGCATGCCAATCAATAACTCAGGAGAAAGCCCCTCCATACTAGTTACTGTCATTGGTACGACAATTTGATTGATTTTCAAATTGATTACAACTTTCTCTCCTAGTCGTGCTAGTGTACCATCCGCTAATATTGCGTTGTGACGTGCAGACACTTTCTTAAGGATATCTGCCTCCTTTAGACTTTTGAAGGCCTCACTACTGATGTAGTTTGATTCAGCGCCGGTGTCAAGTAACGCTCGATATTTTCTTCCTGCTATTTCAGCAATAACATAGATCCGGTTGTCATCTCTAGATTCCACCTCGGTTTCTATTTGTGTAGACGACTTTACCACCGCGGTCTCTGTTGACCTCCTGGGCGGTTTCTCGCAAGTACAATTGTTACGTTGTTTCCTGCAACGTTTACACTGCGAGTTTTCGGGACATTGAGATCGCCAATGCCCTGGCTGCTTACACTGCCAACACACTTGTTCAGTGGTGGCCGGTTCAGTTTTCCGCGGCGCTGGTGCGTCGCGTTCCATCGGTTCGAGGGCGGTTGAACTTCTTGGCTCCTCCAACCTGGGCGCCCGGAAGACTGTCTTGCATGCTTCTCTTCGAGTTTAATCCTCTCATATTGTCGGGCCAACTGGAGTAATGTATCCGTGTCGTTGGCCTCTGAAGGTCTGATGTATAACTTATACCGAGGTAATAAGTTCCGATACAATCGTTGTACCCTTTCTGCCTCGAAAATTCGCCTCTCCTCCTCATTAGGGTGAGTAGCTCTTCGGAATATACATCTATAAGTTCTCCTTCTCGCTGTTTCCTCGCGAGAATTTGATTATAGAGGTCTTCCTCATACGCCGGAGGGTACTACCTCATTTTAAAATAAGCGACGAAGTCCTCCCATCGTCTCCATTGTGTGCGTCGATTCCTCAACCACAAAGAACACCGGCCAGATACTAATTCCGGAAGCGCGGTGAACAGCTGTGACCCGCTTAGTCCATAGGCCTGTTGCAGCTCTTGCAGCCTCTCCATGAAGCTCGGTGCATCGCTACTCCCATCAAATGTCAGGCGCCAGCTCCGCACCTTGTCGCACACGACCCCTGGGTCCATGTAGGAACTAGTATAAGGTGCTGGCCGTACTCTTGAAGGCATCTCAATCATGCTTGAATGGGTATCGCTCGTCGGCAGCCTCGTCGCGGCGGCTTCGGACCTGTTTGAACGTCCTCCAGTAACTTGAACTGGATTGTCATCCCTTGCTCCGACTCGATCCGTGGTCGGGTCGGCGGCCGTCTGAGCAATTGTCTGGCGGTGGTGTTCCACCAGCGTCCTCCTTATCTCGGCCATGGTACCGTCCGTTGGTAGCCCAAAACTCCTTAGCAGGATAATCGCTTGGTCCTTGTGGAGTTTGTACACCCAAGAGACTCTAGGATCGGTGGCTGATTCTGGCAGCTCCTCCTCTGGATCAAGATGAACAAGGACTTGGTCATCTCTGTTGTCATCAGACATGTTCCTTACAGTAAGGTCCTCCTTTCGGGCCCCACGCGAGGGCGCCAATCTATCACGTATGCTGGTGCTGCCTACCTGCACAGGTGATTGCCCAGGTGTCGCTCCTGGCCGGCTAGTCTCAGAAGGGATAGTGGGGGGGCAAGGAAAGGAGGTTTGAGTCGCTTCGCGGGTTTGCGGCCGCGATTGACTCCTTCTGGCAGGCTGAAACAGGCGGTTGCGGTCGCCTCTTCTTCTGTTGGGACGCAGCTTATGCGTTTCAATGGCCACTGCTAGCAGCTAGCAATCCCTTTTCCCCTGCCGATATTTTATAAGAGGAAAGGATGGTCGGCCGGGCTGTCGCACACTGCCAACGGGATAGGGAGACAGCTCAGAAAATACAGAGAATATAGAAGAAGATAAGAATGAGATCGGTCTGCGGGAGCAGAATAGCCCGCTGCGGACCGGAAAGGAGAGAAAGAAGCGCGGTCTGCGGGGGCAGAATAGCCCGCTGCGGACCGGAAAGAAAAGAGAAAGAAGAAGCGCGGTCTGCGGGGCAGAATAGCCCGCTGCGGACCGGAAAGAAGAGAGAAAGAAGAAGCGCGGTCTGCGGGAGCGGAATAGCCCGCTGCGGACCGGAAAGAAGAGAAAGAAGAAGCGCGGTCTGCGGGGCAGAATAGCCCGCTGCGGACCGGAAAGAAGAAGCGCGGTCTGCGGGGCAGAATAGCCCGCTGCGGACCGGAAAGAAGAAAGAAAGAAGAAGCGCGGTCTGCGGGGCAGAATAGCCCGCTGCGGACCGGAAGAAGAAGAAGAAGAAGCGCGGTCTGCGGGGCAGAATAGCCCGCTGCGGACCGGAAAGAAGAAAGAAAGAAGAAAGCGCGGTCTGCGGGGCAGAATAGCCCGCTGCGGACCGGAAAGAAGAAAGAAGAAGAAAAGCGGTCTGCGGGGGCAGAATAGCCCGCTGCGGACCGGAAAGAAGAAGAAAGAAGAAGAAGGCGGTCTGCGGGGCAGAATAGCCCGCTGCGGACCGGAAGAAGAAGAGAAGAAGAAAGGCGGCCTGCGGGGGCAGAGTAGCCCGCTGCGGACCGGAAAGAAGAAAGAAGAAGGCGGTCGGCGGGGCAGAACAGCCCGCTGCGGACCGGAAAGAAAGAAAGAAAAGCGGTCTGCGGGGCAGAGTAGCCCGCCGCGGACCGGAAAGAAGGAAGAAAGAAGAAGAAAAGTGAAATAAAGAATAAAGTATATAAAGGGTTTCGGGCAGTGATGGTGAAGGAATATAGGATTCGGATACCGATTGCTCCCACCAACTCGCTGGTCTATGGTCTAGCAAGCGTGGAAAACGGATACAACATACTGTGGTCAGGTACGCCCCTGCGCACTCTTCGCGAGATCGCCTAGAGGCCTGTTATTGCACAGCAGCCGGGACAGGATCAAGAGGAAAGGTTAACGATCGCTATTCACAAGTAAGCCACTGCTCCTCCTTCGCGTCGAAGCTTAGTAACAAGTTAGTGTCTAGCGACCGAGATAGAGAAAGGAATTGAAAGGGGTTTTAAAGAGAAAGAATAGAGTATAAAAGCAAGAGAAGTAAGTGAAGTAAGAGAAGGTAATAATAGAAAAGGAGGAATAGAATAAGAAAGAGAAAGTAATAGGCAAAGCAAGAGAAAGTATAAGTAAAGAAAGAATTGAATAGAGGCAAGAAAAAAGTAAAGTGTTAAAGAGCTGTAGGAAAAGTCGGGAAAACCAGGAAAATGGTTTGAAAGTGAATATGTTATGTGGGAAACTTCGGTACTAACCCGTACCCGCCGGATTGGATAATCCGACACCGTCCTTCGGACCTGAAGGACTCAGACGTACAAGTGGCCGCAAGCTGCCGCACGCCCGAACACGCTGGGAACTGCCTCCTCGGTGACGCGGTGCCGATTCCGGAGACTCCTGCCCTGTTCGCCGCTGAAGCTCTGCTGTGCCCACTTGACCGTTCGGAATCTAAACCAAGACTGTGAAATTATTTAGAAACTTCGGTACTAACTCGTACCCGCCGGAATGGATAATCCGGCACCGTCCTTCGGCCGGAAGAACTCGGAAGTACAAGCGGCTGCAAGATACTTCACGCTCGAACAAGCTGGGAACTGCCTCCACGGTGACGCGTTGCCGATTCCGGAGACTCCTGCCTTGTTCGCCGCTGAAGCTCTGTGGTGCCCACTTGACTCTCTGAACGAGGACTGTCAATGATGATGAACTCAACTAATAACGCTCTGACCACCCCAAGGGGGCAGTGGGACGGGGTGTGGTGGTGGGGAAAGGCTGCGCGTAGAGGCGGCGCAGTAGGCTAGAGGCTGAATTGGACGTTGGACCACGAGATTTCCTGATAGGCGAGCGCCTTCTTCTTGAAATTCAACCGTTACGAATTTACTTCGTGACAAGTTGATGATAATCTTGAGTGTGTTGATGTCATACAATGTTTTATTTTAAAGTGGTTGAAGCAACGGTCTAATTAAATAATTAAAATAATTTAAAACTATCAAGAGTTTATTGTTTTAAAATGTTCAAAGATTACCTGAGGAATCAATTCGACTTCAAGTTGACCAGTCAAGTATTGCCTCTCACATTCTGGGTTCTCGCCAATGTAGGAGGCTATTAACCTTTTTACTCTTCTTTCTTTAATCAGTAATCCGACGCCATAATCACCAACTCCAGGATTGTTCGTAATCTGTCATAGAAAATTGATGTTTAATGTACTTATTGATAATTAATTTTATCATCCTTATTCTTATCCTCAGTTCACAAGATTCATGATGGAAAAGATTTTATCGCGTATATGTGACTCTATCGATATCATTTCGTATTATAATATTGTAGAGTAAAAAATACCGGTACATAGGTAGGTGAGAGTGACAAGACTTTCAAATTTAAAATTGAAGTAGTTTGAAGAGAGTAAATGGAGTTGAAACGGGAAAATACAACTCTTGGATTAAATGTACCGAAAAATTATGACTAACATTTGAAGTTTTGGAAATCCAGATTTTCTGACAGTCAGATAGTCTTTAAAAAGCCAGAAATTGATATTTAAAGGTCGTGTCAAGGTCTGGATTTCAATTTTTCATCAGCACACTCTATGATTGACGCATTTCTGGACTAAGTTTCGACCTGCCACCTGCATGTGAAAACTAGCTTAAGGTCCGATTTTCTAAGAGCCGAAAACCGCTGCTGAGTTCAGTTGCGGATTTTCCACTATTGCACTTGAGGTCTATTACTGGAGCGTTGTAGAGTCGCTGCCGAAATTGGCAGCTAGGAAAATTACTTTACCTATTGCTGTGTGTTGAGTCAGTGGCGAATGCTTACGTCGTAGCAATATTAGGAAATCGGGCCTTTAGGTAACTTACAGCGTGGAAGTAACTTAGGGTATGTCACATTGTAATTGTATCTTGGAAGAAGAAAGAAGTATCTTGGAAGTTATGAGTTGTCAACTGATTCTTTATATGCTTACCAACTGTAGAATAGTACAGTTGGATGCAAAAAAACTTGAATGCATGATAAAAATTGCATAGTAAATTAAAGGACATGCATAATAAATAAGGAAAATAAAGGAATGCATAGTAAAAAATACAAAGAAGTAAGCAACAAAGCCTTACCACGGTTAAATCTTTCGCCCCACTCTTCAGCAAGGCAGAAATAAGATTTTCAGGTATTCCACATAGTCCAAAACCTAAAAATTGAAAGAGTCCATTATTTTCAAGCAACATTTGACAATAATGATCAAAAATATAGAAGATGGCTAATTATTTTATTTTAATACAGTTAAATTGAAAAAATTAACAATCTTCATGTTTATATAAGTTGTTTATGTTTCAGTAAGGTCATAACGATTGCTTCAGTTGAAATCTTAAGTTGTTGAAGAAAATCATTTGATGGGAGGTAGAATCTAAAAGAAAACATAAATCTTCCTCATGAACTCTAAAAATTCTAATGGCAGTTTAATTGCTGAAACAAATGAGGCATAGTAAATGAATTCAAAATGTTGATCATCATAATAACTTCGATATTGACTCAGTAGACATGAACAGACTTTCAAGTGATTTATTTCTACATGAAAATTTGTATTCTATAACATTCCGATAAATTTATGAACTGATTCTGGGACATTTCAAAGTGTTTAAACTACTTTAACACAAACCTCCGACCAATATCCTAGATCCATCAGGTATAGATTGCAAAGCTGACGCCGTATCCGGAAAAAATTGTGTTCTACGTTTATTACATGTCAATAATGAGCGTTTTAGAATCTGGAAACAAAGCATCATATTACAATCATGAAAACATCAGAATTGTCGATCAAATGGTACTGAAAATCACGTACTCTAGACAACCTACAGCGAGGAATGTCTAGGTTCGACCCCCTCCCTAGTGTTGTGCTCGTGGATCTGCCCCCTTGCAGTGTAGGACACATGGTGACGTTTCACATACAGGAGGGAAGCCAAGATGTACTGCCCATGCACTGTAAGCAGGCCTAGGCGTTGGAAGATTGGCCTACAGTGTGCCCGGAAGTCACTGAAAGTTAAAACTCTCAAGGCCCTCTTCTGCAGGAGAAGAATGTCCTCAGCATGTGGAGATTGCCCCCAAAGGAGGATCCCATACTGGATGTGACTGCTGAAGAGTGAGTGGTACATCATCACCAGATGTTGGAGACTAAGCTTAGTCCTCAGCTTGCGCAGGAGATAAATGACCCTTGACAGCTTACCACAAACCCTTCCTATGTGCTGCTCCCAGCTCAGCCTGCTGTTGATGGTAAAACCAAGAAGAGTAAATGGCGCTGCATCCAAAACAGTCCTGTCGAGGGTACATAAGATGTTCTGAGTCTTCCCTTCATTCAGCAATAGTATGTTGGCTGCAAACCACTCCTTGGCCTCCTGAAGAAGGATCTGGGAACTCATCCTTGCACCAAGTGGTCCCTTTCCCTGACCAACCAGCATGGTGTCATCTGCAAACAGCAGGCTAGATCCCTGGAGATGAAAGTCGTTGACAGTCACAAGGAAAAGCAGTGGTCCAAGTACTGAGCCCTGTGGGACACCAAAAAAAATCCTTTCCTGAGAGGTGGCACCCATCATGGATACAACCTGCTTCCTGTCACTCAAATAGCTGGATAACATATTTCACGCCGCACTGTGTACTCCATACCTTGAAAGCTTCTTAAGGAGGACGTCATGTGGTACACAATCGAAAGCTTTCGAGAGATCGCACAGTATGAGGTCAACTAACTCTCGCCTCTCAAAAGCCCTGTGAACAGTCTCCACCAGAGAGATCAAAGCTGTGGAGGTGGATCTTCCCTTACGGAATCCGTGCTGCATTTCGCCCATCAACCCATTCCTCTCCATATAATTGGATAATTGCCGCATCATGATTGTCCCCAGGATCTTCCTAATTATTGGCACAATTGAAATAGGCCTATAACTGCTTGCCACCGCAGGGTCGCCTTTCTTGAAAATCGGAACAGTCCTGGAGATCTTAAGACAAGCCGGGAACACTCCACCTTGCACACACATTCATTCAACAGCCCAAGCAGCGGGTCTATCAGAACATCAATGACTCTCCTCAGAACGCTCACTGACAATCCATAAACGACCTAACTGTTGGAAGCCCGGAAACCCCTGACAATGTTCAAAAGCTAATCAGCATCAACTGTCCTGAAGACTCCCAACCTGGATGCTGATGCTGGAACTGACGTCACTGGATCTATGGCAGAGGCAGGGATGCCACCCACCAACTCTTCAATCGCACCAATGAAGTAATTGTTGACTTCATCTAGACTATCCTTACACTCCATCACCGGTCTCATCTTGTGGGAGTCATTGATGAGTTTCCACGCCGCCTTAACTGGATTGTGGGCCTCCCTTATAAACTGGATATTTGCTGCTTTCTTTGCCTTATCAATTTCGGCTTTATAGATACTCTTTGCCTTTATATAATTTTGGTATTTGACTCTACTCAAAGAAGCATTAGATTCTGCTTTATACAGGTTTTGCAATAAGAGAACCAGTGTTTTGATGCATTCCAATTCAGAAGTGCACCAGGTGATATGGTTTGAAGATCGATCGGTCACTGAAGTGGCGCCTCCAGAGCATGGTCTGAAAGTCACTGCTGAACAAGATTTTTCAAAGACGGAGGCAAAAATTTATTTATTTTCCTTGTCAAAAATCTGTAGTCAGCAGCCCAACCACAGGACAACCTTCTGGTTCCAGACTTCACCGCAATGCTTAAAATCACTGCATCATGGTCAGCAACAACAGGGTCCTGAACAACTACACTGAAGTTTGTCACACAATCATTTGTTGCTACACTGTCTAGGCAATATCGTTCCCTTGTTGGTTCCAAGCTACTCCAATACAGTCAAAACATCTTCAGAACGTTTCTGAGCTCAAGTGTTTTTGGGCAGTCAATATTGAGGTGGACATTAAAATCACACCCTATGTGCACACGATTTGCAATAATTGATTTGCACTTTGTGCATAATAAACAGATTAATAATTATTAATCTGTTGAAAAACTGAAACCTTGGGCGATTTGATGAAATTTTTACATGACTGTTTTCTGTAACTCTTAAAATGGCAACCGAATCTAGATCATATTTCTCTATTGAATAATAAAAATATTCTAATTTTCCAAGACATTAAGAAAGTAACAAAATAGATGGTACAATAAAATAAACCAAATAATGATAATGTTTATCAAACAAATAACACAACCTACCTTGTAGGAGAGAAAAGTTTTTAAATTTTTAAAAAGAACGTTTTGTACGGAGAGCTCCATGCCTGATTATACAAATAACTTTTTAACCATGAACTCCAGATTAAATACTTTTCTATTATCGCGTCTATTAATTATTAAAAAGTAAATCCATTTCAAATATATTATTCAACATTGATAAGAAAGGTTATTTTTGACATCTCGCATGCAGATGTTACTTGACCACATTAGCTTCGACAAACAATTTCCTCGACTCGACACAACTTCAACTGGTCAAGATAGTAAGCTTGAAGGAGAGGTGCTAATTGTGGCGCTTCGAGTGGCAGGAATACGCAAGTATTGGCGGGTCGTTTATCCACTTGAAGGTCAATTCACACATTGACGACAACGACACCGAGTACGACATTTTCGTTCTGCGCATGCGTCACCAGCCCAAGATCTGATTGGTCCATCCTTTTTGAAGAATGCTAGACTTCTGACCAGCTGAATTTCTAGGTTAAGTGACTAGGTACGAAATTTGAATGTTTGCTGTTCAGAATCGATTGTCAATTATTATTTATGTGTATTGAAATCGTCCGCTTTACATTATCAGTTATTCTTTTTTTAATACTGTCAATTTATTTTATACTGACATTTTTTTTTGTATTTCTTCTATTTAGCTGGTGAGACTTGAGAGCTTGATAGCCGACAGTGGTGACACAGAACGAAAATGTTGTTGTTGTTGTTGTGTGAATTGACCTTAAAGGACAATTCACACATTGATGACAACGACATTATCGTTCTAGGCATGCGTCACCAGCCCACTCTCTGATTAGTCCATCCTTGTTGAAGAATGCTAGAAAGTTCAGAATCAATCATTAGTAGCTATTGAGAAGTCAGGTGAGAAGGCTGTGTTTGTTGGATACTCTCTTATTGCTTATTGATAGTAATTCCGTATTTCCTGCAATACTGTTCCTCTGTAAATTCGAATTTTGAAATACAATAATTGTGTTTAAAAGTGCGAATTTGAATAAAACAATTGTAGAAATGTTGTGCAGTGCTTGTAATAAATTTGTGAGAGGGAACTCAGAAGTGAAGTGTTGTGACTGCAGCAGTAAATATCACAGGAGCTGTGTGAAAATGAACCTGGAGGAAATCAAATCTCTATCCAATAATAAAAAACATGGAGGTGTGATAAGAGCACAAGGAAAAAAAGACTTAGTTTGTCTATGGATGCAATAAGAAACTCAGGTGATTCCTCATTGCAGCAAGTGGTAGAATTGTTGATTAGTATGGGAGTGTAACTTAAAGTGGACTTTAAGAGCATGGGAAGGGATTTGGGGCAATCTATAGACTTTTGTCATGTGGATGTCAAGGGCATACTTAAAAAGATGGGAATTCAGGAAGGACAACTCAAAATGTGCCTAGAAAAAAAGACGCTCAAGCAATGGAAATCAAATTGCTGAAAAAGGAAATTTTTTTTGAGGATGATGCTCACATGAGTTCTAGGCTTGTGCATGGGTAATGAGAGTGGTGATGATGAGAGATGACGACTGTTTTTGGACAGTCGGGACTGACGGCTTTTCGTCTCCTCCAAAAGACGGGAGTGGCCGTTCCTGTCAAAATCCGTTCCAGCAACTGTATTTGATCTTGGAACCTTTGGATTATCAGACAGGCACATATCGCCCTCAGCTACGGACCACTCCAATATAGTAATATTACTATACAACTACATGATTGAATATAAACAAAATTTGATAACTTGGAGAACGATTTTCTCTGGTAATTAATGGCAAATAGGCTAATTCAAGACAATTTTCTTGAATCTCTAGCCAGGATAGGAAGCGACAATTTCACTGAAGCTCTGTTCCCGACAAAATTATGGAACAGACTCGCCTAACTAAGAAGAAGTGGGCTGGCAAACTCCCACCAGTGCTCCAGCAGAAACTACATAAATGATGAGTTACAATGTGCTGTGTGTGATCTGAATCAATATACTAGATCAAACTGCCTTGAACTGCATAATTATATTCATGAAAAAAATCTTCCAAGTATAGTGAAGTCAGTGAGCAGAGCCTTGGGTCATACAATAACTGATCAACACATTGATAACTGTCACCATCTACCTACATGTCAAAAGGAAAAGTACCACCAATCATAATAAAATTCAGGAGGAGGCTGGATAAAAAGGAGCTTCTGAGACTAAGAAGAATCAAAAAAGATTTTTCTACTCCCCACCTGAACCTGCCTTCTGATGTTCCTCTCTATCTCAACGAGAGTCTGTCTCCAGAGAGAAGGAAGGTGCTGGTGCTGGCAAGAGTGGCCAAAATGAACAAGGGATACAAGTATATTTGGATAAGGAACAGTAAAATACTGATGAGAAGAATCGTAGACTAACCGGTAATCACTCTAGAAACTACTCAAGATATAAATAAACTATGATATAATAATAATATGCATTAGTTCATTTAACTATAAATTACATATATTATTCTTTCGGACTCAAAAATTAAAAATGACCAATCAACATGAATTATTTTGTTTAGTTTAAAACATACAGAGTATGAGAGAAAATTTTGATTTGTTTTTAATTGAGCTGAATAGTTATTCAAGTAAACCAATCTGTATCGTTCGGACAGAGACTTGGATTTAAAGTGACGAGGCCCAACTCTACCCAATATCTGGCTACAACTGCTTTGATGATCCCTGAATGATTTAATTTCTTAGTGATTTGTTCCGATCTTTACAATGGTAAAATGCCCTCCAACTGTTGTATAGTTCCGCCACTCACAGCGCCACACATCCTTATGTCTCATCGTCAAGTCTGTGTCATCTGTCATCTGTGTCAATGTCGAAGAATCTTTTGTCGAAACTCCAGTGGCCTCCCGCTTCCGGCTTCCGCATGAATCAAATCAAAACTGTAGGAACCAATTCATTCAATCGGTAAATCGCGTTTGCCGTTTGAACGTGGTTTAAAAGTGCGGCACCTCTATTACAACAGCTTTTATTTCAGTTACTGATAGGAAAGAAATAGATATTAAAAATGTCCGGCAAAACCGTTTGTTCAGTAATTGGATGCGGCAACAACAACGGGAATACAATTGGAAAAGACGTTAAGTATTATCGTTTTCCTGGTCGTGATTACGAAATAGGAAGAAGAATGAAATGGATTTCCAATATGAAAAGGATTAAGTAAGTCTTTAATATCATTCAGAAGTGACACTTATGTTTTATTTTGATTTTTTTATTATAACAATATTGTTGGTGTTAGGTTAGAAAGAAAGTTGAAGCACAGTCTGTCCCATAGGCACTACTCACACCTAGAAACTTCACATCGAAAAGCAAATCGTCGCTCGGCAACTCAGCAATGCAGCAGTTGCTTGTCTACAGCCGCTACTCTAGTTGCCAGAGTTGCTGTTCGACTACTATCACAATATTCTCAAAAAGTAATTATTTAAAGAATTTTATAACTTATCTTCGATGTTTTGTAAGTTGCAGTGACCAAAAAATGATGAAATACTACTTTTTAAAGCAAATAATCCCACTTTTACAGTTTGATGTGGTTAGAATATCACCTTACCTCACTTTTCTGTACATAGAATCGGTCCACATTGCTCGGCGACCAGCATGTCAGATCGAAGAGCAACTCAGTTGCGCGGCGATGTAGTTTCTCATTCTGGAATCGCCTAGTTTGAGCGTCGTCATTTGAAAACACATGCTGCGTCGCTGAGTCGCCGAGCGATGAGTTGCTTTTCGATTTGAAGTTTCCAGGTGTGAATAGTGCCATAATGCCATTATAGTAGTAGGTACCACGGTATGTAGAAGAAGTATATCTTCTATATACCTTGTTAGGTAGGTACTATAATCTTGGATCTTTGCAACAAAGACACACACTACTTGTATGAAAACATAAAATTTTGCTCTTTACATTTTGAATCATCCCAATTCATGAATTCACATAGAAATAAACTAGTGTAGAATGCTGCTCCTTCCACATTTGGAAGGAGGATTAAACGGATTTAAGGATTTAAACGGTAAGTTATAAAAATCATCTATTATGACGCGGTTTCACAATACCAGTAGACGTGTAGGTTACTGGCAGCAGTTTGGTCATATGATCATCCACTCTATACAAACAAATAGGGCAATGCACACCATTCAGTGTTTGTTTGTGTAGAGTGGATGAATTATATGACCAATATGCCTGCCAGCAACATACACGTCTACTGGTATCGTATAACCGCGCCATAAGAAACTTATTTCATTATAATGTATCAATAGATTAGTAGCCTAGTTAGAATAAACAGTTTCAACAATTTTTGCTATGTAGGCCTGTGTATTAAAGTTCTTCAACATTTTACGTCTTTGATTCTTTTGGCGCAAAAGCACGCAAATTATTGCATGCTTAAACGCCCCTTCAGATACCTATTTTGGTATGTATAGTAATATTAATTTAAGTTGGTGGATGGCAAATGTTGTAATTGGTGTGGTGACTTGAAATAAAAAGACTTTTGATTTTGAGACAATAGCCTATAATACTTATTAAGATCAGAATGACAGACCATCTAAATTATACATTACACAGGACAGGCCTAACCGCCCAGACCACCAACCAGACCAACTTAAATACAACATGCTCTTTTTCTCTAATGAATAAAAATTTTTTCTCTTCCTTTTTCTTCTTTTTTTCTTCCTTTTCATTTTTCTTCATCTTCTTCTTCTTCAGTTATCTCTTGGTGCAAGTGCCCTTATTAACGGCGCTGTAAACTAGCAAAATAGCTTGTTAAAATAAAATCTACGATAAGTTGTAGTGTTTGGACGCGGCTGTACAGCGTTATATTTTTGGTAAGCTACAGTCCTGGGTTTTTGAAATCGGTGTTGACTGGCAAGCGTGTAGGTGCGTCTGTGCGCAAAACCAACATACATGTGTCTGTTTCTATCCATTCGTTTGATTCAGGTGCCATCCTTGAAAAACTTTACTCTAACTGGTTCTGAAAGCCTTATTTCTGTTTTTGATTGTGTTAATGCAGTTGTTTTGGTGATAGATTGTGTTGTGTATTATTGATAAATCAAATATGTTTCAGTCCTGACGGAACTCCTTGGTTGCCATCAAAGCATCAAAGAATTTGCAGTGATCATTTCATTACTAAAAGGAAAAGTAATAACCCTCTTCATCCAGACTATGTGCCTACGGTCTTTCCAAGATTGAGAAATAGCAATCTGAAGAAATCAAAAAGGTTAAAAAGATTACAAAACAGAAATTCGAAAAAAGTAAGTATTAGTTGCGCAATGAATAGTTTCTAACCACTAATATGTTTTGGAAGTTCATTATTCCATGGTATATTTTCTAATCTTAGAATTTGTCTTATTCCTATCCGAGACATAGGCCTATGTGTGGTTATGCATGATGATGATGATAATGATTTAATGATTAAGTCCTATTCAGTGTGTAATGTAGGACCTCCTACTCTAAAATTAATGGGCTATTAATAGTTGAGTGAGTTAATTTCCATTAATTCTGATATTTGTTAAATATATAAATTTTGTAGTATAAACACTGATAGAGAAACTTGTATTCACACAGATAGAAGAAAAACATAAATAAACTTACAATACAATAAGATGGAGATATTTCAGAGGCTGATCCCCTTTCATCAGTCCATGCTGTAGACTAGCATCACAAGTAGGCTAGTAGACATGCTGTTCACAGCATGGGCTGATGAAAGGATCAGCCTCTGAAATATCTCCATCTTATTGTAAGTTTATTCATGTTTTTCTTCTATCTGTATGAATACAAGTTTCTCTATCAGTGTTAATATTCAAATAGTGACTCTTTGTGATGTGATAAATTTTGTAGTAGATATTTTACACTTGTATTCTAAGGATACTCTAGTTTAAAGAATAAAAGATAACTTCTTGCGATACAGTACTTACAGTATTTTGAGTCACGGACGCGTTTCGAACAATGATGTTCATCCTCGGCGCTTTGAACTACGATTTAAACAATTGATTGTTTAAAATGGAGAATCATGAAGAATATAATAGTGATAGCGACAGTGACAACATTTGTACTCCAGAAGAACTATCAGAGATAGCAAAAAGTGTTTCACTTGATTTACTGCCACAAAAATCAAAACAATTATACGAACGTAGGTATCAGTTATTTTCCTCTTGATGCTCTAGTAGAAAAGTGAAAAAACTTTTGGAAAGTGTTGTTTTGGCCTATCTATCAGAGAATTCTAAAGTAATGAAACCTAATTCTCTACTACTGAGCTTACTAATTTGCGTGTAGCTGACATCGAGGATAAAGGCTCCGTATTAATTGTGAAAATTCGTGTCATAAAAACACACAAAAGTTGTATATTCACCATTACTGATGACGATGGATTAGATTCTTTGGACATTTTCAGAAAGTACATTAAATTGAGGCCTTCAGCTGTGACTACAGATAGACTATTTCTGAGGTATAATAGAGGTATTTGTACTAATCAAACTGTGGGCGTGAATTCGATTGTAAAAGTTCCTGCTGATATTGCCAGGTTTTTGAACTTATCTTATCCGCAGATGTATACAGGCCATTGTTTCAGACGCACTTTAGCAACTCTATTGGTTGAAGCAGGGGGCGACCTATTGCGGTTGAAGCGTCACGGTGGCTGGAAAAGCTCAACTGTTGCTGAAGGTTACATCGATGACTCTTTAAATGAAAAAATATCAACTGGGCAATTAATTTTAGGACAATCCCGAGAATGTGTTAATGAATCAACAGTGAAAGCAACAACAAGTGTTACTGAATCAATGAAAGCAACAACTGGTACTGAATCAATGAAAGCTACAAGTGTAACTGAATCGAATAACTTCCAAGAACAGAACAGTGAATTATTTGCAGGTTCAGGAATTGTCATAAGCAACTGTCAAAAGTCAAACTGCACTTTCAACATAACTATCAATAATCAAAAATGATATTCTTAATATTAAAAATGAAACTCATGAATCACAAAATATTTAGACTTATAATTTAATAACAATATTTTTCACAACATTCATTCTATTTAGGATAATTCAATATGAAAAGAGAATTGGAAAAAAATAGTTCATTATTAATTGAGAAATTTAGCCTAGCAAATATATCCGTAGACTAGGCCTTTATAATTGTATCAAAATAGTTATGATAACTCTTATTATTCATACCATAAATAATCGAAAAATAAATTTATGAATATCATTCTCCAAAAAATATTTAGACTTATAATTCAATAACAATATTTGTTTACATCATTCATTCTAATTAGGATAATCAATGTAAATATAGGATGATAGCATTCTTTGTTCAAATGATTTTTGATTAAATTTGTAAGCTTTTGGAAATTGATAGAAATTACATTGTGAGTTGGATAAAAGCTACTACTCTTTGTCAAATATATAATTATAGCCTACTGTAAAATCATATTTCATTGGACTAAATTACAAGTTTTTATGGATGGCATATCAGAATATTTGTAAATCTTGTATAACTTTGTTATTGTCTGTTCAAGTAATTATATGATTTCTATGTATTATGCTATTATGAGAATAAATATATTTCAATTGAATTAAAAAGAAATAATCAATTCAATTTATTAAAAATGGAAGAAATTATAGGACATTGCAGTTAATCAACTGCTGTGAATACATAATAATTAGAGAAACGAAAATCCAAAGAAAGGTTCTATACACAGTTTTGAAGACTTCTTCCACAGCAAATACTGTCAACAGAAGTAAATAGAAAGAGGATAATTGATGAATGCCACTGTACAAAACGTTGTGTCTGGGCGGGGAATCGAACCCGTACCTATCAATTTAATGGTAACTGTCACATTTAAAGGTAACTGTAGGAAAAATTTAATATGTTACACGTGCACAAAGTATCTTTGCTGCACTCAAGAAACTATTCCGCACTCGCCTGCGGCTCGTGCGCAGATGCAGCAAAGTGCTACTTAACGCACTAGGTACATAAATAACTATAATGTTTGCATATTATGTAAATCTTTCTTAAAGGCTATTTGCAATCATGTTTAGAATGCATTGCTTCAGTGAAGAAAATGGATAAGTAGCTTGCAGCTAACATTTCATTAACATAATCAGTTATTCCCATCCGTCAAATATGAATTTCCCATCCTGTAAATGAATTTACCTATATGCTTATAGAGAGTTACTAAGGAGTAGCTGTTGTCCTCATTTGAAAATTTCAAAAATTCGTAGCTTCGATTTTAGAAGTTACTGGAATATTTTGGATGAATTTTTTTCAAATAAATATGATTGGTTTAAAAATAGGCATTATTTTTACATTATTTTGATGCAATGATAACCAAGCTTCAGTCCCTTCCAATTGTTCACAAAGTCTCTCACTTGAGCGCGCTACTAGTATACGAGCTCACCCAAAATTCTCCAACATTGATGTTTCGATACGCCGATCTATGATGCTGTTGATCTTGGACCATCGATATTTTTTCATTAATTTCTATTTTCTATTAATCTCAATAAACAGTAGAAAACAGATTAGGTTATGTTTATGTTACAGTATAATAATTTCAAAATGCATTTTACTTTTATTTAGTCAATTGAATATAAAATATTTAATAAAATAGCAGCAGTTTATCTCTATACACAATACCGAAAATTGTTTAGTGCGCGGATGTAGACATAAATATGAAAATGTTAGCAGGTTTAGTTTTCCTCGAAATGAAGAACTTAGAAAAAAATGGTTAATAGCTGTTGGTCGTCCAGATTTTCCTCTATCACGGAGCACTGTTGTAAGTTGATCCTATTCACAGCAGTAGTGATATTCATTTAATTTGACGCTTGGCATTAGATAGATGGATAGAGATATCTCATTTTTCGACGTTGCTGATGACCGTAGAGTACGATGGCAAAGAAATGGCAGAGAAGATGCCAAGTAATTATTGCCCTGTAATAATGCAATTTTTGTCCCCAGCTAGTTCATACTTCATTGAATTTTAATAATCTATACGGGTTTTGTAGCGTAAAAATCCATTTAATTTGGCGGATGGCATTAATTTTTTTTGCCATCGGACTCTACGGTCATCAACAACGTCAAGAAATAATATCTATCTATCTAATGTGTTAAAATACGTTTACAGGCTGAATAAAATGGTATTTTATTCATTAACAAACTTTTATTCAACTTTAACTCTTTCAGCATATTCGCACTGTACAACCATATTTTTCAATGTTCAAACACCAACTAACTTATATTTTATTTACAATGAAACCATAGCAACATAAACAACATATCCAATACTTTTTCTTCTTTCTCAACACTTCCTCCAAAAATATTGGATCTAAATACTAACGCCAATTTTTTTTTTCTGAATCGCTTAAATTCTTTAAAATGCTTATTCCAGCAACGTGGAGCCTGCTGGAATCCATACAGCCTGCGTTTCAACTTACAAACTCTTCCAGTTCCATCCTCAAAACCTTCAGTTTTTTTTAAATATACTTCCTCCTCAAGAAAACCGTTCAAAATGCCGTTTTGACATCAAATTGTTTCATAATCATTCCTGAAGCTGCTGTTACAGCAAGCAAAGTTCTAATAGTATCATACCGGGCTACAGGACTGAATGTCTCTTCATAGTCAATACCATGCTTTTGGATGTATCCTTTAGCAACCAATCTTGCTTTGAAGCGAGTTTCATTTTCATCCAATTCTTTCGTTCGAAATACCCATTTATTTTGTACAACCTGCACTCCAGGTGGACGATCTACAAGATCCCAGGTATCCATTGTCTTTAATGAACTTAATTCTTCCTGCATTGCTTTGAGCCATTGCTCTTTGTCACTTGATTCAAGTGCTTCCAGTGTATGATTGTGGATCAGGATTACATTCAATATTAGCAAAATTGACAAATTCATTACTCATCATCCATTTTGGTTTTCTTTTTATACGTGTGCTGCACCGTTTTCTTCTATCTCATTTGGAACTTCAAAATGATCATCATTTTCTTCCCTCCTCATCTAAGAATTCTTGATGATTTTCTTCTTGTTGAGCATCATTCTCTCCCTCCTCATCAAATAATTCTTGATGGTTTTGTTCTTCATCACCTTCAGATTACCATTTTCTACCTGATTTTCTTCACCTTCCTGACTAAACTTTTCTACCTGTTCTTCATTACCTTCCAGATTACAATTTCCTACGTGATTTTCATCATCCACTTCTAATCTGGATTCACATTTTGACGAATCTGAAGCTGCTTTGTCTTTATTTTGAATAAAAATAATATCTCTTAGAATTTCAATCTTTTTGAACAATGTACATAAACCCTATACCCTTTGGTTTCTTCATCACACCCAACAAATATTCCTTTCTTACTTTGCATCCCATTTTAGACGTTTTCTTTGGGAATATGTGCCCATACTTCTGACCCAAAAATTTCAAGATGGTTTACATCAAACATTTTATCTGACCACAATTCATATGGAGTTTTTCCTTTACTGTTCCTGACCCTGTTCTATTCAGAATGAAAACTGCAGTATTTACTGCTTCAGCCCAAAACTTTTTCTCTAGTTTTTTAGCCTGCATCATAGTTCTAGCTGCTTCAACAATTGTTCTCATATCTCTTTCAGCCTTTCCATTTTGCTCTGGTGTGTAAACAACAGTTTTCTGATGAACAATACCTGTTTCATCAAGCAATCTCTTGACTTTCTCATTTACAAATGCTCTGCCGTTATCTGATCTCAAGACTTTAACATCATTGCCTGTAATATTGTTTGAAAGTGCAAAAAATAATTTCAACTTCCATAAAACCTCACTCTTTTCTTTAAGAAAGTAAACTACTCTAAAATTTGAGTAATCATCTTTAATCAACATGAAATATCGAGAATTCCCCAACGACTTGGTTTCCATTGGGCCACATAAATCCACATGTATCAATCCCTCACAAGTTGATGACGTTTCACTCAAACTCTGTTTAAAGAAAAGAAAATCTGTGTTGCTTTCCTTGTAGACAAGCTATACATTGATCTTGCTCAGAATTTTCAGAAAAACTATTTCATTTTTAAATATTTCTTTACTCTTTTAATGTTTTGGTGGCCTAAGCGCTCATGCCAGATTGACAAATTCTGATTTACTGTCGCATTTAGGACGTTAGCTGCTGCTGGTTCATGAGCAACATCGTGAAGACGAAATAACATGACAAACATTTTACTCCCTGCCGCTTTGCAATAGCACAGAGTACGATTATTTTTGACAAATTTCCATTCATATTTATCAGAAATCATTTTATAACCCTTATTTACAGCATTACAAACTGAAACAAATTACATTCAAATCTGGAACAAACAGGACTTTATCCAAGGTAGTAGAGACCCAATTACGCCCATTGTAACTCTGTAGTTTTATCAAACCCATACCTACAGATTTGATCTTTGAGCCATCACCTATTATAACCCACTGAGGTGATTTAAATTCTTCAAAATATTCAAAATAGCTGCGATTGTTACACATATGCTCAGTAGCTCCACTATCAACAATCCAATCATGCTCTGGTAAACTACTTAACATTACAGTTCCTATGAAAGCATTACTATTTCTCTTATCCTTTTCCAACTTGAAACGACAATTACTCATGATATGACCTGTTTTCTTACAAAAATAGCATTCCTTATTTTGATCATTATTATCAGCCGTTTTTCTAACTCTACAATTTTTCTTAAGATGCCCCATCTTACCACAACTGTAGCACTTCAAACCATTCCTTGCATTCCACTTCTTACTATTATCTGTATTTGTTTTGAATGCTGCGATTGTATTTTCTTCACTTCTGTTATCCAAACGTTCCTCTTCTATTAGCAATCGTGATAGTAGATCGCCAACTGTTTGCTTTTCTGTGGAACTGACTCCCATGCCGAAATGAAATGTCGGAATTTATCAGGGATAGTCATTAGTATTTTGTTATTATCATTTTGTCCGACACATTCTCACCATGCTGTTTCAGCTGGACTCACCATTTCTTCAATTTTACTAAACAATGTTGAAATATTTTCACCATCATACTTGTAGTTCAAAAACGTTGCTGAAGTAAATGGACACTAACATTAGATTTTTGTTCAAACACACTGTGTAATTTGTCCCACATCTCTGCAGCCGTTTCGCAATTTATTAGGTGGACAACAAATTTTTCCGAAATGCGAAACAATTACACTTTGTGCTTTGGCGTCTTTACTTATCCAATTTGATGGATTTTCTGCTGGCCTAGCCAATGTTCCATCAACAACTTCAAAAAGTTCAAGTCCACGAAGCATTACTCTCATTTGGAATTTCCAAGTCGACCAGTTACTTGCTCCTTCCAGCCTTATGAAGTTTGATGTCATTCCTTCCATTTTGAAAAAATTAACTGAATAATCAACCGTGTATGTCCACGTCTTACTTATTCAAACACAAATACTTATTCGTATTTTGTTTTCCAGTTTCAATAAATACCCATTAGTGTCTGGGCCCATAACCTGTTAAAATACGTTTACAGGCTGAATAAAATGGTATTTTATTCATTAACAAACTTTTATTCAACTTTAACTCTCAGCATATTTGCACAGTACAACCATCTTTTTCAATGTTCAAACACCAACTAACTTGTATTTTATTTACAATGAAACCATAGCAACATAAACATATCCAATACTTTTTCTTCTTTCTCAACATAATGTCATCCGCCAAATTGAATGAATAGCCGAATATTATTGGTACAGACTGTCCCTACAGAGTCTAAATCTGAACTTGTGTTTGATTGTTGAGTCCATTGAGAAAAAAGTTATTTTTAATTTGAAATTAGATTGAAATCTTAGTAACTTGGCTATTCCAAGACTTGCTCTTTCGTCTTTATGTCGAGTTTATGCTTATTACTGAATAAATAGGTAGACCTATCTCCGTAAAACTGTAACTTGATAGATTGCTTTTCATTTGGTTGGATGTTTCTCTTGTTCTCCAGTGAGAACAAACTTCCGAGCAAAAAGTTTTAAACTAAGAATAAGTCTAATTTATACTTGTTCGTGTAACCATTTGAAATTAATTCTCTCGTGTCTCATGAGTAGTTTTTTTCAGGTTTGTTCCAAACATTTCCGAACTGATGATATTATAAATGAATTAAGCGTGGTTGACCGTGAGACTGGAGATTTGCTGACAGTACCTAACGCGAAGCCACGATTGAAACCAGGTATGTGTGCTTTCTATACCAGGTGTATTTTAGTTGAAATTCAATAATATTATATAATTTATTTGTCATTGTATCAACTTTGAAAAATACATGGACATCGTCAGTTTGAGTACAAAGCAGTCACACAAATACTCAGACAACATTATATAAAAGCACATAGCCTTCACAAAATAGAGGAACACAAAATTAGTACAAAGTTGAGACCATCCAGGCTCATGTCCTACCACTCCTGAAGTGAATAAAGTGGCTTTGATTTCAACCACTCCTGCATTGTACATTTAAACTTCCTAAAGGTAACATGTCTAGCACTTAATGGTAATTTATTAAATAATTTTACACTCATATAATTGAAATTCATCTGGGTGTTGGATAGTCTAGCATGTGTTACCTGCTGCAGTTGATAGCTATTTTTTGTCATGTGGCTATGAATGTTACTACTTCGTGTTAGGTCATTAAAATTACATTTGGCATATAACAAGCAATGCAGTATATAAAGACACGGAACTGTGAGAATATCTAATTCTACAAAATGATTTCTACAAGTTTCGGTTGATGGGATGCCAACAATTCTTCTGAAGGCCTTCTTTTGCCATAGCAAAACATCTTTAGCTCCAGGAGAGTTGCCCCATAGTAAAATACCATATAGAAGGGGAATATGAAAGAAAGCATAATAGGAATTAATCACCAGTGCTATGCTGGTACAGCTCATCAGTTTGCCCAGTAGATAAGTCACTCTGGATAATCGTTTACAGAGATTCATAGTGTGAGACTCCCAATTCAGCTTAGTGTATAGATGTATACCTAAAAACTTAACAATTTTATTTTCTTTTTAATAAAGTTCAGTTTTAATGAATATGTCCTAAAATACAAAAGAAAGGTGTACACTTAGTTCCTGTAGCACCTAGGATATTATGCAGGGTAGAAAAGTTGCAACACATCATTTATATTATATTATTGCCGTGAATGTTTTTGATGAAAGGAGAAGACATCGCTCGATAATTCTTGAATTCCTTACTTGAAGAACAATAATTTCATGTTAGCTTTGAGGCCATGCTTCAAAAATCTTTCCTCACAGAGACTTTGAATAGTCTTGTTAGCTTCTCCATGAACTCTTTTCTTCGACTGATTTCTTATTTCGATATTGTATCCTGGCGAAATAATAAAATTAATTCACTTCAGGTATCTGAGGAAGTCTGTTGTTCTCTTTCCTTCACTTTGTGATAAGTCGTCAATGAATATTGAGTTGAATATTTATTTAAAAAATGTTATATATGTTCACAACCAATTATAATTTGATTTTGTGTTATGTACTATATTCACTAATGTTGATTATAAGATCAGTGCCTTCAATCTTTCCTGAGTTGAATATTTATTTAAAAAATGTTATGTTCACAACCAAAAATTATTTCATTTTGTGTTTTGTACTATATTCACTTATGTTGATTATAGGATCAGTGCCTTCAATCTTTCCTGACTTACCAGCAACTGCGTCAACTTCAAAAACTGCGTCAAGTTCAAGAACTTCGCGAACTTCACGCACTTCAGCACGCGAAGAATTTGCAGATGACGACCAAGATATAGAAATCTCCCTCATTGATGATGCTCTGAATGACAGAAACAGTTGAGTAATTCTTTTTATGCGACTAACAATATTGTGGAATTACTGTAATCTCATTGAAGGTGGTTAAACGGACGGACGATGCACAATATAAAGAAACCATGACAATACAATTTGAGAGAGAAACGACAGGGGCTCAGGCCAAAACTTATGACACTGAATTTTTTTAATAAAATTTTTAAAAAATAAAAAAAAATTAAAAAAATATATATAAATTTTTCTTTTTTAAATTTTTTTTTATTGTATGGCTTTTATTGGTGGGGAGTCCCTTATTGGTAGGTTCCACCTCGCCTCATTACACAATTTTTTTGTGTCTTTTTTTCTGTCGGTCACCCATCCGAGAGCGGTCTCGAATGTTTGTTACTTAACCACATGATTACTTAGCAACCGCTCTCACCGAGTGACTGAAATCTTGAAAGTCATTCAATGAATATAGAGAGCTGCTTAAACGGATATCTGTGTTTATTATCTGTAGATCTAGTTTTCATTTATATTCACAAATCTAAAATTGTCACTTTTCAATATAGTTACGATTATCATTATTATTTTTATATTCTTAAATTATTTTTTAATTATTATTTTCCGCCAATTATTTTTTCCAGGTGGTGATTCGTTCTTTTTGGAAGAAGTTACAGAATATAAACCAAAGGATCCGTTGTCTTTGGAAGAAGTAGCAGGATATAAACAAAAGGATCCGTTGTCTGTGGAAGGAGTAGCAGGATATAAACAAAAGAATCCGTTGTCTTTGGAAAAAGAGACAGGACATGAATCGCTCTGTAGAATTTGTGGCCAAATGGAATCAGATTTGATGTTTTTGTATTCCGGTCCTGCTTTTGAGATGGGGCTTCTTAGAAAAATAGAAGATTATTTGAAAATAAAGGTTAGTTTTCCTGTATTAAATAAAATTTTTCCTTATTAAATAAAATTCACGTGAATTGGTTTTAGAAATCACTTCAGTTTCTCGCCTTTACTTGTGTTGAACAGCTCTTGGAAGTAGATTGTGGTGAAATTTTATTGGATATATCTAGGATGCAAGAAGGGTAGAAGCAATTGTCAAATAATTGTGAAGAAAAAACATTTTGTGAGTGGGGATAATTCACCGTATTATGGTAAATATGAGCAAGGTTTCTAACCATATAGATCCGAATCAAATTTCAACACGATAAAGAGTATTAGTTTTTTCACTGCTCATTCTGCAAACATACATCTACAAGATTAAATTCAGAATGAAGAGTAATTAAAAGTATTGAAATAAAAGGATTTTCTACGGTAATAATTTTCTGTTTAAGCTTAAGTTAATCATTTTAGTTAACTTGACACTTTTCATTCAGACAAAAATTATCTACAATTTCTATTCAAAGCTATGCTTATTGGTGCATGTATTAATCATGTTAAACCTGTTTAAGCTCAAGAAATAATGATTATCACCATATTTTGGCAAATATTTGAAAAACCACTGATAGAAACTTTTAACTAGTTTTATTGAATTTCTCATCCTTATTTGCATAAGTTCAGATCGTTTTCATGCTCCTTTTACTCACTGAAGAGTTTTAAAATTTTAGATTTTAATAATATTAGTTCCATTTTTACCTTGAAAATCACATTTAATCGCAAATTGTGACACTGGTAATCATGCTAGTCGTCTGAATTTGGTCTCATCTGAAATCGGAAGAAAATGGGAGTTTGTTACGTTATAAAAACATTATTGGGTAGTTTTCGAGAAAATTGCATTTGAAATTTTGGAACTTACTCAAAAAATCACTCTTTTCGAACTTTGATTGTTAATAGAGAATGCTCAGTGATAGATTTTTACATGAATAATAAATTGAATCATTGTAGAATTATATGCTCTTTTCAATAATGGCCTCAAAATTGATGAGTGGTTCTCGAGTTATTGAATAATTTAATGGCCTTAAGTTGGCATATTTACAAAATATCGAAAAATCAATACGTAGGCTATCTCGAAAACGAAGGTCGATAGGAGAAATGTTAACGAGACATTTTTTGTTCGAAATTTTATGTTGAATCTATGGTTAATGGCTGTAAAGACCTTGGTATAGACCTCTGTTCTCTAAATAAGGGTAAAACCCAAATTTCAAGGCCATACGTAATTGAGTAATGCATCTTATAAATTTGAATTCTGTTCTCATTTGAAGTTGGTAGCCCAAAATAAAATTGTGATTTATAACCTGGTAAAACGGAAACAAAATTGAATTAAATGCCTCCCGTTCGCCTGCTTCGTACAATGCTGCGCCATGTCTACTAACTATATCCCACTTTATCCTACTGAGCAGTGATACCAAATTTTCTTGCTAATTCTAATCAGTATTAACGGAGGCTGAAGCTGATTGGGGCTTTATCAAGATCACCCTGTTAAGAGAATTCCTTTTTTCATTAACCTGATTATCCGATAAAAGCAACAGTTTTTTAAAACAAATTTTTGAGTAAGTTACCAGCTTTCTGGCATGTTCAATATTTGTATCAGCCACGTTAAAATTTTGAAAATAATTAAATTCACCACCTTAAGCCTTCTTGTTTCCATACGCAATGCCCAGCTTGGAGTACGCTTGCTAACAATCTTTTGAAAAAACCGAGTTAAAGTTATTTGTATGTGTGTGCTTGCTCGTTTACAAAAGAAATGATTTTAAATTGGTTCAGAGATTTTGAAAATAATAATAATTATTCATATTTGTGTTTTTACAACTGATTATAATTATTTTTTTGCAACATTTTTTTTCAACTGAATGAAACTCGGTTCCATATCTTGTTTACAGATTGATGAGAAAGGTTATCTACCAAACAATATTTGTAAATTGTGCATCGCCAATCTTAATTTTTGCGACCGATTTATAACCAAGGCTAGGAATACCAACATAAAACTTCATGAGAAGTATTCAGAGCAAATGGAGAAATTCGTACAAAATGTAAGTACCGGTATGCAATTTCCACACAAAATTGTTTTCTAAAATTTTATATTTACATTTTTTTTTTAATTTCCTAAAACATTAGCCGATACTCTACATATTATGTTTTAAGCTGAGTAGGCTGAATATTTTCTATAGCAATTTTTTTCAGATGACACCCATTTGAACTTGTGTAGAATTTATCATCTCAATTCAGATGTTGTCTTCATAGTTTTAATAACTAAAGCTGAGTTTACACTATGTAACTTGATTAATATACTTGTTACATGTAACAAGTTTTCTGTAACTTTTGTTATATAACAAAGTTATGTAACTTTTGTCTTATAACAAAAGTATATTATTTTGTTATATGACAAGTTACATGTATTTATAACAAAAGTATATTATTATGTTATATGACAAGTTACATGTATTTGTAACGTTTTTGTGAAACTTTTTATATAAAAAAAGTTTTATAAACAAGTTACATAGTGTAAACGCAGCTTTACGTTGATTTGTTTTGGCATACCCTGGCAGAATACTCGAATAATGTAACTGCAATTTCAGATGTCATAAGTTGCTGAAGTATTCTGCTAAACTAAACCTAGTAAATATTTCCACAATGCTTCTTGTAAAAACACTTCAGGCATAATTTAAAAACGTGTGTTAAAATTGAGTTTCATGTGATTGCACTTTTTAATATTTTCATATCGCCATATTGAGAGAAATTAATATCTGATTTAAAAATTACAGGAACCACCAATGTCGTGTCAGTATTGTGATAAGGTTTTCAGGAGTCCAACTCTCTTGAATTTGCATTTGACAACACATTCTACAGCTGCTGTGTTTCTATGCGAAATTTGTGGGGCAACATTTAAAAACGCCGAGTTGCTTGTTAGTCATAAGCGAACCCATCTTGATTTGAACGAGAGGAAGAAACATGCTTGCACCAGTTGTGATAAAACCTTCCGATCAAAGTAAGATAAAAATGCTGAAATGTTAACATGTCGTCATACAATACACTCACAAAAGACACACGCACAAGCTCACTCGGTGTTTACATTCACTGGCTGGTTGCGGTGAACAGACTATAGTCATATACTTTCAATGGAATTATTTTATAATCTTACAAAATTAACAAGCAAAGGCCTACTGGAATTATGTGTTTAAAAGTTTCTTTTCAGATATTTCTTTGCTACACAAGCATAATTATACACACTATAAAGTCATTGAAACTCAGATTAGAGAGTCACATCGTAATCAATTGTTTTTTAAGGATAGTAATTTTTTAGTAGTATTAGTAGTGATAGTTTTGAATTGAATTCATTTTTGAAAATGATGAAGTAAGTTTGAGATATTGTGAACTAGTTGGCCATTAAACTGCACCAGGCTCTGAAAATGGTCAATATTATTGATCAGTGTATATGGCTCTTCGTGGATATCTGTGAGCCTTTGTAGGTAATGAAAATGATGAAGTAAATCGGTACCGTATGATAAAATGAACCGAGTTGCCACTAACACGCCATAAACATAACCTTAGAACGGCCATAGTTTGAGCTCTTCCTCACAAACTTTATCCATTTCTGTTGATAAAATACTTCTGCATGAATACTTTTCTCACAGCGTTTAATGGTTTTTTAGGTTTCATCTGCTGGAGCATGCCAATTGTCACTCGAATGTGAAACCTTACACGTGTTCGACCTGCAACAAAGCATTTCATAGACGCGCCCAACTGCGACAGCACTCTCTAGTGCACAGAGCTGGAACTACGCTGAGGAACACATGCATCAAATGTGGCAAAACGTTCTCTCGTCACTCTGGCTTGCGCATGCACATGCGCCGTCATGAAGTAGGCCGCACGTTCAAGTGTGCGCTCTGTTCACTCAGTTTGCCATCGATCAGTGCCCTGCTCTCGCACCGTAAAAAACATCAGTCATGCACAAAACTGAAGTCAGAGCTAGGTAACTGTGCAAATTTATTTATTTCTTTTCTTAATGTCAGCTGAATTGAAGCTGAAGGAAGTCGCAAAAATTTGAAACCAAGCTATAGTGCTTTTCATCCTTGAAGACCCCTGAGCGAAGAGACAGTCCCGCACCACTTACCCAGCTAGCAAATCATATGCCTGCAGCGTTGCTAATTCTAACGTACACTTACTTTTATGATAGTGATTATCACATGTACACGACTATAGTTTGAATAAAACAAGTTGTGACTTGGCCTGGTGCTCAAGAACCACTCACTAGAACTGTTTTTGTCAGAAAACGACCGATTATCTGAAATGCTAACATTAAATCAAATGGTCAGCTGTTCGGATATCGGACTTTCTTACAAAAACGTTTCTAGCGAGTGGTTCTTGAGCACCAGGCCAAGTCACAACTAGTTTTATTCGAACTGTAATTTCTGATTACAGTGTCGACGTTAGCCTCGACACTATGTACTAAGGGCTCTCTATGCTGCTAACCCGCTAACCTGTCGAAACAAACGTTTGTCGATGCTACGGTAGCCACCCGTTTTAGTCTAGGACTTGGCTAAATCCCGAGCTCATGAACCGGCCCTAAATGATAAAAAATTCTAACTTGGAGATGAGTTTTTTTAATGAATTTCATCAATGAGTTTTTTAATCGGACTTGTAATTAAGTAACTGTTGATTTTTTGGTAAACTCAACCAGATATCACCAGAGATTGATAATGGTGTAACAACCGAAACTGCAGTATCTCGTTGTTCTATTAAATATGTGGTTTTGACAAATTCTATTCTTCTTATTCAGTATTCAACTGTTGATTTAGTATTAAGATGTAACTTTATCAAGTTTTAGTGTTGATTTTGATGGTAATTTCACCGATACATCTATGAAATTCAATTATTTGATTTCATAATCATTTGCAAATGAATTTGAATTATTAACGAATACAGAATGGTATATAAATGGCTCTTAAATTCTGAATGGTAAAATGTTGTTTTCACTTTTGACTTGTGTGAGGAGTTTCTCAAACAAGTATCTCATATCTCATGTATCCAAACGTAAAAACGTTCCTCATTATTGACTCATCCTCTGTCTGCTCTGTTTGGGTTGCAATAGAAATCTAATATGATCTCAAGCCACATAAAAATCTGCTTTTTACAATGAAATAGTAAAGTTGAAGATATACGGAAAACAGTGGAGAGAAAGCTGTTCAAGTTCAGTTACAGTTAAAGCTGGGTTACGTGTTATGAAACTAGACCAAAATGGTGGGTGGGTGCGTCTTTGAAGAGCCTTACCTCAAACCATGATTGGAGTTAGTTCACTATTGGGTTGCACCAACCGGGATCAACTACTTTTAATCAGCTGATCTCATTTAATCAGCATTGTGTTGATCCTGGATCAAAATTGATGCAACCCAACATATAAAGTGACCACTCTATTAGCAGTGAATAAGGAATCTGCCATACACTGCCCTGAGTAGGTTAGTGCACTTTTAAGAAATAATCATGCCTTCTAATGTTGCTTTAATCTGATTGAGCAGTGATGTATGGAATGATCGTTTTTCAGACTCGAAGAAATCAACTGAAACGTCGCTCACAACTGAAAAGTCACCTGGAAAAGATGAAAAGTTCAAATGCAAGTATTGTGAAAAGCTGTTGTCGAGTCGATCTGCGCTGTCTTATCATCAGAAAGCTTTTCATGGCGGTAGCAAGCCTTACAGCTGTCAGAAATGTGATAAGAGGTTTATGTCTGAAGGATTGAAGCGTATTCATGAACATATTCACTCCGATGTTAGTCCTTTTATGTAAGTTAGTTTTAAAACTATGATTATTTGATTCTACTATAAATTTGTGAATAACAGTGATTTTAAATATGATGCTCGTAACGCTATTTGGGTGATTGATTGATTGATTGATTGATTGATTGTTTTCTTTATTTCCTGGAGGCGAAGTTAGTACGCAGCCCTCTCACACTTAACCCTATACAATTATAATTTATTATAGTTACTAAGACTTAAAGTTGATTAATTTGTAAATTAATTAAAAAAAATTAAATAATAAATTAAAACAAAATAAAATTATAGTATAAGTTAAAAACATAATTATGCAATTATATAAACAGAACAAAATATTTTATCGTTGAGAGAAAGAAACAGAAAGAGAGAGAGAAAATTAAAATATCTCATTTCTAGATGAAAAAAAGAAAAATAATTCAAACCATCAAGAAAGTTTCAATATTGGAAAATTTTTACAAAAGGAATAAAAATAAATAAATGCCCATCATATATTATCATGAAGCACACTCACACACCACACACACACACGAATACCTAACCTCATTAATGCCTGATGTCACCGCAAAACCGCTGCGCCGACAACGGCCTCTATAATTCTGACCGGCGCTGGCAAACGGTTCCAGACCAACATCCACAGAACGACCTGTTATTACAGTGCGATGGATAGTATGCTCAACAAACTCCACCATGTCTCGTGTTAATGTCTCCAAGAAATTGGAATTTCATGCTGCTATTTGGAGTTTTAGTGGACAGAATTTGAGGAGCAACAGCAGGATAGATTCTGCTGCTTCTGAAGTCAGAACGCCAATCTGAGTATAATAAGGACTAATATGGGCGTTATCCAGTCCAAAGATGATTACAGTAGTTCTGGGCCCCTTTGTAGTCTTTCAGAGAGAGTCACAGTCATGTCCTGAATAACTATATCTCCATAGTAGAAATACGGAAATATCCGTACGGGTGAGAGAGAAGAGATTGTATAATAAGAGTGTATAATTATTGGTGTGTAAGGGTCCATGATAGTGTGTTAGAACATTTTTTCCCGCCACCACTCTACTTTGCCCAATATTTTAAATGCTGATTTTGGGCTTACATGCAAACTTGAGTCCATTCGCTCTTTTATAGAACTTCCTTTGAGAGTAACGACACTGAGAAATCACTTTTTCAACGTTAGAAAGTACTTCTCTACTCTTGGTATTGTTTGGAGAGCTTGAATTATTCATTTGTAATGAAAATGATGATAGAATTTTTGTTAATTTTAATTTTCCAAAACCCGACAATATCATTAGAGGCCATTTTCGAGATCCGTTGGACATACAAACAGAAATTTGATTTTACTAGAGATTGATAATGGTGTAGCAACCAATATAGTACAGTAATATAAAAACCGTCCGTCTCCCGTGTTTCACCCTGTATAATAGGATTGTAACTAGATTTAGTATTCTATTAGTACAGTACGTTACTAGGCTGGAAACCCCTGTTTTGTCAGTGAATGATACGGAACTTTATTTCTGAAAGACGAAAAATATCTTACATAACTCGTCTAGGAAAGTGATTAAGTACTCGGTATGTTAACTCTCCACTCGGCTTTCTGCCTTGTGGATAAACTAACCTACTTGTATTTAATGACTTGAATACTTTGTATTTTAGTTTTCCCAAACTTGTCACAAAAATCATTTCCAGACAACAAGTCACCAGACAAATGAGTGAAACTCTGTAACCTGATGTAAAGTGACTGTGAATAATAAATACATGAATTCTAATTTTTACATTTTCAGATGTACAATCTGCGATAAGGCTTTCAAAAGTCCAACAGTATTAAATCAGCATATGAGGGATCATTCAATTGTGACAACGTACGAGTGCCCACATTGTGACAAACGATTCAAGAGGAAAGGAAATCTGAGCATGCATGTACGTACGCACACGGGCGAGAAACCATTCGCTTGTGTTGTGTGCGCTCAAACATTCGCCCAGAAAATGACAGTTTCAAACATGTTGCAAGACAGCATTCTAAACGAAGCGAACAGCTTGAACTTTCTTCTGACTCTAGTGATCCCAAAACCAGTGCCAGTAATGAGTTGGACGATCATGAGGACGAAAATCACATGATTACCATTGATAGAGAAGAAGCGTGATTCATCACTCAAACACCAAAAGACTTGAATCATCATAAGCCTTATTTATTATTCTATGAATAAAATGATATTAACTTGAAACTTACGATGTCATTCATATCAAAATACAATAATTATCTCTGAAAATGTCACCAGAATACATATTTAAAGAAGTTACGGACGTACTGGCGCGGACGATCGCTACGCTACGGATGAAAATCAGCTGAGCGGCTGATAAAATGATAAACGTCGCCATCCGCATTGGTGTGACCGCCTTTGGACGAAGCTATGTAAATTAAACAGAGAGTTACGTTTTTGGGCTGAACGTTGCTTGCATCCGTAGCGTAGCGATCGTCCGCGCCAGTGCGTCCGTAATTTAAATGTTCTAGATATTTTGATTCGATGTCACACTCATAAGAGAAATTCAGATATCTAGAAAATTTCAAATATTTATTTTTGGTTACATTTTCAGAGATTAATTAAATTTTGATACGAAAGACATCGTGTGAAGATAATTATAGTTCAGATACAGTAATATGTCCTACATATTACAGTATATTATGATGAATTTATCTTTATGAGAAACAATGTGTCAAACATACATTGACAAATATAGGTATTAAGCTTGAATAAATTTTCTGTTTTGATTAAAAATATTAATTTACCACAAGTGATCACTACAGTTATTCCAAAAGTTTTAGAGCCTACCAGGAATGTTAGTAAGGTTGAGTGAAATTTTACACTCATTTTGATTTTATTCTATCTATAGACTTGGGTGAACCTTCTCTTCATCGAGAAAGTCGTTAGGATTTTTGATACCGTAATTACTATTTTAATCGCTAAATTTCGATTATGGAGTGTGTTAATAATTATCATTCAATTGAATTTTACAGTAATTTTCAAATAATAATAATTTAGAATGTTTTACGATAAATTTCACGTTTAGTTATAATATATGATTGATTACCGTACCTGTATTACTCAAGTAAATACATTTTTGTGACTGTTACTATTTTATACCATTGAGATTATATTTTAATTAATCTGCGAGAAACCTTAGTCGTGTTTTTGTAATTAAGATTTCCAATTTTGAATTTTTTGTCATGGAAAAATGAAAGAAGACTATTTTATTAAAATTACAAGTGTATTTTTAAAAGATCAATCATTATCAAGATTACAAGTATTAAGAGAACCAACAATTTAGAAAATAGATTTATTTCCTAAATCAACTTATAAAAAAGATGAGGGTAGTCATTTTGACTCAATCACTTCTGAAATACCATACATTCCGTTCAAAAGACGTCCATAGTTCTGCGGTGCTGAGTCTTTGGGAGGTAGATATGGGCCTCTCTCGCCGTAATATACGTATCTAAACTGTAAATTAAGGATAATATTTTTAGAAACATTTAAATGCTCAATTATCATAATGAAATATAGAATAAAAATAGATTTGCAGGATTACTTCAGAAATTTTTTATAATATTATAACTTTTATTCATTCTTCAAAATATCCATCAATTTAAAAAGAAATAATCGAATGGCATTTTCCCTGCAACAGGCAAACAACCAGTTGGTTCACTTCTGGAAATTTTATTTTCAATAATATTAAAATTGTTTCGAGAATAATATTTGGATCAACAGTAAATAGTTGCTCTTATTTTATTTTTAAACAGTAACATATCGGGTCCTTGAATACATCGTTGTATCGGTTTATTTTCAAACGATAATCATGAACTGGTACCAAACGTTTCAGAAAAATCTTGTAGAATTGTATAACCTTGAAAATTCAATTTCTAAACTGCAAATGGCGGTATAAGTCAATGAATATGAATAAATTTACTCTCATTTCAACCTTGTATTAAAATAATGGATAAGTGAAAATAAAATTCTAAATCACTGCAACAATTTTAGCAATAATGTTCATTTTTAATTTTAGACCATCCATACATATGAAAAATCCTATACAACAACTTTAAAAATAAAGCGATCAGAAGGAGTAAACTGGAATACCTGTATGTTCATAAGTTTTTTTCCAAAGGTATTACAGGCCTCTTTGAAGAGAATTTTGTGAACAGACAACCCTGGCTTTGAACCTAAGAACACAGCGATGCCATGCGCGAAATGAGAACATTTCTCATTAAATGTATTTCTATTGCACGAAATGCAAAAAATAGTAATGCACAAGTGCATATTTCTGGAATAAAGTTGATACAGGTAGTCGAAGCACCCAGTAGAGCGCTCTGGCGACAGTTTGATTGGCTCCTGACAGCCGGCACGAAGATGGGGCAGGGAGGGGTGGGGAGGGGTGGCTGACCCGGAGGCTGGACCCCGTGGCTGCAGCGTCACGTGAACGACGGAGCGCCTTCGGAGGGTCACCGTGTGCACACGCATCAGCTTCGCGCAGCAACGCCTTTGGGCGCCTTTTGTTGCTCTAAAAACACAAACAACGTACACTATTCTCACTCTCAAATCATTCTTCATAGAAATACACCACCCAATTATATTAATTACCTTCGCCAATAAAACTGAGGTTGTAAATAAAAGATACATTATAAGCCACTAACAATTGTTCAGGAAGTGTATTTTTTTACTGCAGTGTTTAATAAATAAATACCGATTCTGGACTAGTTTATACCCAAAGTGAAAACTTATATTCAGATGGAATAATTTTGATTTTAACTTGACTTGAGTTTTTTATAAAATGGAGCTTCTAATCAACTTTTCATTTAAACCCTATCAACACAGTAGGCCTAACGATATTGAAGGCAAGTTGATATTAGTGGTGACTATAAATTCAAACAACATACAATAAAAACAGTTTCAGTGTTTCACTTAATTGTATATTACAAGTATGTTTGGTATAAGAAAACAGACTTCGGGTAAGAATCGCTGCTTCATCCTAGTTACTTAAAAAAATAGTAAATAGCAGACTATATCACGTAACAAGGCTGGGAAATTTGGAAGAAGGAATAACATGATTTATGCACCAGTCGATTGCAGAACTAACATAAGAGCAAGGACACACCTACTTGGGCGAGTTAAGTATGATTTTTAAAAATCTTGAAAATTTAGTTCTATTGACACAAATCTGAGATTGATAATGGAGAACCTACAAACCGAAAATTGTCTCTCTTTGTTTTAATAAATTTAATGTTACGTCATTTAATTGTCTTACAAATTTTACTATGAATGATCATTATAAAAACTTCAAAATAAGGATTGGAGCTCAACGATAAAATCAATCAGTGAGGAGAGCAATTCACAAAAAAATTCATAAAACTATTGAAATAATAAATTAACTACTTATTTAAATTCAAACATTGTGTGTTATACAAAACTTTACATTGAAACTTATATAACTTAACTTGTAGTTTGAAACTTCATAAGTTATAAACCTACAATCTTGTTCATACAAAAACTTATTCAAATTAAAACTGAAGTTGATCTTGAAAACGACTGGCAACTTCGGTCATGTTGTAGACTGCGAAAATGAATTGATGTATGTAACCAGTCGCGCCTACGAATTATATTAACCCTTTGCCCGCTTGTATCCACTGTGGCTGGATACAGCAGTTTTCTCAACAGCTCTGAACATAAAAGACGGATTTACCGTCACGGGATTACCTTCCCGTGAGCTCTCATATCCAGCATTGCTGCCTTATTTACACACCATTTTAAAGTGTGTCCAAGATGACGAGACATGATCTAGAGTAGAGCATACCTGCAGGGACAAGGAAAATAGAGCGGCATATCGCATCCCGTGACCTTGTTGCCATTGTCCTTGACAAGGCCGCCTCCGGACGTTTTCAGCACTTTCTCAGGCCCTGAACACATGAAGCGATGGCCCCTCGGACACTCGTACTCCACTCCAACGAATATCTTCACCGAAAACTCGGTTAAGTCTGAAACGAAAATCTTCTGTCATCACTCAAATCATATATTATAATTGCAGCTCGATAGAGGGCAAGACTGTAGATGCTCACAGCCAATAGAGTGATTGCATATTATATAGAGTGATGTTCATTGTATGTTTGTTATAGATTCATCGATAAGCTTAAACGGTCGGCTGTAGCTGTATGTAGTGAATCCAATACTTATAGAGGGGGATCATAAAGTTTTATCCGTATTAGCTGCGTGGGTATATTGTTTTCTGGTTAGAAACTCTACACGAATTGTGTAGTACTCAACAACAAAGAAGGTATTTTCAACTCTTACTGTAATGAATCTTTAGGTAAATTTCAATAAATTGTTTTCGAGTGATTGAGTATTTCATTGTATATTTCACTGCGCAGGGATTTTTAATTCACCCCACATATATTATATTACAAGACGTTTGCAAAACTAATGCCAGCTCGTGTAAAGGATATAGTTTACCAATTTTGAGGCGGGCTGTGCTAAAACAATGGTTAGCGGTTCTATTTGTGGAGGGTTTTTCCAAGTATTTTAATTGGGTGACCTACTTTTCAGTATTAGGTTGGATTACTGAGTCATTACTGAAGAACTCTAACAAATAGCGCCAAATTAAAGGAGTTTTCCTTTAAGCAAAGTAGTAAGCAAAGCAAGCCAGCGTTGCTTTGCGCTGCACGGGGTGGTCTAGTATTGTCTTAAATATTTTTTCTTGTAATGTTTCTTAATCTATAAAGAATGTTAATACAAATATTATATGTACTCTTTATGAGCATAGCAAAGTATTTTTTCATAATGTAATCTTTCTCTATTTAAATTGGAGTATTTCTAAGTAGTTTATGAGTTTAAATTATTTCGTAATGTGTAATTCTACTTCTCAAATCGGTGTGACACCAATCTCATTATTATTATTTTTGAACTGTGCCATTTTTCGATAAAATTTTTTGATTTCTGTTACTAAAGGTACGTTTCCATTACTACAAATCACATATGCCCGGCACAATTCTTCTAATTTGTAGTAATGAAAAACATTATGAAAAACACTACAAATTAGGAGAATTGTGGCGGTAACATAAGATTTGTAGTTATGGAAACGTACCTTTAATGGATAAAATCGCGGTTTCTGTTGGAAACCGAAATTGGAGACTGTCTACTTGAACGTGGAGCCTACCTTTGGCGGCCTTTGACTTGCGTCCCTTGGACAGGCCGCCCGCCAGGGCTTTGTGGCGGTCGTTGACTGGCGGCCAGAACCGCTCTTTGTGCTGATGTTGCTGCTCCAGCTTGACCGTCACGTCCCACGGTAGCAGGTAGGCCGAGCCGTTCAACAGGCCTGCATGCTGGTGTTCCTAAAATCACAAATCTTCATATTATAAAATAGTTTATCCATGTTCGTGCAATCCAACAAAAATGCATCAATTCTAATAACATCATAGAATACACACTGGTTAGGGGATGTTGCACAGAGTCAAGGTCTCACAGAGACAAGGTGTTGTTTTTAAACGAAAGCAGTGTCATAGAGACAAGGTTTCATAGAAGCAAGTAGTTCAAAAAGGAGCAGTGTCACAGAAGCAAGGTCTCATACAGACAAGGTGACAGTTTTTAAAATAATGTGCAGTTTCACTGAGACAAGGTGTTGTTTTTGAACGATAGCAGTGTCATAGAGTCAGGGTTTCGTAGAAGAAAGTAGTTATAAAAGGAGCAGTGAATTTCACAAAAAATAATGAGGTTCTTCGCGGTTTAAAAAAAAGGGGGGCACTTTTCGAAAATGTCAGATTTTTCCCGACGGTTTCAGCCAAAATCGAATCAATATGATTAAAATATAGCAGACGTTCAATTTATTAAAACAAATGTAATGTTCATGTTCACATGAGAGCACGCCACACGACCTTGCTTCTGTGAGTTGCCTCTATGACACTGCAATTTAAAACAGCACCTTGTCACAGTGAAACTGCACATTATTTAAAACTGTCACCTTGTCTGCATGAGACCTTCCTTATATTCATTGTATACTGCTCCTTTATACTGTAATACATCATTCTAATGTAATTCTATTTCTATGTTTCTAATTTTCTGTTGATGTTATTATTATTATTAAGGATAAATAAACGATTTTGATTTTGATTTTTGATTTGATTTATGACGAGGGTAAAAGGAGCAATACCTGTAGACCGAGATTGTGCGAGTAGAGACTGGAGGGTCCGAGACAGACGAGTGACCAGGAGGGGAACTGCGGCAGCAGGCTGGCCGGCGACTCAGAGTGCAGCATGCCCGGCAGGTACTCGGTTGTGCTCGGCTGCCTAACCAGGCCCTTCTCTGTCACACACAAAATAAAACGTTAATGCCCACAAAACAGTAATACTCTCACATAAACAGTAATTTCACAAAAATAGTTACAAGTTAGTGTTCACACTCATCGTGAAGCAGCTCGCGAGCAATTCAACGGTTACTGAGTGGCTCGCAGCTAAGAATTTCGTAGGTGAAATGAAAAATGTAAAATAAAAAAACATTATACAAGAGCAAGTCGAAAATAAATATTCCAGCCAAATTTGATGGAAATTGAAGAATGTGTTTTCCTTTGTAATGCGTTGCAGACAAACAGCGAAAAACAAACTGAGTGAAGCTGAAGCATATAATAGATGAGTTATACAACTATGTGTATGTGTATTTGTTTCTACTAAATTCAGCAAGTAGCCTTTTTATTACACCATAAGAGTTTTCTTCAAATTCTATTAATTTCATCTAAGCGTACTCCAATCATATTCAATTAAATTAATTTCTTTCATATTTATGATGGATTTATTGTATTTGTAAGTTGATATTGTTTTTGGAAGATGGAAAATTATTTAATTTAATAGTTACTTACCTTTACTGGATTCGGTATCAGAGTCAGAAACACGGATGACGATGTTGTGAGGCGGCGCCTGCGAGTGCGAGTGCTTTTCTGTGGCGGCCCCCGCATGAGGCAGCGCGCTCCCAAGTTGCAGCAAATCGCTGCTTTCCACTCCGCCCGACTGGCCCGAGACAAATGCTGTTCAAAAACAAAAAAACATACATTTATTGCCAAAAAATCAACATGAACCTAACAACACCACAAATTTATTTTCAAAAAATCACATCATTTAATCGCCAAAAAATTATATTCATAAAAAATCCTACTGTGTTCAAAATCAATGGGAACCAACTTGTGCTTGCTCTATTCCAATCACTTATTGTTACAGTTTTTCTGTAGTAACATGTGACACTGATGCCCGGTTGCTCCTTCAGACGCTATCAATTCTGAGGGGGAAAATTTGAATTTGAACATAATTTGTTCAACATCAATGGGAAACAACTAGTGCTTGCTATAAACCAATCACTGATTAATTGTTCAGTTTTGCTGTAGTAGCAAGGTACATTGAATCTCATGGAGCACGATTGCTATTGAGAATTTTTCATTTGTAAAGAATTCATTTGTAAGGTTAAGAAAGTGATTAGAGCCCAGTTGCACGAAATCCAATTGAATTAGACCGTCGTAAAGTGATGTCATCCTACAGAACCAATGTAACGAGATTAACGAATGAATCTGACGTCAATGCAATGACGACAGTATTATTTGGTGGTTCAGCTCAATGCTCAATTCTATTTCCATGCAACTGGCCGCAGGTTTTGCGCTATTAAGAATTAGTTACATTCATTTCATTTGACCTTTGTGCTATACTTTTGGGTTTGTGTTGGAGTTGGTGCCTCAACACGATTTATAAAGTGGTTATATTCGATGTTATATAGGATTTAGGATTAATATAGGATATTATTGATGTTACCTCTAACAATTACTTCTCGAATTGTGTATTTTATCGATATTTTTGCATTATATTTGTATTCAAGAAATCGTGTGAAAACATCAATTCTATAATAGGGTAATGGATTGTATTAGTAGTATACAATTATTGCACTAGTATCCGATCATATGAACTTTTGAAATTAGAAAAAAGATTTTTACCTAAGCTCAATCCTTGGGTGTTGCCTTGCTGCGTGCCATCCTTCAGTGAAGACACCTGACTTTCCTTGCGAGACGTCGAGCAACCAGTTTTGGAAAACAGTTGAGCGGCCCTGAAAAATAAAATAATTACGGATTGAGATCTTATCCAATAATTAACAAATGATGAATATACGGTACAGATGATGTAAAACTGAAAATAATTGCTTTGTATTTCTAATACTTGGACACTGAATATACTTCCATTACTGCAAAGTAGGGTCTTCAAAAGTTTAGTTGGATCAAATGGAGAGATAAATCATCAATTCAATATAAAACAACTAAAACAATAATATACTTCATTCAATCATATTACACTTTTCTGGTCCAAGATAATCAGTATTCATCAGAGTATTAATTAAGAGTATCAAAGATGATTAATTTCACTTAAAATACTAAATGCTGGAAATAGCTACATAAATTCGGTCGCGTACAATGAACTACCAAGAGAATTAAAAACCTTAACTACTAAACACGAGATAAAATTAAATCTCAAAAGGAGGGTTTTTGCTAAGGGCCTGGTCACATACGATTGTGGTTTGCTTTACTTTACTTCACTTCACTTACAATGCTACTTTGATTGTGGGTTGCTTTGCTTCACTTCACTGAGTGAAGTGGTAAACCAGTTAGCTTTGTTAGTGAAGTCAAGTAAAGCAAAACCACAATCGTATGACCAGGCCCTAACGCAGAACCCTCCACCATTAGGGACCTACCTGACCATGATGGGATGGACCATAAATAAATGTCACTGAAAAGAATTCGAATCAATCGTCTAGCTCTTTTAATGAGAGATATTTAACGGCTAGATGATACATTCCATGAACACATATAAATTATAAAATGATATACTGGATGTATATGTAATTTTATAGAAAATAATGATTTGAACCATCCAAATATAGATTATTCTTTTGGTGGTAACTGTAAAATAATGGCTTATAAGAAGAGAAGCTATTCTTTGTGTTAAAGTATGTCTTGTAGAATAAGATCGTCGAGGTAATAATATCTTTATTTAATATCTGTAATTGTTGAGGTAATATCTGGACTATACATTGCCAGAGCTTCAAGAGACATAAGACTCATGCTAGGAAATCGTGTTTTTAGTATTTGATAGAATAGAAACTGCTTGATAACTGACTTGTAGTCTTTGGTGCTGGGCTGGAAGACGGGAAAGTGGAGTCGATCGAGCGAGCCGCAGTCGCAGTCGGCTCCCAGCATCTTGTAGAAGTCGCAGTTGGCCGCTCGCACCGTGAACGGGTCGTCGCGCGGCCCCTGTCGTCGGCCGCAGTCGCACGCGGCCACGTACCGCACACCACTCGAGTGCTCCATCACCGGCAAGTCCGATCTACAATTATATTCAACCATCACAATTATATAAATCATCCTAATCACTGGCCATATACAGGCCACTTATTAGTGTTGTCAGTTACGAATTTTTTAGCATTAAGAATGCTAATCTTCAACACAAACTAAAATCTACAATACCTTCTATCTTTGTATAAATGAATATCATAAAAACATTGTTTCTTAATTTCTCAATGGAATCAGATCTGATATTCCTCTACATGATAATCATTTGAACCATCCAAATATAGATTATTCTTTTGGTGGTAACTGGAAACTAAATTATTAGTGTTAGAAATTAGAATTGTTAGTGCAGGTGACGAGGAAAAGCTTGAGCAGTAATATTAGTTTCGGCAATTTTATTCATTTATTGGAACGTGTCATAATTGGAAGCATCAAATAATTATTTTTTCACTTTCATTCCATACTATAAAAAACAGATTAATCTAATATCATATTGTCCAATACCAGCCTTAAATAAATCAATATAAATTTATTTATTGCAGAAACAAATAGTAATTTATACAGCAAGGTCAAAAATAATCAAGTCAAAAACAATGAGTCAACATAATAAGACACGCAACACAGTCTTTTTGTCAATTCTTCAATTATTGAGAAAATCACCCTCTCTTTAAATAGCAATGTGATATAATTTTTAAATTTTTCTAGTGGCAAGTTTCTTAACATGCAGAGGAAGTGTATTGGTTGATCAGCTAATTGAATTGGTCCTACAAATAACCATATATATACAAGTGGAAAAGTTATTTCAATACCTATTTTCAGCATCGAGATTGACGGAGTCGCCAGTGGCGCTCCTGTGGAGGGGATTCGTGCACGGATTGCCGGTCAGGCTGAGCACCTCACACATCTGGCGACCGCTCTTCCAGTGCTTCTCGCATTCCTTCTCCAGACGAGTCACGTAGCTGTCGACCAGAGGCCCTCTCGCGTGTATGCCGAACACTGACAACGCATGAGCCACCTTCAACACACACATCCACTATGAATTAGTTTAATTCAAATCTAAATAGTAGTCCGAATGTAATATTTTTGTTTTAGGGCCTGGCCACATACGTGTGGGGTTTGATATAGTTCACTTCACTTCACTTAAGGCCTGGCCACAGTCCTCCTTTGCTCGACTTCACTTCACTTCACTTACTCATAGATATACTATGCGAGTAAGTGAAGTGAAGTCAAGTCAAGCAAAGGAGGAGTGTGGCCAGGCCCTAGGTGAAGTGAAGTAAATCAAACCCCACACGTATGTGGCCAGGCCCTTACAGTTTCATGCACTAATATTTCAAGACTTAATTTCTATGTATTATGTATTTAAATATTTGATACGATAGTCACACGGAATTATTATTGAATAATACTCTACACAAATTCAAACCTCATTAATTGCCATTTCAGATAAAAAACGTTGTTTGTAAAAAATAATGTCAAAGTGATGTCCATCATTTTGAATGCAGGACTCAAAATCCTCCATCACACGGACTAAAATCTCCGCAGGGATGGCAGCAATTTCTTGAATGATTGCATTCTTCAACTCGTCCAAATTTCGTGGTTTGTGGTTGAAGACATAGTTTTTTCTGTGGTACCCCCACATAAAAAAAAAACTCACATACGACAAGTCAGGAGACCTGGGAGGCCAAGGAACATTGCGAAAATGTGAGATAATCCGGCCAAGAAACATGTGTCTAAGAACTGAAATTTTAGAATTTGCGGTGTGCGATGTTGCCCCTTCGATTCAACAATCGATTTTGTGCACATAAAGATGCATTAATTGTAAAGTTGCTGAGTATTATTCAATTAAAAACCGTCCGTCTCCCGTGACACCCTATATTTATTTGAACTTATGTTAATTCTCATTGGGACATTGAACATGTTACATTAGAACATTCTAATGTTATAATTATTTGAACATTTTAAATTGAATTTGGAGTGGCCATTAACTGTCAGCCGAGGTAGATTATCGCCGGTCTGATGATACAGAGGTTGCCGGTTTAATTCCTGATGACTACAGCAGATTTTAACAACAGAAATCCACTCCCATCTTTTGGAGGAGACGTTAAGCCGTATGTCCCGTCAATCCTACTTTAAACAGATTTTTTCATTCAACTTTACCCTTCATTTTATGTGTAATGATCATGTTTCACTTAATTTCTCTCATCGTCACCCTCCCATTACCCATGTACAAGCCTCAGAGCTCATGTGGGCATTACCCTCAAAAAAAGGATGTTTTTTAATGAACAACTTCAAGATGACAATTGAAAAACAGGAAAGACATCGTAATCAAATGTTGAAATTGAACTACTTTAGAAAGTTATCGCATCTTGGCTACAAAGTCTGATATAATGCTGTCAAATCGATCTCTTTCGATGACTGACCTTGCTGAGATGATATTCGCGTGTGTAGTGCGCCGGCAGGTTCTCCTGATAAGTGGCGGTGGCCAGAGGCAGCACTTTGCTGCAGCGGGTCATGCTGAATAGCACGTCGGTGTCCAGTTGTGCATGCAAGTGTGTGATCGCCTCTTCAATCTCTTCTGCGCCTTCCAAGTACAGCTTCAGTAAATTATCAACCACCTCAAACCAACAACCTACTGTTGGCACCTGCATTAAAACAGACCATTGTTACCAGAAAAGAACAACAGAAAACAAGTGTTGGGGCGCGTTCACAGTGCAATCAGTGAAATAGTCTAGAGTAATAAGAAAGTCAAAGCAAACGTCATGAAAGTCACATACGTAATAAGAAAATATAAAATTTTGGACTTGTCATCAATTTCAGATAAATGATTCACTTCATTACTGGGTGAGATTAATTCTTTCCAAAGATCTTACCACGAAAGGATTTGAGTTGGGTATGTGCCTTCCAACATTGTCATCGAATCCTTTTTTCAACGCTAGGTTGACGTGTTGCATTAAGAACTTCTTGAACGTATAATCTGTAAACAGAAATAAAGAGAATTTTACAATAAATTGATAAGAATTTAAATTTATAAGCATATTCCAATTGAACTGTTTAAAACAATATTATAGAAATTAATTCAGAAAAAATGCATTGAAACCCTAAATTTGCTTCTTTCCATAACTCTTCACATTTCATGGGTTTTCTTCCTCAAAATTTTCTCAAATAGGCAAATACGCAAAGTCTGAACTCTTGGAAATTCCTATTACGAATAAAAAGACTTGTTGAATAATCACAAACGTACACACAAAACAAAAATGTTTGTTTTTAATCAATGAATGTCGATGTTTTTGCTGTGGTGATGCCCACATAAGCTCTTGGCTTGTACGTTGGTAATGGGAAGGATGATGAAGATGATGACAAATGAACGAACCGACAGCTTAAGTGGGTTCCGATCCAACGGGAAGCGATTTTGATTATCATGAATGAATGATATTCAGTGGAGAAAGGCCTCTAACTAGAAAATGATCACCCTTATAGAGGGAGTTGCAGGTGCACGTCTCTTATCTATTTTAGCGAATCTATTCTACTGGCACGATCACGAAGCCTTCCTTAATTACTGATTGATACCAATTCTGGCATTAGCTATCCAGTTACCATCTTCCATCATATTTTAAAGAGTTTCTATTACTTTGGAAATTTTATTTAGTATTAAATAAGTATAAATTCGGGTGTATACAAATGCAAACAGTCCAAAACTGTTGGGATGACTAACCTATTTCATGTTTCATGTATAGACGATATTGCAATCAATTCTAAGCAAACCCACCTAACTCAATCCCTCTCACTCTGATCATAATACACTAACTTGCTCATAATGCTAACTTATTATTAATATTTTGAGGTTACCTAAAAGTTAGTTTAGAAAACTCATACGTAGTCTGTACTCACATATGAATTCAAACTAGTCATTGTCATTTTATTCTTATACAAAAATTATAATAATCTTTGCAAAACTCACCAGGATTTGGATCTCCTTCCATCCTGCCTGCGGCAGTGTATTCATAGCTTAAAGGACTGCAATTTGATTGGTCACCTACACCTGGCAAAGGCAGAAAATTCTGGTACAGGATTGAAGAGTTACATTCATTTGATTTTCAGATATTGATTTATCCTTCCGCCAGAAAGAATCATTATTGTATGATTTAAAAATTCTTACATCCTACAGAGCAAACCGTCAATGATTATCATGCGAATAAAAAAATATGATTATTTGCTGTAAAATTTCTAGAAATTCTGGAAATATCTATCAGTCATTAGTTATTTCAGTTGTAGAAAAATTTGACTGCACCTTCCATTTAAATGATTAAAAGCAGTACTTTGGAAATAATTGATTTCTAAAAAGTCTCTAAAAATATTGTTTTAGAATGAATGTGCATGAAAATATACATGACGAACATTTTCATCGTAATTTCCCAATAGTTGCTTGAATTTTCCTGAAACAAAAATCTAAGGCATACATTTCAGGCTAACGAAATCACGCTAAAAGATTGCAGAATACGTCCACGTTCATAGAATTTAAAGAGCTTAAATTTCTAACAACTATGTGGAAAAATATTAAATGGATATATTAAATGAAACTCCCTTAATACAATCATGAAACCGGTCCATACAACTCTTGTTTCGATAAAACTTATTTCCCTACTACGCTATTTTTATCAAATTGAATCATTATGGTAGATAATAGTCCAATGACAGATTCCAATGACAGGAATTGCTTACTTTGATTTGGATGGAGACACAAGTCGATCATGGATTCGAGAAGATATGAATGCCAGTCTTGGTTCTCTTTGGCACCCATTTCAATATATACAAATTCTTGGTTGGCTGGTATCGCAAATAGTGAATTGGCACTGAAATAGAGAAAAAAATATATTCTAGAATTAATAAAATAATAAAATTCTATTTCAGAAATACAATCAATTACAAAAAAATAGAATCTTTCAATAAATTTACATTCATTATGTATATATATACAATCATTAACATTATTTGAATGGTGAGAATCGTTTTCAATTTCTTCAAGAGGCAAAATATACCATACTGCTTCACCAACTATAAAATAAAACGAAAAAACCTGTGATTACATTGAACCATGAGGTGAAGATAACACTATCAATTTTTCAATCAATCTACCTTCAACAGTCATTCTTTACAAATAAATAATAATAAGTTATGACGATTATGGCTAAATATGACGATTAAATATAATGATGGCTCTTGTTTGAGTAAGAGTACATTATAGAAATGCTTAGAAATTTATTATAAATATTAATACGGTAATGGAGATGAATATTTGAAAAATATAACTCAGAAAACAACTTGGGTGCCAAATTTCAACTAATTTGTAGAACTTCTTTTTACTTACCAGATATTGGTAACAACACGACTCTTCCTTAAAATACGATAAATCTGATCCTCTATGCTATGTTTCAATTTTTTAATGCTAGAGTTTTTCACCTCATTGGAATCTCTGAAATAAACCACAAAACAGAAACAATTACTTACAATTTGAGAGAGTGCGTATTCACTTACTAGAGTACAAACTTTCATTTTTTTTGCTATTTTAAAACAGTATTTTGATAATGAATGATAGAATGAAAGAGTTGAAAAAATCAAAACAGAATTCAGAATGCTGAACAAAATCGATCAGAGATCAGAGAATTTATAAGATTATAGAGGTAATATTATGGTATAATTGTTTTTCGAATTTATAAAAATCGGGGTACAGGTATGTAGCACTACACCGCACAAGAAATTTGTCTATTTTCGAGTAACAACAGACAAATTCATTCAAAAATAATCAAAAACGAAAACAGCTCACCTCGAAGTTTTCCGAAATGAAGCTGGAGCCCTCTGAAAATAGAATAGAACACGAGGTGGACATAGTCTTCCAGCAAATACCCATTCTTTAGCTATTCCCTGCACTTTGCTGATCGTGGTACTAACAGCATTCAGTAATTCCAATCTGAAACAAAAACGAGAGTTAGTCATTCCACACATTACTGGTGAATAAGTTGGCCTGTCTTTTGAAGTATTACAAAACTTCATTATAATTGGTAAATCCGGAATTCCAATTGAAAACAAAGCGAGTCATTTCACGCAATATAATCAAGAATGATCAATCTCGTAATAAATAAATATTTTCTCTCAAACATTTTAAGATTCCATCATAAAAGCTTAAAACCGCTACTACTATTTGTCAGAAACTTGAGCCAAATGAGCCTGAGTATACACGAGTGACAATCACAGCAATTGCAATGTGTGGGAATCGCAACAGCAACATTGCGGCACTGCGGTTAGTAAGCTTATAGCAAATCGCTAGTGAATCGCAACCTCAATTCGAGCGAATCGCAGCCAAATGACGACTGCATCTCAATGGTACAAATACTGCATATTGCACCTGTATACTGAATCATTTGTCTCTATTAACTGTTAAGCCAAACTGGCTTAGTATCACATATTTATATTAACACTGGCTTAGTAACTTTCAATTTTTATAATAAATTGTACTTAATCTCTATTTATTTGAATTCATTGTTTTTTCAGTTGTTCTTTCTGTAGAGTAAAATAATAAAACTAGCTCTAAACGTTTGAGTGATTATGGTCGTCCACAAGGAACAGTTTTATCTCCAATCCTTTTCCTCTTGTACATAAACGATTTAATAAAGCTAGAATTGGATAATTGTCTGACACTTGCCTTCGCTGATGACACTGCTCTATTATTTACCGGATCATCATGGGTAGATGTGAAGAATTCGGCTGAATGGGGTTTGAGAACTGTAAAAGCTTGGCTGGACGAACATATTCTCACACTCAACACAAAGAAAAGTGTATTCTTAGCCTTCTCACCCAATGTTGTTGGTTTGCCACTTGATTTTACTCACATTCATATACATGGTCGTAACTGTAATCTTTTGGATTCAGTGGACTGTGATTGCTCAAAATTATGTAGAGTAAATAATTTCAAGTACCAGGACGTTATTGTTGATCAACATCTACGGTGGATTTCCACATCAATAATATTTGCAATAAACTTAAGCATTGGATCAGCAAATTCTATACTATAAGCAAGTTGAGCAGCATAGCCGTTTCTAGATTAGTCTATTTTGCCTACATCCAGTCCTTCTCCAGTATGGGATTGGCGTTTGGGGTGCTACTTATATGAACCACTTGAACAGGATAATTGTTATTCAGAAAACCTTATTAAAGGCCATTCTGGGCAAGCCCAGACGTTATCCTAGTGAAAGTCTCTTTAGTGAAATTAATGTCATGTCTGTTAGGCAGCTGTATATAAAAAATTTAATAATTTATATTAATAAACATAGTGAACTTTTCAACCTCCGTATATCTCCTTATAATCTCCGTCCCTCATCAATTACTTTTGAATCACACAATGCAGTTTTATCCATTTGTAGAAGACAGTTCAACTATATTGTTCATAAACTTGTTAATGTGATACCTGAGAATTTCATTACTGGTAATTTGAATGGAAAGCTCTTAAATGAAATAGATCGATGGATCCTTTCACATAATCCTGGCACTTTCAATTTCTTTTGACTTATTTTACTTTCTTTACTTTACTTAAAAAGCTATTACCTTACTTCTTTTCCAAATTCTGGTTGGTTTTTTGTTGCTTTGAATGTCCCTTTTGAAGTTTTGTGAGGTTTTTTCGAATTAACTTTCACCTCTTTTTTCAAATTGTAAATTCTTCGAAATGTTCTCTTGTAAATTTCGTTTGTACATTCAAGGGTTTATTTCTTTATTCTTAGTTTTTTAATTGTACTTTCTTTACCTTGTACCGTGATTAATTTTTTCCTCAACTGTTATAATAAGATATTTATTTTTCTTTTATTTGTATTGGTTAATTTTAACCAAATATTTTGGTTAATGCTGCTTATTTTATTTGTTATTATGTAATACTCGGCCCCTGCGCTCAGGCTGTAACAACAAGGAAGGTCCCTTTGCAGGGACCTTCCTTGTTATTAATACAGTATTGTATTTTTTTCAAGAGTGGTAGGTACCCTTGGAATTCAATAAATAATAGGTAAACAAATTTCCTCACCTGACAGCGTCTAGTGCTCTAAACAGATGTATGTAGCTCACATCAAATACATGAGTCGGATGACACAACACTAGAATATGAGACACAGAAAACAGGAATAGTAATGCTCTCGAGTAACGATGTTTCAAATCCGTCCAAACACTGAGGAAGCCCTGGAATACACAAACAAGCAAATTTGGAATCAAAGGTATAATTAATCGGAAAATTGAAATTGTTTTGATGTGTAGCCTACTCAAATAAAATGGTGACTACTGACTACCAGAGAAGTGTAATTATTGATATAAACTTCAGATCCAATTGGTTTCAGGGGTGAAACACGTTTCTTAACATGGTTTATGATTTGCACATGATGTGAATTGCTGTGATTTGATTTGAAATGTCGATTAGAAACGGGAATTTCAAGGGTATGTCTGAAATAAGCATTTCAAGTCGCAATAAGGTAAGGAGTTTTTAAGAATTAACTCTATAAATTCGACCGATGAAACCTTTCTGTGTTCAATACGACAGAATTAATAACTGCTTATTATATTAGCCTATCTCAATGCTGTGTACATTACAAAGGTTGACCTGTACGAGGCAAATGAATAATGAAAGTGCGTAACAATGAAATTTATAAATATTATCTATGAAGATCAAATTCGCTTCCCATGGTTCGGAACCCACCTAAAGTAGAAGTTCCATTGATCTCTCATCATTCTTATTTTATGGGTATCACCCTCATCAAAAAATCAAACAAGATTAATCATTTAAAAAATAAACGTAATATAACGAACCTTTTCGTCAAGATCTGCAGCGAATTGACTGTATAGTTTAGTCAGTGTATACGTATCAAAGGCGCCAACTAGATGAAGATACATCACACAATTTGACGGATCGTAGTAGCCTTCTATTTCACACTGTAAAACATAGATGCAGTATATAAACCAGTTTCAATCCTACAAAACAGCAATCATTTCACTATTAAAATGTCAATGAGGATCGTTCAACTAGGAAGTCGGATTAAAGAGTAAATAATGATTTCCTATCCAATACGCATTTCATAATAAATGTTGTTGGAAGCATCATATTATATTCTTAAAATTTTTCAGAGAATAAGACCATATTGAAATTAAGTAAAATATCAAATTCTATTTAATAATGACGAGTTTGCCCCGTGCAGCGCAAAGCGCCGCTAGCTTGATCTGTACTGTATAGTTGAAAGTACAGTATATTGTAACAGACTTGTATCAGTGTGGGTTTCCTTCTAGATTTCACATCAAATCTCGCAGTTGCAGAAGCACAGTAGAAAGGGATGCGCCAAATTTTTTTTTAGTATAGTACATGATTGAGGGCAGTCAAAGAGCAACTCGATACTTTTCATATCTGTGGTGAAGTATGATAGACCCAAGGAAATTAGAGAGAAGGTTGAACTCTCGCTGGTGTAAGGTGCAAAGTGGAGGGGGAAGTCTGATTTCTTGTTTCATGTAACGTAACACTTGCGGTCCGTCAATCATCAGTCAATTATCAACAGCTGATATTATCAAAATAAATTATCAGAATGACGTCAGCCGAATCAGTCCCTTACTAACAGCTTGTGGATTCTAAAAGCATTAGGAATGGTTCAACCTTCTATCTAATAACCTTTACCTACAGTAAAGTATTGATTTTAATCATTTACATGTACTAGCCTATGTTTGAGATGAAAAATAGGCTACAGAGACAAATTGAACGTTTTAAGTTTTTAATTGAATCTATATTTTCTTCCCGGATGATTTTATTTCTTATCTATTCTTCAGAATTACTGTATCTAGAAGTAAAAATATTAAGTTGCTTTCCATGACTTTTCTCACCAAATTAAGTTTGCCTTTCAAGTTGCGACAAGAAAATAAAATATTTAATTAATACTTACCAAAAATTCGGAATCCACATTTGGATCGTGAAGTACTGATGTTTTAAATATTTGTTGTTTGAGATATGAATCGACAGGAGACATTTTATAACTCTTGGCATTGTAAGCAGACTTGCCAAAGAATGATACAACGACAACTTGTCGGTCCAAAGTTAAAGAGAGATCCCTGTAAAAACAAAATTGTTTGGGAATGATGGGCAAGAGTAAGATTTATAATGAGTTGTATATTCAATAATGAGTTGTATATTCAATAATGAGTTGTATATTCAATAATGAGTTGTTTAATGAGTAAGTTCATACAGGGTGCGGCAATATAACATCCCTATTTTCAAATGATAATAAAAAACACATTTTTTTCAAAAGCCACATTTATTCATTCTAACTTATTCTATAATTTGGGAAGTTTTTTCTACTTTGTTTTTAAAAGGATATCAAATAAGCGGTGGCCGTGGCTATCGATACAGTTTTGCAAACGAATTCTAAAACTGGCATGGACTCTCTCGAGCATGGCTTGAGGTATGCGCTGAACTTCCTCGCATATTGCTCGCTTCAGATCTTGCAGATTCCGGGGGCGATGTTTCAACACCTCCGCCTCTGGGTAACCCCACAGAAAAAAGTCACATTGGGTTAAATCGGGTAACCGTGCTGGCCACGCAATGTCCACTCCCCGAGAAATCAATCGGTTAGGAAACATTTGCCTCAAAATGTCCATTGCTATTCGGGCAGTATGGGCTGTGGCATCGTTCTGCTGGAACCACAGATTTTCGAAAGCTCTCTGATGTAGGGCAGGACAAAAATTCTAAAATCATGTTAGCACACCTGTTTGAGTTAACAGTAACAGCATTGCCATCCTCTTCAAAATAATGAGGGCCAATGATTCCATATTGCGATAACGCGTACCAAACAGTCACTCGTTTACTATGAAGGGGCTTCTCATAGACTACCTGGGGGTTATTTTCACTCCAATAGCAAAAATTCTGTTTATTGACACTTCCAAGAGAGAGTCCATGCCAGTTTTAGAATTCGCTTGTGAAATTTATATCGATAACCACGGCCACCACTTATCTGATACCCTATTTAAAACAATGCAGAAAAAACTTCCAATTTTATAGAATACTAAGTTGAAATGAATAAATGTGGTTTTTGAAAAAAATGTGTTTTTTATTATAATTTGAAAATAGGAAGGTTATATTGCCGCACCCTGTACATTTTCATTGACATTCTAATCAAAGCAAAGGAGGCAGATTGTTTTAGTTTGAGAAGCGCTCTCACAGCCTATACCGCGATACCGGTTGAAGAAGATACTGCAAAATGCAAGCTGAATTCTGAATTCATATGTGCACTGTATGATAAAAGTTGCTGAAAAAACAACTTACCTTTTGAATTCTTCGAAAGGAAGTTTGAATTTTCTTGGTTTCATTTTCTTTTGACTTTCTTTACCTACTTTATCAATTACGTGACCCTATTGTTACCATCTATTAAGACTAATAATATTTTAATTGGATCTGAACAGTCAAAAAATTAACACGTGATGAACTAGGACGTTCGTAGCTCAAAGTGGGTCTGCGGTCCCGTCCCAGTGATAATGATTGTTTACACTAGGTGTATAACCACATTTTCCATTCGGACAGGACTACATTTTATTATAAAAATTATTACCGTCCTTGTCAGTTGCAAATGATCTAAGTGATTAGAATTGCACTGTCTGCATCTGAATCAAGAATGTTTTAAAAAGTAATAATTATTATCATTATTTATCAGAATTGAATTCAATCACTTGCTGATTTTTACAAACACCACAAGCACAACATCAGTGTCAACTTCAACGAAGTTGAATCTATTCAATTACAGCTGATGCAATTTGTCAGCTGACTTACGGTATGACCAACATAAGAAAACATAATATACACAATCAAGAAATAATATATAATCTTTATGTCAGTGAAATATTGTTAACTCAAATAGAATAGAGTGAAAAGTCCTCAAATATTGTATTTGAATAAGAAATTGTACAAAAATTTGATGAATGGAGAGTTTCTATTAATTCGTAAGCTTGACCTGGTCTTGGTAGTACTTCAATCAATTTCTTGACAGGAAGATAATTATATCTCACTTTACTCTCATTTCGGTGTCTTTTCAGCTTCAAAATTTGCAGTATACTTATTATAAGTCTAGAATTTAAGGGATAATAACATTTTAAAAAGAATTTGCGTATTCATGTCGATTTTAGCTGAAGCAATGATTCTGATACTGTGAATGTGACGTCATTATCGTCTAGTTGGGTTCTGGTTGGGTTACCTCAGATCGTTGACTTGCTGCCGACTTTTACGAATAGAAAATGTATTTACTAGAAATTAACGTGTATTCATTTAAGTATTGATCCATTTTTTTGTTGCTCAATGTTGAATATATTTTAACAATTGTTCACTGGTGTAAAAACTTGGGGTGCAGTGTTCCTATTGAAGCAAAATACAACAGGGTGAAATGTCTCGACATGAAGGTAAGTAATGGCCTATGAATGGCTGATTTTGACCGAAAACTGGGTTGAACGTAAATTTTAACTGTGTTTACTAACTTTAGACACAATGCCATCACTTTCTTTTCTAATTATTTTTTATCGTGATGAAAAACATTATTGATTACATTTTTCATAGCTGCAACGTCTGCTTTTCTCATTGTAGATGCATAGCCTATAATGTACTTTCGTGATGTTTTGAAGATAAATTTTCAGGTTTAAACTATCTCTATGCCCATTTATTTATCTCTTCTCTTAGTTTATCATTTGCTACAAGTAATGAAGAATTTAGTTTTATTTTATCAACTTGTGTCATTGAACAATAACCCTAATGAAAGCTATATACGTTCAACTGAATGCCCAAATATAGTTCAGTCAATAACTTGAACTATTCTACGTTTAATTTCACTTATATTCAATGACAAACAAGATTTATTGAATGTAAGTTCTATTTGAAGCTTCGAAAATGCTATTTTGACAGTTGAATGATAATTTTCTGCAACATTTTAAGTGCCATGAATAGCCTAAAATGTAGTCCAATTCGGATTATGAATATGATAATCATTAAGTATAAAGAATATCTTGATGAAAGAAAAAATAGAACTAATAATAAGTCGAAATATTTCATTCAGATTAGAAACAAATTAATTCTTAACTTCATCTAATTTTTAATAGCCTAACTTATAACTTAGATACTACATTAATGATTTTAGTTAGTTCTAATATTATAAATTGAAGGTTAATAATACTAAAAAAGTTAGTAGGGTATCCTTATTTAGTTCTCATAGGGATTAATTTAGTTTTAAAATCGATGTGTTCCATTTTATTTTGCCACTTCCATCAAATAACATTAAGCTACAACTTAAAATTAAGGTTCTCTGATTATATGTCGTTTCACTTGTAAAACTTTTCTATCTTTATAAAAAGCAATTTTATTTAATTATTTTTGTAATACCACTGACCCTAGTTTTATAATAATAGGCTTCAGAGGTTTAACCTCAATATCAATTTTGTGGGAGTGAAGTACAAAAAATAATGTTTCTTGTAACTTGAGTTAGGTACTGTACCATATTATGTAACCTCTCAAATAATTTTTTTGTTTTCCACAGATCTGTAGCTTTGTTAGCCACCACTTCATTGTCTGAAACTCTGAACAAAATTCTAGTAGCCTACTGAAATAAAATATCTATCAAATATGCTTTCTTCCAGTACTGTATTATTATATTTGTGTCTCAATACAGTTTACAGAAGTTCAAGTCATGATGTTGTTGCATAGAGTAGGTCAGTTATATTTAGACACGAGGCTAACTATCTGTCAAATGAATTTGTTTATTATCATGAAACCGAGTGCTCACCAACATTATGAAAACCTACAGTTTTGTGTCAACGCTTAATTTGACAGATTCTTTCCTCCCCAATGTCAATTGACTGTTATTTTTAGTGTTATCCTATCTCAAGGTGATTTTTATTATATTATTATAAAGATGTCAGCTTTTGAAATAGCTCACCTTACATTTTCATGATTTTTACCTCTCAACAGCCATTATCACAATGTATAATATTCATTTATTTGAAAAGTCAAGTTACTTTTACTCCTTTTGTTGGAAATTAGATTAATCTCTTTGTTCTACCTGTCTAAACAATTCCGTGAACACACAGTTGCTGATATTGATGATTAAAGGATTAATTTCATAATAATTGTAGACATATTCATCTGTGGAATAGTAAACTTTCATTTTTATTGAAATGTTGAAAGCTACTACACTGTTGAATAGTTTATATTAGAATCTGACCAACTGCTTGGCTATCAGCCAAATAGTTCAGTTAACACTTAGCATTGAGAGCAATTCTAATTGTTTGATGACATTTTTTATATTTTTGTTTTTCTTTTACAGCTGAATCACCCTTACCTAGTTTGGCGAATAAATAATTTATTGCATTGATAATGAATTTGAATTTGTTGTTGATCTTTCTTTTGAACATGTCCATATTGTTTCTACTTTGAAAAAAATTATGTTATCTATTCGATTCCAATTCATTTCTCAACTTTTACATAAATTCAACAATTCAATTATAATTTTTCAAAAAAAATGAAATGAAATTTCTCAGTTCCAACTGGGAAATGTTGTGCTAAGTTAGTTGTTTTGCCGTACATTAAAAGTGAACCATACCATTCATAATAGTAATGAACATCAATAATCAATAATTGAATTTTCTTTAAAGCTTCATAGAAAACGACTAAATCATTTGATGGTTTTCTTCTTATACTCAGTGAAAGAATACCGGTACTTTATTTGATATTCTGAACATATTTTTGGTTTCAAGTCATACCTTCCAATATTTTCTTATATGGTTCGATTAGCCTATCTTACTTCACATAATAATAGAATGGATTCAATTACTACTTTGTATCCCAATTAAGTAAATTAATCATAAGTTATAGCTTGATTAAAAATTATTTGTCATTACCACTTTGAATGAGTGCATACCACAATTATTATCAAAGTGCAATAGGAGTAATTCACTATACAATATGAGAAGGGCTGCATAATGGATGAATTCTTACAACCATTTTGTACATTGTAAAACGCTATAACGTAATGAGGCAAGTCAATGTTAGTCCAGTTGCCTTAGCAAAGTGAACCAATTATACACGTCCTCCCAAGACTCTTTGAGTCATTTTTACAACCCAAAAACTACAAGAACTTGGAAATAGCCGATGTTGTTGCTCTGAAGAGAATAATATTAAACTTGGGCGCTTACCTGCTTTCCCTTTAGGCATAGAATTTTCGATTGTTAACATTTTATGAAATCCTTTTTGGATTTTTGTCTTCAACGTGTCAACTCTGTACTCTTGAAGTTTATTATCCAATCCCATATACCACACCCCTTTTTAAAAATTATAATGTTTGATTTGCTTGTATTTTTTGATGTGACAATTCAATTTCATGCTTTTATCATGATTTTCAAGTGTTGGTTTTTCATACATTTTAAAAGCGTATATTTTGATTGAGTGATTTGGTTGCAGGTGTCAGTTGTGATTCATGTTTGAACGGCAACTTTAGAGGACGCCGTTACAAGTGTTTGATCTGCTACGATTATGACCTGTGCGCCACCTGTTACGAGGCTGGAGCCACCACAACCCGACATACGACCGAACACCCTATGCAGTGCATACTCACACGTTCAGATTTCGGTAAGTCATCCACCTCTTTTTGCTCTCCCTCATTGCTTGTGGCCCCGCAAAAGAGAATAATCAAATCTTATCTAAATAATACTTATTAGTAATATGACTTATCCAATACTTAGGTAGCTAAGATTGTAATCTAAACAAGGCCGATTGCACGAGAAGCCAGTTGAATTCAGCACCGTAAGATGGCTTCATTTTACGGAGCTTAACAAGGTTTTTGTTGTAGTGGTTCAGTTAGATGTGGTTCAACTCGACTGGTTGTTCATGTAACTGGTTTATAGAGTAATAACATTCAAGTGAGAAATATTTGTACACTAACAATAACATTTGTAATTGCATAGTTGCACGAAAGCCAATTAAATAGAGTGATTGATGTCGGTTATCTAACCGTTGAAATAGTTATTTACCCTAGATCCCTCAAGGGATCTAGCGTTAATCTATTCTGGAATTATTGATCTAGCGTTAGAGATTCCACGTTATTTGATGGGGCACAAAAAGGGCAACACAGTATTATAGTCTCTCCATTAAAAGCAATTTCCTTAGAATAACGTCATCCTTCAAAAGTTTAATTCAATTAGCTTTCTGCAACAATTTCTGTTACAATTCTCAATGTTGGATTATCGTAGACGTACGATTCTTCACATTGTAGGCTATTGTACGTTTCCAGTATAATTTATAACATTCGTTTCTCAGTTGTATTTTACATTGCTGGATGCATTGTACTATGAACTCCGTACAACCTATCTGACAATGCAATATTCTATTGTAAAACGACTGTTTTACATAGTTTGGTTCCGTCCTCTGTTACTGACTGCCAAGAGCCACTCAATTCTCCTGCATGATCTTATTTATCAAGAATTTTCACTGCTGAAAACTCTTTTTCCTTTTCTCTAACAATTGGCATTTCTTTCAATGTGAAAATCACAGATTACATTTCATTACATTACAGAATACTTGGAAAATTTAGAGTTAATTTTGTTGCTCGTTTTTCTTTTGCAGATCTCTATTATGGAGGCGAAGGATTGACAGTTGAGCAACCCCAGTCGTTCACCTGCCCATACTGTGGAAAAATGGGCTTTACAGACGCTGCATTGCAAGAGCATGTATCGTCTGATCACTCAGAAACGTCTTACGAAGTAGTGAGTATTGGACTATTAGTTTTCATTTGGTCTCTCCGCCTAAAACGGCCTTATACAGTAATAACATTTGGTTTGATAAATTTCAGTATCAGTAGTACACTTCTTGAGAATAGCTTTATGGGCGTTTTTAAAATAACAACTTTTCGACCTTCAGCTGGTCCGACAATTTGGACCAATTCAATCAATCAGCTGATTGAACAACAATACATAGTGCATGTGATATCTTCAGTTGAATTTGATTAATTTTAATATCGATAAATAATTTATAATTGGAAATCATCATTGGATGATTATTGGAATTCAGTTAAATTGAACTAAATTCATAGACAAAAGCAGTATATCAGACACTGAAAATGGTCGATATGACTAAATGACTAGTCGGAAAACTAGGTAGCACCCCAGAAGCTACATTGGTCAAGCTATTCCATATCTACTACAGTCTCCTAATTGAAGGTAATAAAGTGATCTAGATTTTAGTTCTATTAGTCTCTTAATAGATAGTCTCTAAATTATCTCTATAGTCCCTCATAGTTCTAATAGTCTCATCAATTCGTAGATATTTATAACCAACTATTCTCTATTGGGCTTTTCCATGTAGGCTTATTAGCTGTAATGAATTCTAATCCCAAGTTATCAGTATTAGTTTTCAAGGCCCAGCCCACACATAACAACTGTTTTGCGACAATTTATTACAATAAATGAACGTTCCCAACCTAAAGTTCAAGAAATGAAGCACTGGGCACTGGCAGCTATAGTGCTTTTCATCCTTGAAGACAACTGGCCAGCTTGGTGCGTTATCCAATTGGAATGACCGGTAATGTTGTCATATTATGTGCTGTTAAATCATCTGTGCACGCATGCGTATTAAACCGAAATTTCAGTCTGATATCATGACTCGGTGAGTTAACTTGGATGATTTACAAGTAGAGCAGATTATCAGAAATTAAACATCTGTTCATCACTATTATAGAAGTGTGCGTTTTGGCAACGTTGCAGGCGTGTGATTGGCTAGCTCGGAAAGTTGTGGGGTACTGTTTCTGTACTCAGATGTCTTCAAGCATGAAAAGCACTATAGTCGACTGCCTTATTCCAATGTACACGTGTAAACGCATCGTAAATTGCATACAATTTTTCTATGTGCGTCACTTATCTTTTATCATCCCAATATCTTCTTGGGGCCTTTTTCAAAAAATTGGAAGTCTAGAAATACAGACTCATGCTAAACAATCGTATAGCTTACAATCGTAGCTGCAGTAACTCAGCAAACATTCTTGAAGTTTTATTCAGTATTTGTAAATATTCTCATTTGTTTGTTGTTAATTTGGCTTATCTATCAACCTTTTCAAATTTAAAATCGAAACTTTTCTTATAGTTAGCTTTTTCGAGTGTAAATTAGGCTATAAATGTAAACAAAAAATGTAAGATATAACCAACTTTAGACTTTCAGTTTAAGATCGCCAATTTCCTGTTCTACAATACTCTAAAGCTATCAAACAGGCCCCAGTTCACGATTTACATCATTCAAATCTAGTTATTCTCTTCGCCCCTTCACCCACTCTCTTATTTTTCATTTTCCGGGATCGTCTTGCATCATTTTTCATTCATTTGTGTTTTCTTTGTATTGTAGTTATTGATTGCTGTATGATGTTTTGTTTTTAGGTTTGCCCGGTGTGCGCTGCCCTGCCCGGTGGAGAGCCCAACCTGGTCACAGAGGACTTTGCCAGCCACCTCACGCTAGAACATCGAAACAGCCCCAGGGATCTCATATCCTTTCTGATATCCTTTGTCATGCAATGCTACACTATATCTATTTATGCACTATTGTAAATGGAAAGGGCTCCATCAGATATTGTTCTGTCGGTTGATAGTTTTCTATTCTATCGATTCTTGCAATCATTTTTCACCATGTTTTTTTTACTCACATTTACTGCAGCTCTTTCTTGTTACTTTTAAATTTTTCAATAACTGTTCCTACTCCTCTTAATTATCATTAACCAAGTAAATTTACTTATTTATGGGTCGTACGCTTGAGGTTATAGGTGACAATTCTTGAATTACTGTCAATTCACACGAAAACACATAAAAAATCTCTTTTATCACCAAAGACCGCTGTTTGCTAGTTGATTCGTGCCAATAAAAAAACTGATAAAAATCTTTCTTGAATTCAATCTCTTCAGGATAAATTTTTGTAATTCCTAGTATTAGTAATTATTTCTACATTGTGAAAATCTACAAATCTACATAATTAAAATCTATCCTAAAATTAATCTCTTTAGGAATCTCTGTATTTCTTATCATGATATACATGATCCTTATCGAGGGATGATAATTGGTTGAATGTTGGTGGAGTGGAACAACCCTACTCGGGTCTCCCCACTATTAAAAGCCATACGCTAAATAAATCTATTTCCTAATAATAGTGATTATTTCAATCTGTTATAATAATTGTTCAATTCTAATTTCATACCGTACTTTTTATTTCAAATTACTTAAAAACCCCTAAAATTGAATTTTAAATTATTGAAAAGTGTGATATTTTTGCATTTACTGGATTTTATGTCGTAAAAGGGGTTGGTTGGAATTCTTTGCCTCCTTTGTTATCTAAATTATTGAAAAGTCGGTTTTTGAATATCAATTTTTTGGAAGAGAAACAACATGCTCTGCTATAAACTATTTTCATCCCGAATTTCGATGAATGATACTGTCAAAAATTAGTTCTTGCTTTCACATGCATAGAAATGCACTAAAGTTGTTGAATTTTGAGAGGGAAGATGAGAAATCAAATGAAAAAATGCTCCTATAACCAATTATAAACTACAAAAATTTAGAAAATTGGAAAAAATTTGAACCATATACGAAATTGCATCTTTTGTACAGTTGGTTGTGGATCAGCATGTTAAATATATTTTTTATAACATAATTTAGATTATTAGCATCTTCCTTAACCAGAAACACGACGAACCGACTGGATCAAGGCATGCGGTGAGAAGAATACCCCATCACACCGCTCGGGGTGTTGGTGGATCATCTAGAGCTAGGCCAAGAGCATCCAACATGCACTTCAAGTAAGAAATAATCAACTTTTGATATCTTAAACAAAGACCACTCCATGGAGATTCTTCATTAATTCATCAAATCTAATGTGTATAAGATTTGATGAAAATTTGACTCCATGGAGATTCTTCATTAATTCATCAAATCTAATGTGTATAAGTGAAGGGCTTTGCTAATTTTCCAAAATTAGAACTCAATATCTTTGACCAATATTTCTGCCAAATAGTAACTATTAACTGTTGTAGAAAGTATCATATTGGTTATTTTTCGTTAATCGAACCGGCACAATGTGGCAACTCTGTAATTCGATGAACAGCTTATTCTGAAGTTGAGGAAAAGATAAAGAATTAGGAAGATAGAAGTTGGGAAAAAAATAATTATTGCATTTTTTATTTATTATACTTGGAAAACATCCTGCAACTACTTATATACTTCTTATATACTACAACTACCTAGAATTTCTGCTATTAGACATTTCTTTTTTCATCTGAATCAGTGGACTCACTCGTTTTCTTTTCTGTCCTTTTTCCCTTTTCTTGACAATTTCCTTCCAATTTTCTGCCCACTACTTGCCTATCACACGAGAAACCATAGTTGGCAAAGTACAGACTGATTCAAAAAGAATACCACAACTTTAAAAATGTGTATTTAATGAAAGAAAGTTAAATTCATTACAAAGAGTATTTAAAGGAGTTTTTTCAACAAACAAGTTCAGAGATGTTCAATATGACATCCAGAGCAATATCAAAAATCCTCACACACTTGTATATCAGGCGTAACAGTTATGTAAGCTGGTGTTATTCCTTGTTTCAAATCATAAATGTTGGATATATATTAATGATTTGAAAGAAGAAATAACAACAGCTTACCAAACTGTTACGCCTGATATGCTACAGAGAGTGTGGAACGAGTTAGAGTACCTATCGGGTTGATATTAGTCGAGTGTCTGGAGGGGGTCATATTGAACATCTCTGAACTTGTTTGTAAGTGAAAAAAACTTCTTTAAATACTCTTTGTAATGAAGTATAACAGACGGTTCTATTATGTTTCTTTCATTAAATACACGGTTTTAAAGTTGTGGTATTCTTTTTGAATCACTCTGTATTTTCCCCTTCTCTTCTCTCTAGCACACTTCACCATAAAGCAAGTTGTTTTTTTAAATATGTTCTATGTTTGTTGTTTTGAACTACGGCTTTTCCTTGTACACTATTGAATGTTTTTGTGTGTTTGTTTGTGTGAATGTTTGTGTAAATAAATTGAATTGAAAAAATGTCATTATGCGAAAATGGATGTAGTGTGTAACCGGCCTTATTTCAGTTCGACAGGTCTGTCGTCGTCACTGTCGCCTTCGTCGCGCGACGCTGTCGACCCGATCGCCGAGTTGCTGTCGCAGCTGTCTGGCGTGCGGCGGTCCGCTGCGGCCGGCGGCGGCGGAGGCGGCGGCCAGGGATCGACCACGCCCTCTCAGCTGCAGCAGCTACAAATGCAGTTGCAGCTCGAGCGGCAGCAGGTCAGGGTATGTATGCATCGCCACTCATTCCTTATTCAAACAATATAAATACAATCCTTAACAATCATGTCAAAGATACGGCCCGTGGGCCGCATCCGGGCCCCGGGCCAAGTCAATACGACCCGCGATTACATAAAAAAAGAGTGTCATTTTCTCATGTTTTTAGATTGCGTGAAACTCTTTATCAACGAGTTAAACAAAAAAATGAAAATTTCTCTGTCATTTGATCATCTCTATAGTTTTTCAACTTTCTCATTATTATTCGAATTTTCAGTGAACTAGCAAACGTCTGCAAAACGTCTTAGTAAGAAAATTCAATTTAATGAATTGTAACTGTTTATACTGAATACATTGGATATCTCTACCCATGACAATTTTTGGCTATCAAATATGACCTTTTTACATGATTATTTTCTTATGTTTTATACAATTTTTATACTTATACTATATAATTAAATAAATGAAATTTCATGATAATTCAGTACATATTTTTTAATCCGGCCCGCCTAGGCATTCTAAAATGTAAAATATGGCCCTGTGCAAATATGAGTTTGACACCTCTGATCTAGAATAAATAAATACAAATGATACTAGAATAAAACCACTTATCTCTATTATCTTGAAAAAACCTTTTGGCGCACTCCGTTCTACTGTGTTTCCATCATGGCAGGATTTTGTGAAATCTAGAGGACACTCACACTGATACAAGTCCATTCATTTTTTTATATTATTCATTCATTTATTGACAATGTTCATAAATGTTTATTGCAATGATACTGTTTTCCCAAACGATGCAGTACTGAGCAAGCAAGCGGCGCTTTGCGCGCACGGGGTAAATTCGTTCCTTATTTAAAAAACTTTGCTAATTCTCTCAAAGTATGCTTCGTGAGGAATAGCTTGACCTATAAGTTGTTTGCATGAAGATGAAGGGGATTTCCAGACAACCGAGGCGTTGAAAGTAATCGTAAAGTATAAAAGATATGGAAAATTATACTCTTGATCGCCAGTGTCGTCACACGATAAGCTAAGGCTCTCTAAAGACGTTTATAGAGCCCTACGATAAGCTAAATGAAGCTTGCTACTGCGCATCATCTTCGTGAACATTATCTTTTATTCTATTTACTTTATGTAGGACCATTGACTATTAACCTACACGTAGGTTAATGTTAGTTCCACGTTCCACGTAAAGCTTTTGAAGCTGCATAGACATTACAGCTGATGTAGGCTTTTAAAGGTTACGTTCAAGGAACTAGCGCTTATCAAATCCAACAAAATGAATGAATTAATCAATTTTAATGATCAATATAAATACGACAGTTGTCGTATTTATTATTTTTTTTGTTAATTATAATCTCCACTATCACTAATGTGAATAGTTTTTTAACACATGTTGGAATCAAATAACATGGTAAACACCTTGTGAATGTTTACTTTAGCTACTTGGTTAATGTTTATTTTTGAAATTGAATAAATGTGTATCGGATGAAGCTCCAAGATGAGCTTTTGTGAATAAACTGGTCATCAAAGAAAGAACTGTGGTTTTTATGTTTTATGTTAATTTAATATTTGAAGTGGAATTGAAATTCACAAATCTGTAATTGATGGTTGAAACATCTAATAAATATCCAATGACTTTTGAAGCGCTCGAACTAGCAATCTTTGATTATCTTGTAAGTATTTTTCTTAATTTTAAATACTTTGAGAATTCTTAAAAATTCGTGAAAATGGTAGTAGGCTATGCTAATATCTTATCTATCTCCATAATAATTTATAATTGGTGTTTTCATGTTATGCGGGAACCCCCACGTAGTTTGTATAATGGTGTTGTTAGGTTTGTGATCGATTTGTATCATGTATCTTTTAATAAAAACGAAAAACAACAATATAGTCTAATCAACGTAGCGCGGTGGTATCGGCATAGAGCACTAGTACTTATTGTACTGGCTAACTTTCACTCCACCTATCTAATTATCTGGACTTGAATCTCTGGTTGCAATCAATTTTCAATTCCGCATGTAATTCTGATGACAATAACATGAAAATTAGTCTTAGCTTACTTCAATAGAAATAAATGAAGTTACCAATCTCTCTTAGTAGAATATGAATTACACACCTTAAAATTACTCTTGCATTTTTTCTGCTACATCTATTCTTTATAAATTCTTTTTTTTTTATTATTCTTGTACATTTGTATAGCTGTAGTAATGGTGAGCACCGATCCTCTAAACGCAATCACTCTAAATACGGATTTTCTAAATTAACTTTTGGGTGACCTCGTAATAAAAATTATCAAGTTCAGAATTTGGAATAGATTAGAGTTGCGTTGGTTACAAAATCGTTCAGATATTGAATCGGTTAGTGTTCCTAACAATTCTACGGTCAGTTGCAAGAAAAACCAATTTAATATAACCATCGTAAAAACGTCATTTCATTGACATCAGATTCATTCATTGGTTCTCGTTGCATTATCCAATATCATTTTACGGCGGTTGAACTCAATTGGATTTTCATGCAACTGGCCAACTGACAATGCGTTTGAAGTGTCGATATATACCCAGTAACTAATACATGACTCATAAACACTATACTTGAACTTGTGATCAAATGCTCGGCAAAGATTCTGTTTATTGCAATGTCTAATATAATGTTCTTTTATTCTGTTCACATGACATAAATTTATTTACAGTAATATGATGACGTACAGAAATTTAATCATGGTTGGGTTGTACCATAGAGAAGCGATACTATCTTGTAGATCATTCATGGAATAAGGAACTGTGATCCGGTTTTGTGTGCTGTCAAATAGTGCTGGCCACGTAGTTTATGTGCCGGGCGGTAAGATCGCACTGACGCTGGCGTTCCTCTCTCAATCGATTGCTCACTCTCTCCCATTCACTGTCTCATCGCCAGTTGCCAGCGGTTTACAGCTACGATTTCCAGTTACTCTGAGTTCTAAGAGATGTCGCTCGGATCGGCCCCTTGATTTCTGGTCACAAAAATTAACGTACGATGGGAAATCTATTCTTATCTGTTCTCTGTGGTTGTACTGTATAATAGTGATTGATGTGTTGTGTTTGTGTGTGCTACAGGCAGCCAGACAACAGTTGGAAAGACTGCCGAGACGACAGACACAGAGCGCCGCCGGCGGAGGTAGTGGAGGGAGTGGGGCCGGGGGCGGAGTGGGGGTGCAGCCACCGCCAATGTGCCACTAGTCCCAGCCGAAACCAACCACTGCAAACCGCTTCTGCAGAATAGTTCCCAGCTATTGCTTTCTAGGTACGCCATCAAACTTAAATTTTAACTCATTTAAACGAATGGTTTTCAAAAAGGACGCACTGCAAAAGTTAAAGAAAAATATTTAAGGAAAAATATTTATAATTTGTCTGCATTATCGTACTCATTATTAAAGCATTATTATTGAGCTTATGGGTTTTTTGCTGAGAGACCCTTTCGGCTGTTCTGCCTCGCCGAATCATCCAATTGTCCTTAAAGCCTGGTTTTCATTAGTAGAGTTGGTGGTAGAGTAACTAGCATACTAACTCTACCGTACTAATTCTACTCTACTTACTTGGTACTTAAAACCAAGTACTCTGACATCACTCTACTCTACTATGAACGTTTTCATTGGGAGAGTTCACGATAGTTAGTACTCGCCCAGGGAACTCTACCACTAACTCTTCTAATGAAAACCAGGCTTAAGGGAAAAATATTGAAGCATTGAATATCAGTTACATGTAGCTGTGCAACCCGTTATGCATTTGTGTCAAGTGTATTTTTTCGCTTTCTTTCATATGTTCAGCTATGTTTCTTATAAGTGAACCTATGAAAAGTGGATGATTACTTATAATACAGTGTATAAATTTAGCTGCGCGCCTCATTAGCTCCAGCTAATCATTGCATGTATAAACGCACCGATCTTTTTTTCGTACATTATGACGGGAGGTTGACGGTTTTCATTTTTATTTACACAGAATCAAAGCTCATTATTTGCAATTTTAGTTAACAAGGTTATTCGTGAAAAATAATTTTGTGAAGGTGATGTCCATCATTTCAAATGCATAACTCAAGTCTCCTAAAAATTGTCCATCAAATTTGTCTACATTTTCTTGTGTCGTAACACTTCGGCTAGGGCCAGGATACTTTTTGTCCAGTATGTGTCTAGGTGATCTGTAGTTTTTCATCCAACTCAGAAATTATTATGTTACGGCTCGGAACAGCTCCATGTCGATTATTATTGAACCGCGCACAAGCTGTTAAGCTATAATAGACTCGCCTCTTTTCACGAAACTGTCATAGACGAACACTCGACGTTGCAAGTCGCATAGTCTAGATCAGATCTATCCTCACCCTGAACTTTGTTGAAATGTTATTAGTTATTACTGTATATATTTTTTGTACAATAAATTATTTGTTTTAAATTGACAGTTGCATGGATGCAAGCCTGACAGATGCGGAACTACAGTTGGCGGAACGAGAGCGAGCCGATCGCAGTCTGTTTGTGCAAGAACTGGTGCTGACCACTCTGTGCGAGGAGCCACCGCGCCGACCTGACACGGACCAGGCTGGCAGGCGGGGAGGGGGGGCAGTCACCCCTCAGCAACAGCCGCACCAGGCCACACTGCAACAGCCGGCGGCGGCGGCAGCAGCGGCACCCCTCACCCAGCAGCAATCGCAACAGCAGCAGCAGCAGCAGGGGGCAGCAAAAGGGGGCGAGTGGGATGGACCCGCGTTGAGGAGGGTAGTGGTGGGGGGTGGAAGGGGCGGCGCCGCGGCGGCAGCCGGCTCGAGACCAGCGTCACATCAGCCGCAGCCGGCTGCGACCAACCGACGCCCAGTGCCTCCTCCCTCGACCGGCACTGGCACCATTCGCTGTGAGAGCGTGCCACTGGCGCCAGCGCCCACCGCTCGTCGCAAGCCCGTCAGGCCAGTCCAGTCCAGTGAGCCCCCGCCTTCGCTCTAGTCCCCTGCCCTCCCACCAGCCAACGCCTACCGACAACAATTATTCATCTCCAAATTCTTAATATATACCTTTTCACAATCATAATAATTATACTACATAAACATATTTAAAATGGTTTACGTTATCATTTAGTTTAATAGAAATAATGTATTTATTTCAATTATAATAAATCATAGTAAATTGTTGTTGTGTCTTCTTGTTTTGTTTTCATGTCAGGCACATGACTAGACTAATCAGGAAGAGCTCAAGATATTGTTTGGTATTTGCGTCCAAGGCTTGTTGGAGGTAATACTACGTCTTTTAGTAGTCTTCTGCTTCTAAAGTATCAAACCAATGTTTTATTACATCATTGAAAATGTGGCAGAATCTTAAATCTCTGTCATATTATTATTATTATCTTTGATTTTCTATCACTTCAAGTGCTATGTATATTATATAATAAGAACTAATATTTTTACTAGACTGAGATTAGTTGAAAATTTCCAATAGAAATCCTTAAACTTACAAAGTGTGTTTGGGGATTCTATGATTAGGTATTTGAATAACACAGAAAGGCGGAATAAATTTTCCTGTCGCTGATAGAAGAGTCTGAAAGATAATATGGCTTTAAAAGTGACATCTGTACAGTACAATCTTGTAAATTTTGAAATGTATTTAAAAAATAATCGTTCTCGAGTTGTGTTTAGTTGAGGAGTACAGTAATTATTTATAGAAGTGAAAATGTGGTTAAACGAGATAAGTCAGACCCTGAAAATTAAAATTTACATTTTAAATTTTGGTGGCCTAAGCAACACTATTATGTAAATATTATTCAAAATCAAAGCTTCGATTTACATTTTATTTGTACAATTTTGAACAGTATAGATTCTCGGTTGTGTATTGTTCAAATTTTCAAAGTGATGGTTTCTTTTAGTAGCCTACTGTATTCATCTAAAAGTTGGTTGGAATAAATAACTTAGGAATGGACTGAAATTGAACTTAATTTATAACTCTGAAGGTGTGTGTACATTTTTTTTACCAAAAAATTGAAATTGTTATGGAAATTTAATACCGTTGAATCATATTCTTACCTTAAAACCAATGTCTCAAGATTTGTTGTTCAATAAAGTTATGAGATATTTGAGACTTTTCATTAATACTCCCTGTGTTGTTTTTTAAGGTTTGTTTGCTTTAACTTCTATTATATCTTCTCAAATCAATAGAACTATCATTATTTTGAAAATTTGAAGAATATAAACTTTTATCACTTTTCAAATTTTTCGGATAAACATTATAATGTAATATTATTATTTATTGCCAGGAGGCAATAAAGTGATTTCAATGGGGTTTTCATTTGTATCATTTTTATATTGTACTCAGTTTGGTAGTTCAAATTGGTCTCTTAAAGAATAATTTGAGATAAATTGATATTTATCTTTGAAAATGGTTTTGCAATCCACCCAGATTACCGACTCTTCTTTTTCATTTTTGGAATGCTTTGGTTCTAGTTCATTAATCTATTGGGCTACCATAGCTCCTTTAGCAGCTCAGAAAAGCTCTTATTTTTTAGAGCAGTAACAATTCGTTCCCCCATGAATTTTCAAGCGAAAATTTTTGGATTCTGGATTGGTAACTGCAGGCCACCATCCTTTGTGGTCCTTTTTAAGTGAAAGCACAGATAACAAGTATAGTTACTCTATGGTGAAAGTAATATCAAAAATGTGAAAAAAGTAGACAAATATTAAAAATTTATCTTACCTATTGGAATTGAATGCACTAAATTAATGTCGTTTACTGAAATTTATTGTTACATTCATAAACAATGAATGTGAATATGCTGAACAACAAAAAAATATTGAAAGTACCACAAAAATATTATAGGTATTTTACGGCATCTGGTTCTTGACAATGATCAGTTTAAAACTAGTGCATTAGTACCTAACTATTTATATGGACATAATGTATAGCGTACCGTACAAGCCAATTATATGCAAATCTGCTTGAAAAATATTTCCTGTGATTATTACATTGAAATAACACCGTGAATTGTCATGTATAGGATTATCCTGAAGGCTTATAATCATAATATCCTCAAACGTTTAATTGATAAAATTATTTTAGCTTTCTTGGGAATATGTTAGTGAGAAGAAACATTCAATACTTTCCCAAACAAACGTAATTTCCTCATTCAATGCTCATTGTTCGAACAATTAATCTCAAATTACTACCTATTATTAGAATCTATCTTTACTTCTACAACAGTGATTTTGGTACGACACCTTGAAATTATTTCGGCGTTCATTTTATGTTTGTACCAAATACATGTACAATAGTGATTGTAAAACTATTAAGTGCTATATTGAATAAATTATTTAATTATTATCCCTAGACCTTCAATTTGAATCTCCTTAATCTAGTAGCGCTGTTCATCTCATGATAGAAGTGGCTGTTAAACATATTTCTTAAAATTTGTTAACATTGACTTTTCTTATTCTTACTTCTTTAGTTTTATTTTAATATGGACCAAAGTATTTTACATTTTTAGTAGGTACCTATTATGTTCTGCCCCTTTCATAAAAAAAATATGTTGGGACAGTTTTCTCTCAAAGTTGAGAAAATTCTTTGAGTTTACTGGCCGCGCTAGATGATGGATTAAATTAATTATTATCTTGAAATAGATGCCGGACAGTTGAAGGTAATTAATTGACTTTTCTACTACCTACTACGTGGATGCGTAGTTATTATTTTATGTATTGTCTGCAGGAATGGAGCACCCATTTAAAAACCAATATGTGGATGGTAAGATGAAGACAGAAAAGTTTTAGTAGAGGTGAAGATACTCAAGTTTTGCATTATTTAAAATGGAAAACTCTTTTCTGTAGACGTGTTGATGGTTTAGAGACAGGATGATGTAGTATTTAGGGCGGGAAAAATGTGGAAGCTCCAAATCCAACTCCTTATTATAGATGAACATGAAGCATATCAAGTGAGCAATGTTGAGTGTAATTTTGAATGCTTTAGTTTAGAATTGGGTTATATCTCAATCTTACATTCTATGACAATTTATAAAAGGATTGAGAAATATCCAAGGATATAGGCCTAAATACAGTACATATTTATTTCATACTTCCTTTTTGTTCAATCGGTAGTAATATAAGTTATGTAAAGGATGATTATTTTCCAAAAAAAAGCTGATAAGAACTGAATAAAACTGCCATGAGAATGCTAAAGATAAAGTGACAAAATTGAAATTTTTGGGAGCTTCCATGAATTGTTTTTCGGAGTTTTTCTCGCTCTGCCACATTCTACTTTAACCAGACTCAGGATGTCGTAGCCTACTTTGTCGACGTCTTATTTTTACATGTTTTTTTGGTATGTGAGTTTCTACTGGAACGAGTACTCTAAGCACCTACACCTCGTAGCTCGTGTGTAGGTGCAGCTTGAGCTCATGGGATTTCGATCTTGGTTATTGTTCTCGCCTTTTCAAAGTTTGCAAGATTATTTTCCGATTCTTTACAAAGTTTATTTTTTCAAGTAGCTGCTGTAAACCTGCAATAAAATGGTAATTTGAATATCATTCAATTGAATAATTAAATATAATAATTCATACAATTGATTCATTGTTTTTACCAGAACAATTGTTAGCATGTGGCAATCTAACCTCCTTAATTCATTTTCGGCGTTCTGTTGAAAGGATATTATTATGTTTTAAATGAAATCAATTTACATAGTTCTACAGAATTTATTTTTAAACAAACAAAAGACTTATTTTTTGAATAAGTCAAGTGACTTATGTTCAATTTTGCACCTAGAATTGTAATAATTTAGAACCGCCGTAAATCCGTGAATACCTCGCGTGTTTCAGCTGTTTTACCCCAAACAAGAATACACCGACCACTCAAGAATCAATTCTGATCTCTATCTATTTGTCATGTTATTCTTATTAAAACTCATAAAATTGGAGCATACTTCTACATTTTCTGTCAATTATGTAACTTATTGGATAGGTACGGGTTTTAGGACAAAAGTGCATTTACTTAACACTATTTATCTCAATATACATTTAAGAAGTAATTTAATGTTAATTCTTGCTAGTTTTCTCTTCATAAAGCCTCAGTTGGATCAGTTTCTGAAGCCAGGTCCAAACGCTTTATAAATTGAATCAATCAGATGATTCAGTCGGTGATTGAAGCGCTAGCCTCGTCAGATTGATTCAATTTATCGAAGTGTTTGGACCTGGCTTAACACATCAGAATTTCAAAGCATTATTAAAAATATTTAAATAGGTAGGCCTATTATAAAAGTTGAAATTATTGAAGCGCGCCCTGTTTTTGTCTAGTTTCATTAAAACCCAATTAAAAGCCAACATATTGAAAAATAGCTGAGAAAAATGTTTGCCTAGAAGTATCTGCACTTTAGCCCAATACTCTTGCCTCTAGACCAGGTCCTCATTTACCCGGCAAAACTTTCGGCAACTCTAATATTATCAGTTCTATTTCTGAATACTTTCAAAGTAGGACTGTAGTGCAGTATATTTGCGATATCTTCTGTGTTGAACAGTTATTTAGATAGTTAGTTGGAATATTACAGTTTATTGACAGGAGCTGATATACTGTACTCCACAGGAGTGCAGTATATGGACTTCTGTGTTGAACAGTTCATCTTTTTAGATTGAAGATTACTATTTATTGACAGACGTCCGTATATTGCACTTTCTCAAAAATTGGTCTATTCATCAGTAATCTCTATCCTATGTTGCTCGAATAATACAACTACCATACTGGAACGTTCTTGATGATTGTTGCAGCAACCGCAAATAATTCTGTTGAAAGAAGGAACAGAGAACTCGCAGGGCAAGCCACAGCTGATCTCGAACATCAATGCGACGCAGGAGGTGGCTGAGGCGGTGCGGACGACGCTCGGTCCACGCGGCATGGACAAGCTGATTGTGGCTGGCGGCGGAAAGGCGACCATCTCCAACGACGGAGCCACCATCATGAAGCTGCTCGACATCATTCATCCGGCCGCCAAGACCCTTGTCGACATCGCCAAGTCGCAGGATGCCGAGGTAATCTCACAACTTCCATTCAATCAATCACAAAGTAGAGTACAGCCAAAACTGTACTATACACTAGTACTGTTCACATGAATGATGCGCACTGGAAAGCTTGATCTCGGGCCTTATAAACACCAGGTAGACGCATCGGCCGCCATTGTGGTAACAGACAGCTGCTGTTTATGAAATAGCTTGGGTTATAGCAGGATTCTTTTAACTTGTCAGGAAACATATGATCGACAAGCAATATCACAATACTTAACCTACAAATGCTGAATCTCGCAGATTATTGAAAAGGTCTTTTAAAAAGTTATTCTTTGAAAGGTCTTCTTTAAAAAGGTCTGTAAGACTTTTAAGCCTTTTGATTATTAAAATCAATTTAATTATTACCGACACAGCTGATTTCTGACAAGTTTAAAGGATCCTGCTATACGTGAGTGAATACTGAGTGAATTTTTTAGATTGGTTTAGAAGTTAAAGCTGGCTTTCATTTTAATCAGGATCTAATTGGTCTTAAGGAGTCTTAGTGCCAAATACTCTTCACATGATTGAAGCTTGATTCAGATTATAAGATATTGTCATAATATTATTCTGTTTGTTTTAAAAAGTGGTTTTAGGAGTAAAACTTGAAAGTATAGTTTTCTCTATTAGGCTAGGCTACATAATTTTATAATTCTTATGAACAGGCCACAGATCTTTATCAACTAAAAATAATATGAAGATACTTTTTTTAACGAAAACTCAATTTTTGCAGAAATGGCTAGTGAATAGCAAGTCATCTTGATGTAAAAATGAAATTTTGTTTTTGCACTTATTCTTGATTTTAGAAGAATTGGTTTTCGTCCAATGGAATGAAGTTGCCTGGAACTGAAGAGGGCTCAGGGCTGATTTGATTTCTTGTGTAAATAATTTTCACTCAACATATTTTGATAAGCTTTCTACTTATTGACACGTAATTTTTAATAAGTTTATTTCTATCTTAATACAACACACAGTTTAGTTGTGATTATTTTATACTAGTTGCTAAACCTGTGCTTGGCACCAGGGGAAAAAGTCATTGTAGAAGGGTATATCATTAAACTTGTAATTAAATTGAAATATTAAACTTTCAAATATTCATACAATACAAACCAAAGTCTTCTTTTATATAGGATCTGAACCAAGAAGATGTTGCTTATTATTAGAGACGTGGATTAATAAAAACTTCTCTATCAATTCATTTTTTGTAAACCAAATTAATTTTTTTTTTTGTAAATTGAGTAAATATCGTTCTCAATGAGAAAAATTGATATGATTGATGAATAGTTGAAAAATTAAAGAATTTATTTTATTTTGATGGAAAATCATAGGCGACTGTTTTTGGTTTGAATGCAGTACTGTATTCTATTAGCGATGGGCTGCAACATACTACGTTTGAAGCGTATCCATTTACTAATCAATGCTGAAAGTTATCAAAAAAATATTTCGAACTCATGAACTCTGCAGTGGACGGCAGGTTCTCTAACCAAAAGACCAATGAGCCAATCTCCTTGATATTTTATCTTCATGCCATGCATCTTCAACTTCACTTGGCTAATATTAGAGAATTATTGATAGAACAATGGATGTCAACTTCGATAGGTTAGGTCGTTAAGTCGACTAATTATTTATACAACTCTTAAAATACATAAATAGGCCTATTACACTCCTTGGTATCCAGACAATCTTTGTGTGCAGAATTTCAAGAGTGAAGGATTCTAGGGGTGATGGTCCTATAGACAGACAGACACCATCTAATTTTTATAATAATATATAGAATAGATTTATTTACTATTTTAATATAGTATAGATTTCGAACATTGTTGATTATTTCAATGGTGTGTACACCAGAGAGAAATGTATGAATTTAACAATATTTACTTGTATACAGTATAATGAATTTTACTTCATTTGTATAGCATTATAATATTTATAATATTTCATGATTTATTCCATTCTCTTCATTTGCAAGCAATATAAATTTAAGATATTTCATTGTCGGTGAAAGAAAGGCAGTATATGAGGGGAATATCAATATTGCGGGCATTAGACTGTTGTGCCAAGTAAGATTTTATTGGTTCAATTCATGATCGCCCTAACATTTCTTTGTGACAATCGATCAATTTTCTACAAACTTTTCAATAACTCAGCAAGTGTGTGCTAAAAACGTTCGGTATCGTTTAGTGTGTTAATTTTTTATATAATTACGTGTGTAATTGACTTCAGGTTGGTGACGGAACCACAAGTGTAGTTCTTCTAGCTGGAGAGTTTTTGAAGCAGGTGAAGCCCTACGTTGAGGAGGGAGTTCATCCACGTATTGTAATCAAAGCTGTTCGCAAAAGCGCTAGAGATATCTAGCCAAAATCGAGGAAATCGCTGTGAAGGTAATATATTAAGCTTTTATTACTTTTGCTAAACTCTGTTCCACATCAAGTTTACTTTTGATTTCTTTGAAATCATATGACAGTAGCCTATCAGTACAATTAAATATTATCATTACTTTGTTGCATTAAGCTTCTTGATTGAGAAAAGTTCTTAAAGTAGGCTATGTAATGAGTAATGTTCTTGTCTTATGCTATTATGTGTGTGTATATTGTATAGTGTATATGCTATATTGTGTTTGTGGGAGTTAGTATATAGTTGTTACATTGGATGTGAGTTGGTACGAGTGTTACTGAAAGGAATTCACACATTAAAATAGTATAGCAGGATAAATTTAAATTGTCAGAAAACAGCTGTTTCGAAGATCAATATCACAATACTTAACCTACAAATGCTGAATCTCGCAGATTATTGAAAAGGTCTTCTAAAGACTTTAAAGGTCTTTAAGACTTTTAAGCCTTTGGATTATTGTGTCAAAATCACTGTTTACTTATTGCCGAAACAGCTGTTTTCTGACAATTGAAATTAATCCTGCTATACACTGTTACAATGCTTCAAGGCATGTCTTGAATGTCGAATGTGAGGATACTTTTTCGCAACTCGTATTCTTTCCAATGTAACCTCGTCCTACAGCTGTTGACCTTGTGAAGATGAACTACCAACCTCTTTATCATCAACAAAATCACTGTTATCACAGCTGAAAAAATCGATAAATGTATCCAAGAAATAATTTACTTCGACTGACTTTTCCTGTGACTTTGACCACACATCGTAACTTATTTTACATATTTCTTCAATTAAGACTACTCAATCTTAAACTAGAATTTCTTTGTTAATCTGATTCATTCTGATAAATTACGAACAATAATCTGTATAAATAATTATCATATAATGAATCATATTATTTATTTACATGAATATTTATTATTAATAATAATTACATGAAATCTCGGCTAGTGCAAAAGTTTTAACTTACAGCCGAGCCACAATATGAATAAACATATATTGACACTTTGCAAACTGTATTCACATAATTGGTATCAATATCATAAGTTACTCAGGAAGCTAGGATTCAAATTTTTATATTGTGCGTTATTTATTATGTTATTCTATGGCAAATAAATTTTATTTCTGATTTTTCAGGATAATATCGATGCCTTTCAAATGAAATAAGATATATATTATTAAAAAACATGAAATTCAGTAGCCAATCCTGTTTTGAGAATTGATTGAGCGCGTGATATTTTGTTCAAGATCAAAATGAAAACAATATTTACACTTTGCACAAATAATGACATATATTTGGTTCTTATTCAGAATATCAATTTTCTTCAGTTGAAGACTCGTGTTCAAGAAATGGAGTTCAATTTGTCTGATAACTGGGGTTTTTTTCTCTTGCAGATAGAGAAAAAGAATGCTGCCGAGCATCGTTCGCTACTTGAAAAGTGTGCGGCCACAGCTCTCAGCTCAAAGCTCATTCATCAGCAGAAAGACTTTTTCTCCAAAATGGTGGTTGACGCTGTGTTGCAACTGGATGATCTTTTGCCGTTGAACATGATCGGAATCAAAAAGGTTCAGGGAGGAGCTTTGGAGGTATGTAAAACAACTATTGTTGATGTTCTCAACTGTAAATAGAAGAAATTATTTTCATTCTTGTACACTACACCATGTTGGGTCTTTGGATACTCTGTTGTATCGGTTTATTAATAACCAATTGGATATTATAATCTAGTCAAGAAAAGAAAACCACTTCACGTACTTGTACGATCTTACTAGTTGGTGTTCTGATCGTTTTTCAATATAATTCTGTTATGCTTTATTTCAAACTTGTTCCAGTTCACCGTTTGTATTTGTCATATAAATTCAAACGAAATCTTGATTCTAATTTCAGGACTCAATGTTGGTTGGCGGAGTTGCTTTCAAAAAGACTTTCTCCTACGCTGGTTTCGAGATGCAGCCGAAAACCTACAAAAATCCTAAAATTGCACTACTTAACATTGAACTGGAATTGAAAGCTGAACGTGACAATGCTGAAATTCGGGTGGAAAGTGTCAGTGTAAGTATACTTGAAAATACATACAGTATTTGTATGTACATCACATTGAGTCTACCTAGCATTCACTGTCTCATGTTAATTACGATAGTCATCTTCCATCTTAGCATGTAATTAGCTAAATGCTGGAGATGAATAATATAATTACAAATTTATTAGACTGTAATATCATTAATGTAATCATATCAATAGTAGGCCTGCAGCTCTTCAGATGAATAATAAAGAATTATTGGACTATATGAAAAGAGACGAAAAATCCTTGATGAAATAACATTTTCTCTACAATTATTTCCCTACTATTGCTTTTCTGTTTCTTTTTCTGAAAGACTATTATTAATCAATCTTCAGATTCCAATAGTTTGGAACTTGTTGTCTTAGTTTTCTTATTTTAATAGGGGATTCAAAATTTGAATGAATGCTTTTTTAATCAAATCCTGTATTATTTTTCCCTCGCCTTTATTAAGTTTCTTTCTTACTTATTTCTATCTGGGAATGGCTCTGAAGTGGTGCGATGTATTCCCTTTGTTTTCCTCTTTTTTTGTTCTCTTAACATTAAATGCCCGTAACCTTAACGTTACCCGTTTTGTTAACCTTAAAAACACCTTTTAATGCCCGTAATGGACTTGATTTGTGTGATCTTTTTATGTATCAAATGAATAAATAAATCGTCGATACCCTTTTAAACACTCGACTTTTTCTGGTAGGTAAGTTTTTTCAGCTTATGATTGATCTTTGAATGTTAGCCATGATTTTATTCTCATCCATTTTATACTGTAAGACCTGTTCCATGGATTCTCATATGTGTTGATGAGATATAATTATCTATTTACGAAAATAATTAAAGTATCTTTTGTTTCAATTACCAGGAATACCAGAAAGTTGTCGATGCCGAGTGGCAGATTTTGTATGAGAAACTCGACAAAATATCAGCCAGTGGCGTTCAGGTTGTTCTCTCGAAGCTTCCAATTGGTGACGTTGCCACACAGTACTTTGCCGACAGGTTAGTTTATTATATCATCAAAAACAGACTGATTGCAATTGGGTAACTTCTATAAACAGTTGTCTCAGTGGTAGCAGGCGAGTCTAATCGGTAATCGGTTAGATAAGAGATGGCGCCTACCACTCCTCTAAAAACAATTTATGAGCTTCAAATTCGCTTCCCGGTGGTTCGGAACCCACCCAAAGCTGAACTTGTCAGTGAATGCAAACACCGAGTGGGCTTGTGTGTGTGTCTTTTGTGAGTGCATTGCATGACGGCATTTTCACATTTCATCTTGAGCAACTAATCGATTATTCAGCTGATACGGATTGAGAGCGAGAGAAATTTATAGCAGGATCCAATTAACTTGTCATAAATCAGCTGATCCAGTAATAATTAAACAGTGATTTCGACACAATAATCAAAAGGCTTGAAAGTCTTAAAGACCTTTAAAGTCTTTAAAGGACCTTTTTAAAGAAGACCTTTTAAAGAATAACTTTTCAATAATCTGCGAGATTCAGCATTTGTAGGTTAAGTATTGTGATCATAAATGCTAGTCGATCATTATGTTTTATGACAAGTTAAATGGATCCTGCTGTAGTTATGACATGGCTTTGTCTCGGTCGTCCAGCTGTTTTCCGATGCACGCACGCCCACTTTGTTTACGCGCACTGCCTCGATTCGGTGAACAGACTATAACATTGGACTGATTCTTGAAAAAAAAGTTTAATAATTTTCACTATTATTAATTCATTTTATTTTTTGTTATTTATGTAGATTAGGTTACTAATTGTAAAAGCTCAAATTCTAGATTATGAGGTTAGCTATGAGATATGAAATAATAATAATAATTCCGTGTAACCTGGCTGGCTCAGGTCTGGTGTCAGAGTTTTCAGGTCACTCCTGATCAGTTCAGGGTCTCTGACGTGACTTAACGACTGTTTTAACCTCTAGGTTACAAAGCCAGCACTTAACCCACTCGGCTACGGCCACTCCCTCTTTAACTCACTCTAATATGAAATTAGCTATGAGATGGATTGGAATTTTTTCAAATAATCTTTTAGCCAAACTATTTTCTAATAGCTGTGATATTATTTGACAGGGACATGTTTTGCGCCGGCCGCGTTCCGGACGAAGATCTGAAGCGAACGATGAAAGCGTGCGGTGGATCGGTGATGTCGACCGCCCACGACCTGCGCGAAGACGTGCTCGGACGCTGCGAACTCTTCGAGGAGCGACAGATTGGAGGAGACAGGTCAGTAGTTTATTCAACTGTTACTGCTGATGATTCAGGTTGAACAGCAGGTTTTCTATTCAACACATTAGTTTCAACTGAGTTTGACAGAACTATAGTTTAATCTTTGTAAAACTTGATTCTTAACAAGGATGGTGTAGATCTACAGATTAAAAAAGTTTGAACTATCGTTTCGTTGAACTCAATTATAGTGAAAATGAAACAGTAGGCTAACCCAAACTCAACCCTTACCCAAACCTCTTTCCCTCCCCCACTTGCACCCATACAGCAGTACGAAATGAGGTTCTTCCCTTTATCCAATTCTGCACAAAATTGTAATAATTGAGATTCAATGTTAGTTTCAATTGCTGTAACACAAAAACTGTTGAGGATATTTTAGACATGAATAACTAGTAGGTATTCAAAAAACAGTTTCATTCATTCATGTATTGATTCTTATGCCCGGTTTTTCAGTCGCTCAATAGACAGTTTATGAATCCAATAGCACTATCGAATCAATAACCATGTGTTTTCAAATGCAAAAAAAGTTATTGAATAAATAAGTTTATTGAACGACTGAAAAACCGGGCACTAGAGTTAGCAGTTACATAACTGTTATGTAACTGCTAACCTGGTAACTTATTACCTTTTACTTATACGAGAAGTTTCTGTCCTGTAAAGGACGTCAATAAAGCTTAATTCTTTTATTATAACTTGAAGGTCCATTAATGCCCAAGAACTTCACAGAAATGTTTTCGCCAATTTCGGACATTTATCTTAGAGAATTAATGATAATTATTGGAATATAATATGCTGATGATTTTTCTTACAGATTCAACTTTTTTACCGGTTGTCCAAATGCCAAAACATGCACGTTGATATTGCGTGGTGGAGCCGAGCAGTTCCTTGAAGAAACAGAGCGCTCTCTGCATGATGCCATCATGATTGTGCGACGGACCATAAAGAACGACGCCGTTGTGGCTGGTCAGTAAACAATTACTATTCAATAAAATATTGCGTTTCTCTTTTTGCCAAAATATAGAAAAATGATTTAAACGCTCTAGTGCATTATATATGATATTGTTTCAATAACATGTTTATCATGATCATATTCAATTGAGTCTACCCTAATTGCTCTGAATAAATCTTCAGTTATAATGTTATATCAATCCATTTATTTTGGAGTGGCCGTTTTAGCTGATGTGGCTTATCGCCGGTCTGATAACACAAATGTTCCCGGTTTGGTCCCTGTTTACTATAACATATTTTGACCATAGACGGCCAATACCGTCTTCTGTAGGAGCCGTTAAGGCGGCGGTCCCGGCTGCCTGAAACGTAGTCGTCATCTCTCATAAACCCTCTTTCATCACCCTCACAAAAGCCTAGACCTCGTATGGGCATCATTCTCACAATAAATTTAATAGTTAGCCTAGGCCTATTTATTATTATGTAGAATGAAATACAGGGATTCATTTCAATCGACGTTGAAGCAATTTTTTGTTATTGCCATTTTCAATATTTTTTATTGGAAAGCTAAGATTCTTTGAATCAATCGTGGTGATGAAACTATCCGAGATTGTTTTGCTTCAAGTTTTGAATAGATGCAATCATTATTTTCTCAGAAAAATGTATCGCAATTTTTTTATCACGGGAGCCTGATCACACTTTTAGGCTCAGAGAACAGACTATTTTGTTTGTAGAGAAGAAGATCATATGACACATGTCTGCCCCGAGGTCCGTTCTGTGTTAATTGGGCCTTAGACCAAAATCTTTCATCATTTCTCATGTGTAATACATACTTGAGTCCAAAATCATTCATATTTTCTCAAATCAATCAGTGTGGTATTTCCTCAGAAAAATTTATCTCAATTTGAATATCACTGGAACCTGGTAACATACTGTGGACTAAGAAATCATAGTATGATGTTGATTTTTCATTTTTAGGTGGAGGCGTCATTTGAAATGGTTCTCAGTAAAACGCTGAGGGACTACTCGAGAACAATTAAGAGAGAACAGCTGCTGATTGGAGCTAAGCAGGCACTTGAGATAATTCCTCGCCAACTGTGTGATAATGCTGGATTCGATGCCACCAACATTCTCAACAAGCTTTAAAAGCATGCACAAGGTAAAGTAAATACTGAAATATAATTTTGAAAAGGTTTGGTCAGCCTTCAGATTGTTCAATGAAAGAGCAATAACTGTACCAATACCTACTACAGTTGAAATAAGTGAAGGTGAAGTGAAGGTAGAATTAGAAACTCATATCTTAAATTATATTATATAAATTATATCACTTGGAAGGGCCGTAGTACAAAACTTACTGAATAACTTGTGAGCAAAGTAATTAGAACATGATTTTTAATCTATAAATTTTTCATTTATTTAGTCCGTAAATAGAAATCTCACAAAACATAAAGTTCATTACAAGCCTTATTGGTGTTGACAAGGTCCAAATCCCCTGCTTGTATTTTCAAAATTGTTAGGGCAATGGCCAATTTCTAAATTACACTTACATTAAATAATCATAGTTAGTGCTATGTTTGTATTATTGTATCATTGAGAATAATTATATTATACTATTAATTTTTTTAATAAAAACTTTCTCTGTTTTTCAAGAAACAACTTGAATAAATTATTATTATTTTATTTAATTTCCACCAATACATATTTGTTAATATGTTTTTTTAAATAAATTTGAAAGTATAATATAATTTTCAATGCCCTAATAATGCAAACATTGCTCTAACAACTTGGTGTTGGTGTTTTTAGATTACAATTACCAAACAATTCGCCCTGTGTCTTTGCATAATATTTGTTCTTGTCCTTGAAACTAAAAGTTGGTTGAATTTAATAGTTTTATATTATTTGTTCAGGACACCACTGGTACGGCGTGGACATAACGAAGGAGGACATCAGTGACAACTTTGAGAGCTGCGTGTGGGAGCCGGCCGTCGTGAAGCGTAACGCGCTGACAGCTGCCTGCGAGGCGGCCACCATCATTCTGTCGGTGGATGAGACCATCAAGAACCCCAAGTCGGGCGGAGACGCCCCGGCCGGACCCCCGCGTGGCGGCATGATGGGCAGAGGCCGTGGCCGACCTATGATGTGAACACCTTCGTACTAACACAAGTATTTGCTGCTAACAAACTTTGCGCGCCTCAAAACTGTAGCAGAACTACTATTATGTGAACACCTTCGTTCTCTTGTACTAAAGGCGGGACCACACGATGAACGTCGGCTATCAAATGAATTTTAGTGAAGTTTCAGATAAGGAAAAGATTATTTTTCATCAAAAATTGTATTATAAATGACATTGAAGTATTATGGTACCATGAATAACATTCATTTTGATAACTTATTCAAACAATTCTTATAAATCAGTCGACCGGCATCAATTAGTCGGTTCATTTATAAGAATTATGTAAAAATATATAAGAATGAATAACATTTATGATACCTAAATACTTTAATGTCTCTTAGGGCCGGTTTCTCCAACGACAGTTTAGTTTAAACTTAGGTTTTACCACTCACTAGAAAATTTTTTGTCAGAAAGTTCGATGTCCGAACAGCTGACCATTTGATTCAATGATGCTAACATCATTGAATCAACAAGTTTCTAGTGAGTGGTAAAACCCAAGTTTAAACTAAAAATTGGTTTAACTGACGTTGGAGAAACCGGCCCTTATAATACCATTATTATAGAAAATAAGCGTTTCGTTAATTTAAATTTTAATAATAACCTAAAAAGTAGATAACTGTCGCTAGTCGACTGTAATAGTGTGGTTGCGCCTTAACACTGGTCAAGACCAGTATTTGCTGCTAGCAATTTGCGCGCCTCAAAACTGTGGCAGAACTACTGTTATTCTTTGTCAAGTGAAAGTTTTCACTTCACCCACTTTAAATTTTTACAATCACATGTTATTCGTTTAGTTCTATTAACAACTACTTTACGGTTACGACCAGTATTTGCTGTTAACTCGCGCGCTTTAAAACTGTAGCAGAACTACTGATATTTTTTCAATGTTGAAATTGCACTGTTCTATTCTCTAATCTAAAATAAACATTTTTAACTTACTCAGTTGTCTGTGTTTTCATCAACTCCAGGATAGTCCATTTCCCCCATCTCATTTATAATAATTTTTTAATCATTCTGCGAATAAGAACTGATTTGATTTACAAACTTGTAAAATATTTACTAAGGCACACCACACTAAAAAATGAGTTAAATCGCTTTCATAAACATTTTCCGTAGAATATAATAATATTAGAGATAGTAATTTCTCAATATGTTGCTTCAAAGGTTTTTGAAAAAGTTATTTTTTCAATTCAACCTATATTAATGGATTAATTTAATTATGTAAATTAGGAACAAGTTAGAATTCGAACGATTGTTTCTGTGATCCACATAATTATTTGAACTCATAAGGCAAATTTTTAGCAGTACTAAGGAGCCGGTTCAGAGCTCAAAAAACTATTAAATTTTTAAACATCACTCGGAAGTTTATGAGTAAACTTCTCGAAGATCTTCCGCTAAAGTCATATAAGTGGAGTAGAGGTATATACTGGGATACTGTGTGTATCCCTACCAATTCTCCATTGAATCACAACTTATTTCCAAATAGTATTTGTTCCGTCACCCCAATAAAAATGAATGAAAGCTTACGTACACTAAGTATACGAGGAAACCTTATGCGAGGTGACGGTGCAATACAATCTCCATTAAATCAATAGGCTACATACAATTTTGTATCTCTATGTCGCCTTGCCTCGTGTTGCCTGTAATTTGCATCAGCCTTATCATACGTATTACATATTGGTGGGCTGATTTAAATATTTATTTTAAGTGTAACACCCGGTTTTAGTTTAAAAAATTAATTATTTAACAAGAATCAGATTACTGTATCAACCAAGTGGACAGTCAACTCAACTGAGCTCTTGATCTAATTAGAAGGAAAATCACGTTCGTTTTCCGCTGAACAATGACCTATTATGTGTGTGGGTTTTTCTGAAATCTCAGAATGATACGTCGTAATAATGATCTGAATAACTTATTCTCCAGATAAATAGTCTATTAATAGTATTAATAAAAACCGAGGAAAATATAACACCAAGTTTTGCAATAGCAAACGTCATTCGTATCATAATACGTCAATCAGTTACAAGCTCATGATCTGTATTGATGTGTAGAGTTGACAATATGGACTTTGCCTATCACTACTTATATCTAAAAGCTTATGAAACTCGAGCTTAACTCTCTTTCAAAGTTATTGAGAAAATAATTTTTTTTATAGATTGTTCCTAGATATTTTGACTTGAAAATTAGATAAAAATAAAGAATAACAGTAGATATAGGTATATCAATTTAATTTGGCGGAAGGCGAACAACTTTCATTCAACATTTCTATGGTAACGGGTGAAGTTCTGTTGACATTTTTTCACATAAATGTATATATTTAACGTGTAATAAGATTCAAAAAAGAAATCAACAGAACATCACCCGTTACCATAGAAATGTTTAATGGAAGTTATTCGCCATCCGCCAAATTAAATTAATATACTCAAGATTCGAAACATCATCAATCTCTAGTTATTCGATCTCTGAATAAAGTTTTCCAATTAAATATTATTCAAAGAATAATAATTATCCAAAATTCGTCAAAAAAAATAAACTATAAAAATAAACTATTCAATGAAATTCATAGTATGGAGCTGTCAAATTAAATTCTCCATCCCACATTTGAAAATACAACTTGTACCGAAGAGAATTAGTGTGCGTAGGGGTGAGACCGAAACGCAAGAGACTGGAATAATGAAAAACAGGTTTTGGTTGCTTCTTCAAAATAAATCATTCGAATGAGGAAAACGTACTCCACATATTTATTATTCGTATTCGTATTACTTATCTAATACGTTGGAGAATTATTTGAAGAAGTAGAATCTCAAGTGAATACATCGGAGTTCGTAATAAATGAATCAAAAATTTATCATCTATGAAGAAGTGATTTAATAAATTGAAATCTTGTTACTGTACAGTTTTCAGTTGCTCAATTAATTTTGCTAGCGGGAAACTAATGTTGGGGCTACTCTCAAAATTCTCTTTTTTTCTGTTGGTTCGAAGATAGAAACCAAGAAAATTGCCAATACAGATGCTGCCTGTTTTGAATAATTGTTTTGCGTCAGCGAAATAGCTGCATATTCTACTGAACGATGAAAAACCTAATTGGGCATTTAAGTTCTAACGCCTGATAATAGGCTACTTAGTTGTAGTCTTCTTTTAAGGATAGAACATCATGGACTTGGAAACTGGTTCTTCGAATGGATCACGTATCATTTTCAATGGAGCAGAGGATCACAGAATTATAATGAAAGCTGGCGTTTGTTGAGTAGAATATTTTCCCGGAAAAATGTATCATGGAAGAATACTAACATCAGAACATGAGGTTCTCAACATGCTACAAATTGTCCAGCCCTTTCCTTGTTAACAGCATTACATCTTGAGCTCTGCGTGCAGAAACACTGCACAGATTATTTTGTTATTTGTTTACTTCTTCTAAGTCCAACGATTTCAGTTACATAGCGTGGAGGCGAAAGTAACCGGTTTTTTTAATCAGAACTTTTTCCTTTTAGTTGGAAAAATATTTTCTTATATAGTTCTTTGTTATTCAAAGTAAACTATCGGATTCTCTTAGTAGAAGTTCGGACTATTGTGTTTCAGTTTCATTGGATTAGGATAAAAAAATGGGTAAGTAAATTTTCTTTCTCACCAATGATCAACAATATCCATATTTTTTTTATTGTCGAAAAAACATGACGTTGAAAAATCGCTTATTTTTATGCAAGATTTTGTTACTGGTAGATATAGTGTAATATTATATTTACATATAAGTGATGAAATAAATGCAAAACAGCTTACATACAAAATATTGAATGGTCACTTCACAATATTTTATAATTTATACCATTTTATAAACTTTTAATTTCTAGCATCTTCGTGTGAATTATTGATACTTTTCATGTGTAATTATTAGAAGTGTAGAGCTAAATGTCTTAACAGAGAAAGATGAACCGTACTCACGAAAAATATTACGATTTACATGGGAAAAATATTCCTTGAACTTATATGAAGACATACAACTTATTGAAAGTGCTATAGGAATCAGCCATTCCATTCCCGTGGGTATTCATTTTATTTTTCAAATGAGAACATTATTTTATACGCAAGGTTGTGTCTGGGACCAGTAATATTTTATAATATTATAGTGCTGGAAAATTTCCTGTTTTTATTTATTAGTGTTATTCTATATTCTATTCTATCTTCTTGTTAAGCTAGTTCTTCAATGCTTTTAAGTTTACATAGCAATTAGTGTGGATTAAAAAAAATATACCAGCATATACATAAAATAATATGGCCTACCATTTCATACGAAATGTGCCCAGTCAATGACTTATTTTCTCACTTTTTTGTTGTCGTTATGCTAATAATGGGCTGTCAAGAGGAGTAAACTGGTTTTTGAAGCGTTCATATAATATAATATATGAGGAACCTGGAGTCTGACATCTAGAGTTATTTTTTCTTTTTTTCAAAACAGGGCTTACCAGGAAAGATAATCAGATTAAAGAATATATGTTGTTCAATTTATTGTTCAGAATCTATTTTTCAATTTATTTTTCAACTGACTTATCAGTGTTGAATAATTCGTTCATTGTTTCTATCCATTTCAGCTGGAAAAACATTGATTTTTATTTACCAAGTGATCGCAATTTGCAGTTTAGCTTCAATATCCTACTGCCATGGACAAAACCTCTTTGATCGCTTAAGAAAGAGACAAAGTAAGTAACTACTTATTCAAATAAGTGGCATTTCGTGAATTCAATTATAAGCTCTTTACTTTATAAAAGTCCTGACAAATTTGAACAGATGAAGAAATTAATAAAGAAGAAAATTACCTACGATATTCTTTTACAATTTATTATTGAGTATTGTGTTGTTTGAATTCAGTATTTGTTGCGTTTTTTTATTTAATTCTATGTTATTTTATTAATAGTTTACATCATTTAAATATTCAGTTATAGAATTGAGTTCATTGGCTATCCCTAAATTGTGAGACTGTTGAAACTCAGGGCCGCTTTCCCCAATTATTTATAAAATAATTAAATAATTATTAAAACAATTCCATTCATGATGGATTCATTATGTATTCTCCCCTCCTCCTTGACTTACTTTCTCCAGTTATGATCGATTTTTTTTGTATTTATATACACAAGTCTTATGTACACAATAAGAAACTTTTTTATTTAGCCAAATTAAATAAAGAGCTTCACATCTTGTTCAATTCTTGACATTTTTGTGATTAGCAACTTCATAATCAACTTCCGTGGTTATACCAATTGGATGGGATGGGAGTTTCAACTTGCATAATATCGCAGCCTAATTTTAGTTCTTAGATTACATTTTTTGTGGTACTAGTGTAGTGGAAGTAAAATTATACTATTAGGGTGTACGCACACGTAACAGCATTTTAGTATTGCGAGGCATAATATACAGTAGGCTATAAAATGTAATACTGTAATTCAACAGAAGCACGCACACTCATCAAAACCAAGTGAAAGTTTTGTTTTACCTCACATCACTAAAATGCTGCATCAGCGTGCATCCACACTTAGGAGTTACTAATAAGGACCTAAGAGATAGACTTTTGTTAGATTAGTATATTCTAACGATAGACAATCAATCAATTAATTTTTTATTCCTCACAAGTTCAACAATACATTATACCATATTTATATAATTATACTATAATACCCAATGTTCAAACCTTCTAACTTATCACCTATAACATATGTAATTCACATAATATATCTTAGTTTTCATATAAATATGTAGACCTTATAGGTACTTTTAATACTTGTGAGACTCACATGTAGGCTAAAGCCTTTGTTGTGAGTGGTCTGGCAATATCTTGGCAATATCAATTTAGTGAGAAAAATAATACTATAAGATGAAAAACCAGTGGTGCGAAAATATCTCAATTAAAAACGAAAAAACAAATGATGGTGTGATGAGCTATAGTGATAGTGATGACATACCCATTACGCTTAATACCTTAACACAGGGACAAAAAATTTATTCGTATTAATTAATGCAATAAAACAACGGTGAGATGACACTTACTAGCTATACTGAGCAAAACCCTTTTCCTCCATGCACCTATAGCCTAAACCTATTTTCTACCTATAAACAGAGTCTACTTCATGTATTGAAGAAAATCTTTGAAATCCATTCATTTTCATTCGATTTGAAGTGCGAAATGGCTTTTTTGCAGTTCATTACGAGTATGATGTTGAAAACGATGACGATTGTCGGACACCTTCCAAAGAAGAAGGAGAATGTATTTCCATATTGGAATGCGAACCGCTGTACTCTATATTGGAGAATAGACATAGGTCAGCTGAGGAAGATAATTATTTGAAGGATTCGCATTGTGGCTTTGAAGATGATCTGCCGAAGGTTTGCTGTCCGTTTGAAAGCAATAGTAGTATGCCTGTTTCAACTTCGACCACCCCAAAACCGCGACCAGCTGTTAAGCCTACTAGTGGGTCGCGACCTGTGACAACTTCCAGCGGCGGCACCAATGAGAGAGGCATGCCAAATGATTGTGGCAGAGCGGGCAAACTCGTGCATAGGGTTGTTGGAGGTCGACCAGCCGAATTACGTGAGTTATACTCTTCAATACTATTATTATCATCACTTTTCCTACACTTATCGAGAAAAGTGGCTATTTTTGCACTGATTCCATTGTAGTGCGGAAAAGTAGCTCTATAACGAAACTTTTTCGTTCTATAGTGCGAACCAAATGTAGCCTATATGACTATTTCTAGTGTTTTCTTCTTCTAAATTTCTAATCCTTTTTCTTTCTCTTCTTTAAAATTTATGAGCAAGAATCATTTAAAATTTCAAGGAAATATATTCAAAAAATTTAAGTAAAGGTTTGGCGCAGCAAAGTACTTTTTTACGCACTAGGTATGGTACTCAAATAACTATTTCGAACCTCTCAATTGAATAATTTTGAATTTCAATGAAGCTGTGAATATTTGTGTGATTTTATGGTTGTTAAATTTAAGTGGTCCACCGTTCGCAGTTTGAACTGTGAATCCCGGACTGCAGTGGAGGGGAGCCCTTATCGACAGATTAGGCTATACAAGATTATTTCATATTGATAATAAAGGAATGTTTTACAGGAGATTGGCCATGGATGGCTCTGATTGGTTACGATTCATTGAGCAGACCAAAGTGGAGTTGCGGGGGCGCATTGGTGACATCCAGATATGTTGTCACCGCTGCTCCTTGCATCCTAGGCACGACATCGTGCGTGCCTGACCACTAATAAACTGGAAATTGAAGTTTTTCAGTTTATCAGACTTAAAATATTGAATAATTAGTAATACGTTATGTAATAATTATGTATTCTATTCTAGTACAGTGGTTGGTTTACTGCAATGTCCAAGTTTCTTGCTTATACAGGGTGTTTGAAAAAGAACTCCCTAGTTTTAGGTATAAATTTAATGTGTAAATTAATGAAAAACTATATCAACAAGTACATACAGTGAAAGAGAGAAACTTCAAGTTTTGTTTAACATCAGTAAATTTCAACATGGGATCCATTTGTTGCCCTGCACACGTCGAGGCGATATTCAAATGCTCGCTATGTATTCACCAACCTATCAGGTGTAACTGTCCCAACCGCCGTGACGATTCATTCCCGTAAATGATTTACGTCTCGGATTTTTTTCACTGTACAAAACATTTTTTATGATTGTGTCCCCAAAAGAAAAATCCAGAGGGGTTAAGTCCGGGCTTCGTGGTGGCCAAGCAATTGGGCCAGCTCTCCCTATCCACCTTCCCGGAAAGCGATTGTCTAGAGCCGCGCGCACATGGTTACTGTAATGAGGAGGGGCGCAATCTTGTTGGAAAAACACAAGCCCTTTTTTCTCCTCAATATCTTCCATTTGGGGAGAGACATTGGACTGTTATAACAGACTCAGTTTGCACTAACCAAATAACACACTGCGCTTTTTGTTGCGGATTAGCCATTGCACCGCACTGCACGCCCGAACACAACGTAGGGAACTGTTCCCTGGCGCCGTCTCAAAGTCAAGCTGGTCTGGCAACTGTAGGGGGACAAAACTTTGAGAGTTGCTGAATCAAACACCACAAACTAGAATTGTGTATATCACTTTTTACAGATTCTATGACACATTAAATCTAGGGAGTTCTTTTTCAAACACCCGGTATTATAGCAATATTATACCAGGAGGCATTGACGCATGCGCGTAAAACTTGACACTGCGTCAATGTCGCCTCAAATAATATGGCTCAAAGAAGGCATTAAAAATTTTTTTGATGAATATTTTCTATTTCTATGACCTGTGTAGAAATGATCAAAAGAAGCAAAGATTGAAGTGAAAAGAAAATATACTCGAAAATGCCTTCTTTCACACCAGTGCGGTGCGGGCCAGGATCTGACTGGATGTATCGTAACGGGAGTATTCACAATTCACACTGAATTATAATCTGATTACTATCATAATAATTATATTATTCATCAGTCAAAACATTTTCATCCCGTCCGATCCGGGCCCGGCCCGCAATGGTGTGAAAGAAGCCTTAAAACCTCACTACATACGTTCAATTAATTCTGAAGAATATCCCTGAAAAGGTTGAAAGGTTTTAAACTATAAATATAAAGAATGTCTGAAAAGATATTCCAGTATGAAGGTAAGATTAAATTTTTTCATTTAATATTATATTCTACAATATTGTTTATATTTATTGATTTTCATCACTTTGAAAAAAAAAAAAATTGGAACTACAGTAAATTGATAGATTATTATTATTATTATTGATGTCTGTTTCAAGATTTCAGTCTTGAAACTTGAAAATTCTTGAAGGTAAATAAATGGCTAAAATATTGGAATTATCATTAAATTAATAATTTCAATGAAAAATAGCTAATTCAATTGATAGAGAGAGTACTGAATTATTGCTTGCTTCATCATACTTCAAGATCAAAGAATTTGAAATTTTAAAATTGCCGCCGGAATCGGAAAGAAATAAACATCTGGAACTGAGAAAATGTCAGCTGATTGTGAATGACGACCGCTGAAATATCTGATACGCGCATATTTGAATTTTGGCGGCAACGCGCAACAGATGGAAATTAGTCAAACCGCGAAACACGAAAAGAGTTTAGTGTATCTCTTCGATGCTCCTGGTTGCCTGGTAGAATTTTCGTTGACAGAACTATTAGCGCGGAAGCAACTTTTATTTTCAGACCGATTTGCTCGAGACCAAGGATTAAAATCGAAATCAAAGTCGATAATCGCAAATTTGGCTGAAATTTTATCCATTCGTGTATTGTTGGTTGCCTATCCTCGATGAAATGAAGGCGCTCACATCTAATTTACGTGGCGGGCTGTTTGAATTGATAGTTTTTATCACTGATTTGAGATTATTATTTTCTATCATTGTATTTTTTCAGTACTTAACGTTGTCTAATATCTCAATTCTCCATTAAGGCTTTGAATCATCCAAAACAGATGAGAGATACTTTACTTTCTCAGTATTATTTCAGTTTCTGTCTACCTAATTTCGATCAGAAATTTGAAATACCCTTTTGTCAGCCATTTAGAAGTTCTGATAAAGATTAATCTCGTCCAATTTTGTTTTTATAAGTAAGTAAGGACAATGCTATTAAATATGGGAATATGCCTATCACTATCACCTACTCAGAATTGATTACTCAGGCAAACCAAGCTGAGGTATCAAATCAGACATGTTTCCTACCTTTGAATAACATAAATTGAAGTAATTTCATGGTTTTTGGGTTCACTTTTTGAAAAATTCAATTTTTTGTAGCCTACTGTATGACTTGATAAGACCCAAGAACTGGGTTATTTCCTGTGTGATGGTGGAATATGTGATTCTATCCTTCACAAATTTTAATAATCTAAAAATAAATAATGGAAAGGAAATGGAATAAATAGATCTTCATCATTCACTTGGAATCCATTTTATTGACATTCCATCATATATTTATAGGTACACTGAATACACATTCATCACCCATGTGGTAGATATATAGACAAACCTTCATAGGTATCGTACATAAACAATTAACCCTTTTGAGATCGGAATTGAAAAAAATTAATAAAATGTCTTTATATGTATATTTTGAGATCGGACTCCACAAGTGCTGGTAAAATTTTTAAATTCAGGTTCTGTTTGATGAAATTTTAGCTGTCCTCAAGAAAGCCGAACGCACACTATAAGTATTGACATAGCCCCTCTAAACTAGTTTAGAGGGGGCTATGACTGTACCAATAAATTACATAACAGCCGTGCTATTCGCATCTAATATAATCTTGTTATAACAGGACGTCTAGATTCTTATGAAACAGGATTCAGATTTCAATAGATTACAATTTTACATCAATCTGTTTTTAGTTTATAAAACTAAAAAAATATTTTTTCTTTGCTTATTTATGCATAGTAATAACACTAATGCATAATTAAAAGAATACTCATAGAAATACTTTATGCATATGTCTGTGCTTCAGTACGGGGATAAGATTTTTCTGCTGCTGATGATGCCCATACATCAGTCTTGTGGATGGGTAATAAAGTGAAGGATGATACATAGAGAATGGAAGATGAAAAGGGAATCAAACCCATGACCAGTGCAGTGATAGAAAGCTGAAGTTGTGACCAGAGTCTACTTCTATTCTCTCTGCGACCAGAGTGTGTAGAAGGTTGTTACACTCCAATAATCTACTAGGCTTCGCTGCTTGAAGCTTGAAATTAATCTGCATATTCTTACTGGGCTTAAATCATTTAGTAAATGATAAGGGAATCTTAGACTTGGATGATGAGTGGATGATTTCTACAGACTTTAATCAAGTCTGAACTGGCTTTAAGATCACCCTGCAATCTGCATTAATTTGCCTCAGAGATGACAGGTCAATCAGGTCAATTAAGGAGAGAAAAATAATATAAGTAAATAAAGAGAAATTTAAGGAGAGTGAATTTGAATTAAGGGACCTGTACGTAATACAATAAATTATATCTCTTTCATAAAAAATATTTCAAATATGTTAAATTCTTCTCTGCTCCAGTAATGTTTTGTTACAACAAATTCAACCATAATGGAGAAAAATGAGAATATCCAAGTGTAGGTCTATTTTATCTGTTTCAAATTTAAGGCAGCCTAAATTGCTTCAACTATACCTATGTACAGATATTATTTCTACATTTCTTTATTGTTTATTTAGCTTAAATTATCAACTGTCCTCTATTACTGTGCATGAGCTATTTTTCTTCAAAAATATGCTTGAATATGACTAAAATATAATGCTAATTCATTGAATGTTTCTGATTAGGAAAATCGTGAGGCTGGGCGATTTAGATTGGAATATTACTGATGACAATGCCAACCATATTGACATTCCTGTGGAGACATCTATGATGTACCCGCAATACAATAAAGCAAAGCGCTTATCTGACATTGGTCTCATACGGCTTAGACACGAAGTCACTTTTAATGGTAAAAAATTTGAATACTTTGAAAGTTCACTACACATTACCGATTTCCAGGTAATGGTCAGTGGTGTAGTGGTAAAATTAGCTGTGCCGGAGCTATACTCTACCGGAAAATTTTTGAAGATTAGCCTACTACCCAAATCGTGAGTTTTAAGGCCCTTTTGGCAAATGTTTTGAAAAGTTTAATAATTAAACTAATTAATGATCTTTAGAGTGATAGTAGTTACAGTAGGGCCTCCTACACATTCTCCTCCAAAGAATAATTTTAACTTTAAAATATGGTAAGACTTTCTTAAGGTAGATTATTACAGTTTGATACCTTAAAAACTGTTTTTAAGGTATCAAACCATAATAATCTACCTTAAAAACTCTATAATTTAAGTTGGAAGCCTTGCTGACAAAAATTAAAAAAACACTGGTGTAAGTTAGGCAAATATTGTAAATGACTAAGTTTTCATTTTCAGTAGTATTAATTTATTATTGTGAAAAAATACACCCACAAGTTACATTAGTATATATATTTTTTATTATTTAACACACACAAACATTATAATCTGTGCCAAAAAAATTAAGAATTATTTGAAAAAACTACATACAGTACTAATAACTTTAACAAAATACATATAATAAATACATCAGATTAATTATAACATACATACTCAAAGTAAGTGCCAAAATGCATCCTTCTTTGCGTTCTTTTTTGGGTTTTCTGCAACTCTTGTCCTGGAATCGTCTGCAGACCGGTGGCTCCTCAGCCATTTAGTGACGTACGTCTCAGGCTATGTCTATCATGTCTATCCATCAACTATCCAGTCTGCCAGTCGCTCGCTCAACTTTTGCGCTTACAATTACGAACTACCTAATCGTAGCTGCGTATGCCTTAACTGATTAACCACGATAACTAACGTGTAAAAATTACTTAGTAAAGGACAAAACAATATTTTCTAAATAAAACAATTTCAGATCTATTTTTGTCCTATATAAAAAATTCGATTGAAAAAATCGTAGCCGGAGCGCCGCTCCCCCTTCAAAAGCTGTGCCGGAGCGACGCTCCGGACCGCTCCGGCTCCACTACACCACTGGTAATGGTAGTACTTACTCGTATACCTATAAACTCTATTTTCCCTTAGCTGATTTAGATTATTCTCAAATTTTCATTTTGGAGCTTGGAGGTCTCACCTTCAAACAGTGAGAAACCGCAGTCATCTCTCGAATATTATTCAGAATATTTTTATTTAAAAAATATCGCTTTTCTTTTTAAGAGTCATTTTGTCTTCATTACCCGATTTTCGCAATTTCTACTACCAATTTTCGCAATTCAGTTCATTCAGTGCGTGTAGGCCTATACATGCGCAGATTAGCCATCAGACATCAGAATTCATTTTCATCTACTTCATTCGTTCATTGATATCTACCTCGGATAATATAATACAAAAGCGTAATGATAAAATCTTTCTTTTCAGACGATATCAGACCAATTTGCTTACCAGCTTCCGATCTATTGAGATCGAGGAATTTGGATAGACTGTCACCTTTCATTGCTGGATGGGGTTCATTGGCATTCAGTGAGTAGTTTTCTATTGATGATCATTACAGTTTTTTTCTTAATATTAATTTTCTTAATAATTTTTTTACTCTTAAAAATATTCAAGAAATATATCCTACAAGGATTTTATATATAGTGCATTCGTTATTTGTTATTTCTAGATTTTATGATTTCTTATAAATTTTTCTCAATAAAAATTATCCAAAATCATTCCGCTTTTTGTCTGATAGAATAAGCATCTCCAAAAACCAAAAATTTTCAGTATATAGGAAATACAAAATTTTGAATTGAATAGAAAAAAGATGGAGTATAATGGTTTGATTCCATTTTTTAAAATTAAGTCGTGAAGTTTAGTATGATTTGTAGCATTCAACTTATTAACTTGACAATATATATTGTTCTAAGGTTTCTATTGAAACATACAATTGAAAAAATTGTTGATATCAAGTACCGTACAGTACTTTTCGATATACGAGTAAAAATCATTTTCGAGTAAATGCTCCATAGAAATTCAATAACTGCTTCAATAATGCAATTTTTTGTTCACCACTATTTTTAAGAAAAAAATACGAGGTTTGCCTGTACAATAATTTCCTTAATTTTTTTCTGGGACACAAAATCTATTTCACAGCTTCCAACCATCACTGTCTGTAAAGCTTGATTTCTTCTCTATTTTTCTCAATTATCGCAGTTTCCATCTATGCATTTCCGTCTGCGCACGATCCATATTTGTAGACCTCATCTTACATAGAAATCCCCCGCCAACCCATTGAGGAAATTTATTGTACTCAATCTTTCACCGGGCGCACGGCTTGACCGTGGTTATGTTGAAAAATAGAGGCGAAATCAAGATTTACAGTGATGAAAGGTGAAACTAATTTGAACATCGTTCGAATACCAGTAGCATAGGCGTAACCAGGGAAGGGGGCTTTAGGGTTTGTAACCCCCATTGATAGGCGAAAATTCTATTTTGCTTATAAAAATCTGTTTTGATTATTGTGTTAAAAATAAAAAGCTTAGGTTTATCTCTGATCAAATACATTTCTATTAAGTATGACTTCATTAGAATTACATTGATTTCATCTTGCTGTATACCCCCATTATTCCTCCGTAGCTAACCCCCCTTCACTTGAACCTAGTTACGCCTATGACCAGTTGGCCTACTAAACAACTAAAAATTATCTATGTTCTTACAAATTGGGGCAAGCGTTCTCAGCTTGAGAATTGAGAGATTTATAAAAACTTATCTGTAGGTATCAAAATGGAAGGAAAAATTGTAGAGAGTTATTTCACCGACAAGCCTCGTATATGCTTAACTTGACTTGAAAAAATCAATTTCCAATAATTTCAGATAAGGATATCCAATCGAAACTGTACGAAGCTCAAGTGGATGTGCGATCCAACGACCAGTGTGCTAAGGACTTTGCCAAACTCAAACGTGCCATAGTCACTATCGACCACTCCGTCATTTGTGCTGCAAGTCCAGGGGTGGATGCCTGTTCGGTAATTATTATTATATACTTATTCCATTATCCATTATAATTATTATCAAAAGTGATGTAATTTGTGTCTTGAGAGTGAATTTTTTTTGTCTAGCTTAAAAGTGTAGGCTACAACAAAAGAAGAAGTTTTTGATAATATAATTCTTTCAAACCAGGAAATCTATCAGAGTCGGTTTTCCCAGTCAACTTATTTGAAATAGTTTAATAGAATAATATATTATTCCATTAATGATAGCATAATCTTTTATGTCACATAATACCATATACCTGTATTTGGATCAAAGAGTGTTCCAGCATCTAAAGCTTTAGAAATTGAACACTGGCAATCATAGTTTGCCATATGCCAATGGCAGAGTGTAAACGGGACATAAAACTCAAAACCAATATGACTGGATTTATCAGGGCTATGATCAATATCTTACATCTATGATCCACTTATAACTTAATTTAAATGAGAATATAAACTTTCCCATAAACCGAAAATTTCAGAAATTGCACTGAAAACTGGTTAACAGGGGTTAGTTGACTGGAGACGTGTTAACAAAGCATTATTAGGAGCGCCTGTTCAAGCATTTGTTTTAATTTCATCAGGAAATACATTTAGCAAATGCAGATTTTAAGACATTCGAAATAAATGATGAAAAATATTAAACAAATATTTGCTTTAAACTTATTAGGAAATTCATTTAGCGAATGCAGATTCGAAGATAATTAAAATTCTAACTCTTGAAATGTTTTGAATTCACAGGGAGACTCAGGTGGACCATTGATGATTCCTCATGAGAATCGCTACTATTTATATGGAGTCGTATCTTACGGCGTTGATTGCGCCAACCCCAAATATCCAGGCATCTACGCGAGAGTGACTGAGTTCGTTGACTGGATTGAATCCAATGTTGCAGTCTAATAGAAATTATAAACTTTTAGTGAATAAATTTCGTCTACTTGGATTCAAATATCAAATAGGTAGATACAGTGGAACATTGAACACACCAACTTGTGTGTTCCAAGATGTTGTTTTTCCGTAAATAAATTTATTTATTATCTCCAATTGTACTGGCTCAGATGGTATTCAGATAGATAAACCTTATTGTTCCTTGATGCAGATTTAAAAAAATAAACTCACTCATTTTCTCCAGTGTTACCTTCACTATATAGTGAAGTTATTGTTATAGATATTCTTTATGAATAAAAAACTACAGTATAATAACACACATTAATTAATTATAGTTGTTCTATTACTCTAATTTCATTTCATCTGAAACTCATAAAATTTATGTAACAACCGGAACTAGTCTCTCATCACCTCTCTATAGATGTGGTGGATAACATTAAGTCTTCTTAATCCTATTATACTATAATTGTTATTATTAAATTACTTTTTATTGATGCACTATTGCCAACACTACAATCTTGAAACTTCATATGTGAGAGCTACCCGCCGAACCTGTAATCTACCCTCTTTGTTCCAATTCAAATATAATAATTCTCTTATCACTTTTGAATTGTAATACATTTAAAAGTTGTGTAGTCGTAGAGCTTACACAAGCAGGCGTGTTCCTTTTTAATTCGAAATTTGTATAAAAGCCATAATATTGGTTTACTTATATGTACTGTAGCAATATTATAAATATCTTTTATGTAGTATCTTATTTTATTAGTAATTCACTCTACCACTATTTATTTCTTTCCCGTGTCCAGGTCAGACTAAAATAATAATACCGTTCCTTACCACTTATCAGGCATTATTCTATTGGGGAAAAACTTAGATATCTTTAATGGCAATTAAACATATCTTTATAATTTTACCAAATTATTTTTTTTGAAATGCACTTATTAATTTTTCAGTAATCCTCGTAAAAATAACAGTCAAGTTACTTCCAATGATATTATTATAGGCTATTATCAGTTACACACAAAATACTAAACTTTCAACTTTCATAACGATTTCGAATTGTAATGGCTTCAAAATTAAAATTTAGATTAAATTCAGTGAATGACCAAGTTTTTGTTTATTTAATAGAATAAAATTTAGTTTCATGTATAATAAAATAGGTGTAGCGCCTCAGTAAGACGAGCTGAAGGAGAATGATGTTGAGTTAGGAAAATGACTAGCTATGGATCAATAATTGTTTTAAAAATGTGAATTCGGTCTAGAATTTTAGGAAAACTATGCTCTTGAATTCCCTATATAATCCATTGCCTATTTTAGATTGATTATAAATGGAAAATCTGCATTTCCAATGGTTTGACTTGACATGTTATAACTAAGGAATTATTGATGGAACAGTTATGTATTTGTTCTAGAATTATGGACAAATTCATTCTCTAAAAGATAGTGTTTATGAATTTTTTGAAATAGCCTAATATGCTTATTTTCATCACAAACTGGGAAAAATTTGAGAAATGTGTGAATTCCTCTAGAACAGGTTAATTAAAACCTCTTAAGTCAGAAGTCCCGCAATGAAAATACTAATCAATTCAAAGAAGACAATTTTTTCTACATATTGAGATCAATTGTAGATTGTTGTACTCACGGGTTTCCGAGTTGGTGCCATTCAAATGTGAAAACAATCATTTTCAATGTGCAGGGAATGTAATTTCAGAATTTGACATGTAATATAATTATAAATTCATACCACCTTCATAAGCTGAGAAGCACGAGGCATTGCCCGATCTGACTTGCCGTTCAAACGTTATGAGGCCAGAGGGTAGGGGTGGTTTTTGACCCACCCCTATAAGAATCTCATCATGTTTTTGGTCAGTCAAATGGTATTTTCTACACCTTGGGATCTTTGGAACGAAATTCTAAGAATACTCGTATATATGTCAATCTCAATATTTTAAGTTACTTTTTTGGGCTCTAAAATATGCAATTTTTTGAAAAATTTTCAAATTTGGTTCAGAAGTTCATATAAGATCTAGAAATGGTGTGTTGGAAAAGTTTCAAAAAGTTCCCCAAATTAAGCCCAATATTGACGCTTTTCAAGTCATTCTTCGCGTTTTCTATTGAAAGATGATATAATTATGTCACCCAACGACCATAGCTAAAGGCCTTTTAATGAACAGAATACTAAAATCTTCTATAACGTATGTTTCTTTAATGATGCATTGCTGGCTTTTTCAAACCTCGAGTAGAAGGAGAGTTATTGAAATAAAAAAATAATTATTTAAATGGAAGTTTTATTTTAATACTGTATTAGTTCAATTAAATAAATACCCTACTTGATGAATCACAATTGTTCTAAAAATTTGAATATTAATATTTTATCACTATATGAATTTTAAGAAATCATTATTCTGTTTGGTCCAAAGATATGTTCAGTCAAATGTTCTGTACATAATATTCGATAACCATAATATACAAATTTGATTTGTGAAGTTGTTCTACTTAAAGCTTACTGCACCATAAATGCGCATGTAGTAGACAAAGTCGATTCTCTCTTTTGTCCATCCATTCTGGTTTTATAATTTAGATTAAGACTTCTTCTACTGTCAAATAATATACTATATTACTCTCAGAAGTGTTCATAGACCATTATTTGTTCTTCGAAGACTGAACTCCTTGAAATGTGGACTCCATCAAATGTTAGCTTGAAGCCAGTCGACGAATTCCGTTACTCGAGTGTATACTCCGGGAAAGCCGGGCTCAGCACACTTGTAGCCGTAGGAGACCACACCGAACAAGAAGTAATTCTTTCTCACCGGCAACATAAGAGGTCCGCCTGAGTCTCCCTGTAAGAAAATATAAAAATAAAATTATAATGATAATAATATTAATATAGCAGGATCCAATTAACTTGTCAGAAATCAGCTGTTTCGGTAATAATTAAACATTGATTTCGACACAATAATCAAAAGGCTTGAAAGTCTTAAAGACCTTTAAAGTCTTTAAAATACCTTTTTAAAGAATACCTTTCAAAGAATAAATTTTTGAAAGACCTTTTCAATAATCTGCGAGATTCAGCATTTGTAGGTTAAGTATTGTGATATTGCTCTTTGAAACAGCTGATTTCTGACAAGTTGAAAGGATCCTGCTATACCAATAACAATAATTTGTTAACCAATTTATAATTTTTAAAACGAATTATACATTAAAATCGTAGTGTCAGCATAAAAATAAATTCGTTGGTGATAGTAGTCTTTCTCCAACAGAAGAAAACTGCTCAATTTAAAATGAATTGAAAATATTTATACTATAGTTTGTAGTTTCCCGGAAGAGGTGTTAAAGTTAAGCCGTTGGTCCCGACTGCCTGAAGAGTTGTCGTCATCTCTCATCATCACCCTCCTATTACCCATGCACAAGCTTCAGAGTACCAGAAAATTATCTTAAAGTAGAAGAAAAGCTTTTCCTTTCCCGCAAGTCTACTTCAATTTGTATAGAAGAATTACATTTTTATTCAAGTAATATTTTTTCATATCATTTAATTTCCATTCTACCAGCTACCTACATCACTAGAGCGAAGAGCAAGACTTTATGGGGGTATGGGGGGGGGGGTATAGAATACTATACGGCATTAAAAAAAACTTCCAAGTAGAAATAAATTTGATTTTCACTTACATAGTGACAATCGTTTCATCAGATTCACATGTATGATGATGTACTACACCAGGATGAAACGATCATCATCATCACTATGTAAATGAAATACAAAGTTATTTCTACTTATAGGTAAGTGTTTCTTTTAAATAGTGTTAATTACCAGTAGAAATAGTGTCTCATTAAATTTATATGGGAGTGAAATTATTGAAACTTTGCTTAATCCAACTGCATAGAATTAAGATAATATATAAAAAAATTTAAATATATATATATAATATAATAATAAAAATAACCAAAACGCTTCTTTAAAAGATATTTTGTACATGAATGTTCTGTGTTATAAAAAATAATACAGTAATCTTTTGTATATAAATTCTTCTTCAATAGAAGAAGTTTTTATTAGTATTCTTGATCAAATATTATAGAATGACAAATATTATGTTTAAACATTTGACTTCTGTGAGGAAACAAATATCTCACTTATAAGTATCCCATACAAATGCATCCAAATGTAAAACACCCTTTACCGTACAGTTACAGATTATCGATGATACCGGTGTATAAATAAATTTATTAATGTATAATATTATAAATAGTAATAAACTATATTTATTCACCTGACAAGCATCTTTGTTCGAGCCTCCGGCGCACAAAACTCTCTCATCAATAGTTACTCCACCCCCTCTAGGAAGTTTAGCATAGGCTGCGGCACATTCTTCGTTCGATTTTACATCGACCTGTGCCTCATACAGTCTTGTTGGAAAGTTTGACGATCCTAAAAAATTAATACAATATTATTATTAACGTGACAAATGTGTATTTTTCAATATTTCTTCCTGAAATACCACTAAATAGATTTCTTGTCTAGAAGTACGATTTTTTTCGATTTTAGGCTACATTACTTTCGTTTTCAAGCAGAAAGGATTGCCTAGTTCAGTGTCCAATTTCTTGAATTTTATCATCAAATCCGATTGAATTATCCAAGATGTCTTTGAAATCAATTCTCAAGTCCATATTAAATGAAGTCTATTTACAGAGCTCAATTAGGATTATTTCGTTGCATTGGTGCCGTCAGATGACGCCATTTTACAGTGGCTTTCCTGCAAACGGCTGTACACATAGCCCCCTTTAAGGTCAATTCCCACATTGACGACAACGACACGACGACGACATTCTCATTTCGTTCTGCGCATGCGTCACCAGCCCGCGCTCTGATTGGTCCATCCTTTTAGAACTTCTGACCAGCCGAATTTCTAGGTTAAGTGACTAGGTACGAAGTTTGAATGTTCGCTGTTCGGAATCAATTGTCAATTAATATTAATAATATTAGTACGACAATACAAATATAATAATCAGTAAATAAAATTATAATACAAACCTTTTCAAGTCATACCGGTACTGCAATTTTTAGACTTGATAGCCGACAGCTACAGCTATCATTTGTAAACAAAGATAGACATGGACCAATCAGAGCATGGGCTGGTGACGCATGCGCAGAACGAAATGAGAATGTCGTCGTCGTGTCGTTGTCGTCAATGTGGGAATTGACCTTAAACTACATGGCCGCGGCCTTCAACGTGACAACGTCGCTGCATCGGCTTGCATGAGCAATGCAAATCGGTCATGTGTTTTATAAGTCATATGTTTGTAGTGTTTTTTATAAGTAAGATTCTATATAATGAAACCAGCCGGGATTGCGAGGTTGTCACATTAAAGGCAGTGGCCATGTAGTTTTAAGGTCAATTCCCACATTGACGACAACGACACGACGACGACATTCTCATTTCGTTCTGCGCATGCGTCACCAGCCCGCGCTCTGATTGGTCCATCGTTTTAGAATTTCTGATCAGCCGAATTTCTAGGTTAAGTGACAAGGTACGAAGTTTGAATGATCGCTGTTCGGAATCAATTGTCAATTAATATTAATAATATTAGTACGACAATATAAATATAATAATCAGTAAATAAAATTATAATACAAACCTTTTCAAGTCATACCGGTTCTGCAATTTTGAGAATTGAGAGCTTGATAGCCGACAGCTACAGCTATCATTAAATTTGTAAACAAAGATAGACATGGACCAATCAGAGCGCGGGCTGATGACGCATGCGCAGAACGAAATGAGAATGTCGTCGTCGTGTCGTTATCGTCAATGTGGGAATTGACCTTAAAGGGGGCTATGCTGTACATCATAACTACATAAGGGCTTCAGTCTAATACCTCGTATCTCAAAAATTGGCACTTTAAAGGTTATAATGCCATAAGCTGGAGCAGCTGTTTCTAGTTCTAATACCATGTAAACCTTGAAATAATTTCAAAAAGTAGAAAAAAGCGAATAAAATATCCTCGTATCTTGAAGTTGATGAGTGTGACTTCCAATAACACGTATCTTGTATTCGAGCTATGTTATAGCCAGGGGGCTGTCATAGACGGAGTGGAAATATTGTATCTTCCCCATGTTAAAAAGGGGTGTAGGCTGAGTCTCTAGTTTCCGGCTGAGTCTCTAGTTTCCGGACGGAGTTTTGGCGCTGTATTTGAATTCAGAGCTTTTAGGTTAAGTTTCATTTTCATAAAGACTTTTAAAAGTTTATGGTATCTTTTGCGGTATAAATCAAAACTGTTGAGAGAATATGGTTGATATTTACGGCAAAATATAAAATTTTTGTTAGATTCTTTGTTTTTAGGTTGGTTTGAGTAGAAGTAGGTGTGATTCTCTACTACAGGTTAGAATGGTTATTCACTAATTCACTAATAATGGTTAACTTCTAATATCGTTACGCGTGTATCAAACTTTCGGATTATTCTTCAATATCATTGATCTAATATCGTTATGCGTGAATCAAGCTTTTGAACCATCCGCTATTCAATCAGAATCAGTTGTAATTATTATCAATTTACGATGTTTTCAAATACACCGCTAAAAGTCCGTCCGGAAACTAAAGTCATCCTACACCCCTTATTTCTCTTACTTCCAGTCCCTCAGATGTCAGGTCCCTGGTTATAGCAACCAGCTGTTTGACGACCTCTGTGCTCTGTGATAATATTTTAAATTTCCTCAGAAGCATTCTTTTGTTTTTGCGTAATAACCTCATAAATGATTAGGTAAGTATCATTCAATAATAATTCATTTATACTTTTAGCATAAAAATGTACTACATTTTGGATTTAAAGTTGAGTTTTAGAGATACAAGGAATTAGAATTTTGGATTTCAGAAATAGGATGTAAGATACAAGTTATTAGACAAAATAGACATTAATAAATTTTCTATTTATTGCTTTCTTCTCAAACAGTATTGTGACAAGAAACTATTATATTGATAGTGTATTATTTATATATTTTGGGTTATGATTGGATAAAAACCTCATGGTCTGTAATATTATTATGTGAAGCATTACAAGATTTTCATAGCTAGGCATTCCTAGTAGCCTAACATAGACCTATAGGCTAAAATGTAAACAATTTCATAGTTTATAGCCTGCTCAATAAAGAAGACGATCATTCTTTGTTGGAGGATTATTGAATTATCAATAACATTGTCAATAACAAGTCATTATGACAATATAGAATTTATATCATCATTTACCGCCTACAATGCTGATTTCAAAAGTTCAGACAGGAAAGATTCTTGGACACAGATTATTTATTATCAATAGATTTCATGTTATAATTTATTGTTTCCCAAATATGAAAATTGTTTTTATAGCAATTGTATTCATTTTGCAGATTATGGCATCCAGAGCAGAAAAGATAGTTAATCTTGCAAAGAAAACCGTTACCAACAAAACTGAAATTGACTATGAATCAAAAAATAGAAGAGTTTTGAGTAAGTATAAAAAAGTGATGATAAAAAAAATTCTTACCTATTAACTTAAAAGTTTCTATGACTTTTTTAAAGGATTATTTATTTTTAGAAATTTATGGTATTTATTATTGCTTTTCATGTCCCGAAGTTTCAGCTTTCATAGACACTTAATATTTAGCTGTATTATAGGCTACCTAAGTCTTACTTCTCAAATCCATTTTAATTTCTACTTGAAGAAAATAAGTTATTGAGATGAATCTTATTATAGCAGAATAGATTTTGTAAAGTGTAGACCTATTGTCTTCATCACTAGTAGCCTACATTAATATATATTTAAACAATACCGTACATTATATCATAGTTTTGTTTTTCGAAGGAAGAATAGCATCCGTTTTCGACAGAAATAGTCTATCCATCTAAAAATATAATATATATTTTCGAATAATTTTATTACTTCCATACATTTCGATTTTCTTTTTATTAGGCTTATTCTTTGCATTATTTATTTTCAGGCGATGAAGAAATTATTACACCCCACCTTGAAGTTCCAGTGGCAAGTCCCAAGGTGTGGAGTCAAGGGTTTCAAATTTTGCATGATGACAACACAAATGAGATTATTCCTGAAGACATTGACATTTCTGACATTGTTGGGACACTGCACTTTCTGACATTGTTGGTTATTGCGCACTTATTTGTTGGACATTATTTCAAATGATGTTCACAATTACCAGTAATGTTTTACTAAAATATTTTTCCCCTTCATAGATCACTTTTCTTCAAATTCATTTCATTTTAATAAAAAAAAAAATATTGAGATAAATCATATTACAGCAATATAGATTCGTAGAGTGTAGGCCTATTGTCTTCATCACTAGTACAGTATTAACTATTTAACAATATTATTGAATAGTTTTTTTCAAGGAAGTAGCACCTCTTTTAAACAGAAAACATCTATTAATCCAAAAACATATTGTTTAATGGTTTTATTTCTTCTAGACCCATTGATTTTCTATTAGAATTATTCTTGACCTACTGAACACTTTGCATTATTTATTTTCAGGCGATGAAGAAATCAAGAAACCTCACCATGAAGTTCCAGTGACAAGCTCCAAGATGTGGATACATTATACTTATTAATTATATAGGCTACTCTGTTCACCGAAACCAGTCAGTAAATGTAACAGCTGGGTGAGCTTGTGTGTGAGTCTTTTGTGAGTGTATTTCGTGACGGCCGCATGTTCACAATTCAGCGTATGCAACTAATCGCATATTAAGCTGATACGGATTGAGAGCGAGAGAAATTTATAGTAGGATCAAATTAACTTGTCATAAATCAGCTGATCCAGTAATAATTAAACAGTGATTTTGACACAATAATCAAAATGCATGAAAGTCTTTAAGACATTTAAAGTCTTTAAAAGACCTTTTTTAAGAAGACCTTTCAAATAATAACTTTTTAAAAGACATTTTCAATAATCTGCGAGATTCAGCATTTGTAGGTTAAGTAATGTGATCATATGTTTTATGACAAGTTAAATGGATCCTGCTATAGTTATATATAACATGACTTTTTGACTCGGTCGTTCAGCTGTTTTCCGATACACGCACGCACACTTTCGTTACGCGCACTGACTTGTTTCCGTGAACAGCAGAGACTAGATGATAATGTTGATGGGAGCTACTTACTGAAAGCGAGTGAGCCCCAACCAGCAATGAATGGAGTAAGCCCTTCAATGTCTTTGCTCCTTAATTCGGCTGATGTTGGTAGGCAGATTGGTCTCACATCCTCTGAAATTCAATTTCAATGAAATAATATTCTTTTTTCATTAATTTCAAGAAGCTACATACCGGTATTGAACATCCTAACACAAAGCAGATAAATACTTTCTTTGAGTGTGATCTTAAATAGTAATAATCACTATTAATTATTATTAAATAATTTTCCAGAGTTACCGCCGTTCGTAGATTACAATCAACTTGAAGTTGAAAAAAGTCTCTCAATTCAACACAAATTCCCCATATTCATTTCTAATTATTAACAAGATACCATATATAGCAACTTATATTATTAGGTATTAGTTTTTCTCTACTAAAGAAATTCAACTAATTTTACATCAAATTCCGGTCATTTCCAAGCTTTATGAACTTGAAAAGAAGGAAATGAATAATATTTATTCCAAGTGTGCTGAGCTTTGCTCTCCATTAATGTGGTCGAGAAAAGCGTTAAAAAATCATTCTAGATAATGATTTTAATCTATTATATACCTTTACAATTACCTATACAATTGAGACAATATTGATATTCAGTTTTAACATAATATTAAACGAAATTTCAAAGGACTAATCTAGAAAAGAATTCAATTGAATCATTGATAGGCCTACAATCAGTAGAGGAGAATTCAATATAGCTCTGTTTTGTGGAGTTCCGTTGCGAAGCTCGGGGGGCTGCTAGTAATTTAATATTTTCAATTATTTGTAGCCTAATTCTCAACATAGTTATTTCGTTATTTGTGAAATAGTTATATCCACTTAAAATGTTACTAACTGCATTTCGTTGCGTGATGTTGGGACCGTAAACATCAATTTACAAACACAACATTTTAATTGAATTCAAATGTTAACTTACCATTAAAACGAGCAGGCTCCCTCAATCTCACAATACCGATGTCTGTTACATGTTTGGCAGCATTATACTGGGGATGAGCGAAAGCCCTCTCCACTGGAATATCAACATGGTTGGCGTTATCCGCCGTTGTGTTCCAATCCAAGTCTCCCAGTCTCACTATAGTCCTGCAACGATTTCATTGATAATATATATATTACTTTATGGAGATTTTTATAAAAACGATATCCAACTCGATCAAGATTTCCGCAGGGGGGCAGAATTTATTCTGTCCGGGGTGTGGAAATCCTCCGGGTTCCTGATGCAAGTGGTAGATGTAGGCTGGTTGGCAACTAACACCGTTGCGTCCCAGCTTAAGTAGGGTGTTCAAGTAGGAACACCTGAAGCATCAACTGCGCAAGCCAAGCCAACATATTGTGGAACAGCATACGCCGACGGCTGCATGGTCAGGGGAGTGCCTGACATGAGTATGCGAACTCTGGATACCAGGCGACCTCCAGTTTCAAGAAGCCTTCCCTGGGTGAACGCGGAGCTCTGCCCAGGGTGACTGAATAAGTCTCCAGCTACTCGTGGGAACAGGTTTCAGAGTTATTGCTGACTCAAACCTGCCGGGAAACGGTACATGCAGAGGAAGGCACTACAACTGAAGATTCCGCAATGGAATCTGAGGAGTGTGCAGACCCATCCCTGATAGAAGTTGAACAGCTTTGGAAGGGTGGGTCCATAGCTGAAATCAGCAGCACATTTGCTGCTTGGAATGTCCAGCACTCTTGCAAATGAGGAGGAGACTTCTTGAAAGGCAACCTCCTACCAGAGGAGGCAAGAGAACTGGACTTCAAGGCCCTGAGTAAATTCTGCTCTGGCCTTGATTATGGAACATGGCGTAAGCCAAAGAGGGATGCCACAAAGATCGAATAGCGGTCGCAGTGGCTAAGGGTTACAAAGCCCAACCCAATTGAAAAAAAAAAAAAAAAAAAACTCGATCAAGATGAAACCAGATACCGTACTAAAGATTTCTTGAATGATATGTTGGGTACCTTCTAGCTCGTTGATTTGTATAAAGTCATATTATTTTACTTCTTCCTGTAATAATATTGTGTTTGGCCTACTTGTGAACAATGTATTAGCTTTTAATTTCTTGAATTTCATAAATATCCTTATCGAGCGTCTTTTGTAGACATTTAGGAATGAAGCAATAAAAATAATAAGAGACACCGGACGTATGAATTTATTACATAAGTATTCATGTCTAGTGCGGGTCCATCTTTTCCTGTATAGAGTAGGCTAATTATTTTGTCAAATTTTTGTATGAGCGTGTGCTCAAAACAAACAAAATAATTTATTCAATTTATTTATATGACAACATATCTTATAGACCACAACTTATACAGCTAAAAGCGGTTGCTGAACTGTCTTCTACTTCATACCTGCCACCTGGTGGCAAGTTTCATAAAATTTCAGATGTCCTGTAAAACAGACAAATCGGACTCACAATAGACAATAGATGTAGAATAACATTGCCTGCTTTGCAATAAAATTATAAATCCAGCGTCCTCCTTTTTCCTATAATACGTGACTTATAAAAATTTTATGAACAAGTTTCTGAATCTTCTAGACAAACTTATGTAAATATAATATTATAATTTGGCACTGTTTCATGCAGGCCAGGTCGATATAATTTCTCCTTGAATTGGTGTCGTAATTATTGTAGAGACTACTTTTATTTTCATGAAATCTATTTTTAAATCCAAACTATCTTCAATTTTTTTCAATTACTGACCCTCTATTATTTGTGCTATTATTTTTCTATTAATGTATTTGTGCTTGTATTCATGAAATCCATTTCAACTCGAGTGTAATTATCTCCAATTGGGTAGGTAGCCTACCGTTAATTGCTTATGTTTTTCAATAATTTTTTATTCTTCAAAATCAAATTTAGCCAACAAGATACGGTAGGGCAACAAGTAAAGAATAGCTTTTTATTCTATAGCTTACTCACTGCTGGCGATGCTCAACTATCCGAGAAAAACAATAATAAATTGATGCACTTGTACAGCAATTAAACTCACATTCTTTTTCCAACGATACAATGAGCAGCTGTTACGACGTGTCTGGCATTCACCAACGTTCCTCCGCAATTCCACGCAGGTCTCGACATGGAATTGTATCCTAGTAAAGCAATCCAAGGCCAAGTTTCTGTCAACAAATCAATCATATCACAATTAATTCCTATTAAATGTACAATAAATTTTTATTACACTACACGAGGTCATTTGAATTGAATTAAATGTGTAGGCTCCACCAATTTGGTGAGGAAATGGCCTGTTCCAAAATTCAAAATACTATAATGAGAACAATGCAGTGACCTTTTATTGCAGTTTGTGATGATCAGAGTTAAATTTGGAAAAATCTATTGAATCACATACAACTAGTGCTACTTTATTATACAGTAGAGCTGACATTGAGCCTATATTTAGCTATCACTTTTTTATTTGAATCCGTATTTTATTGGTAAAATTTTGCAAGGAATATTTATCCACCTACAGGTAGACTGATGAAATGCAAAACAAGTTACACACTTCTCTTCAAAATGATGATTTTATTAATTAATTTTCAGCACTGAGAGAATTCATCCTATTTTGTAGAATATAGGTTTTTGAGATTCACTTCTATTTCATCTACATTCACAATATGCAGGAAATCCCCATGGGAAAGTCCCATTACCATTGTAAAATTTTTAAGTTTTCGTGGGCATCACCAAAGCAAAAACAAAAATGCATGGTAGCATACTATAGCATTTGCCTGATATTGCAAGGTTAGCCTATATAACATTCCGTTTTTGGAAATCTGCTATAAATAGAAAAACGGTGATTGCTGAAAAACTTGCTGGAACTGTTTAAAACCTTAAATAAATAACTCTGCTAAAACTTATTTGTATAAGCAAATTCAAACACTTTTTGTGAAGATAATATTTGTGTAATTTTTTGAATGTTAGTTACAGTATAAGCCTATCAAGTTTTATTTAGTAACTCACATAGTGTAAACGCAGCTTGGTATGCTGTTTAGTATATTTCACACTACAGTCTACAACTTATAGTAAAAATTGAAAACTAACAAGATTAGGTACTATTAAGTTCTTGTTCTACTTCTATTTAAAGCTATTAAAGAGTAGCAATGAGTGAAAAGTATACAAGCTATTATTGAGTGGCCAGTCGGTGGCAGAGGTGGCTCATCAGCGGTACGATAATACCTTAAGGTATACTACACAGTACAGCAGATTTCGACCGCAGACGGCCACTCCCGTCTTTAGGAGGAGCCGTAAAGCCGTCGGTCCCTTATGACTAAAAGTAGTCCTCATCTCTAACCCTTCCAATACCACGCACAAGCCTAGAGCTCAAGTGGGCATCACCCCCACAAAAAGAATACTTTTGTAGCCTAGCTTACTTAGTTTTGCCGGTTGGCCACCAATGATCCTGTTGAAAGACGTCACACTTAATCCACACTGCAATGAGTTATCGTTGTTGCCATTCGGCTGTGTTATCGGCAGCGAGCTGGTGGGCCTTGGTGTCGGTGGTGGAGTGGGTCTGTTCCGCGGGGGGCAACACACCTTGGGATTTCCATTTTCGTAGCCACAGTGCGATTTCTGCAGCAGTCTTGTTTGGTCCGGTGTGCGGTTCTCATTGTAAAGTATATTTAGGAGCGGTTCACAGTCCAGTATTACCATGCATTGACCCTGCTGACCGCTTGGTGTCCTACAGGAGTTGGTTTCTGGCTGAAAATTGAAAGCTGCAACAAACAAACATGTTTCAAGAGAGCGCAAACATTTAGGGCCGGTTCATGAGCTCGGGATTTAGCTTAGTCCTAGACTAAAACTGGTGGCCACCGTAGCATCGACAAACGTTTGTCTCTAAAGGTTAGTGGGTTAGCAGCATAGAGAGCCCTTAGTACATAGTATCGAGGCTAACGTTTGTCGATGCTACGGTGGCCACCCGTTTTAGTCTAGGACTTGGCTAAATCTCGAGCTCATGAACCGGCCCTAAGTTACTTACACATTGTTCCAGAATTGATTTATTGAGAGAATTAAGTAGCCTCAAATTATTAGTCTCAGAATTGACTATTCATTAAACTGCGTCTTCACCTGTTATTGTTGTTGTTATCTGTCACTCATTTTTTCCAATAATAATAATAATAATATTGATTGATGAATAACAAAATAATTTCTTTCATATAAGAAAATTTTTTATGTCTTCCACATTGGACTAGTTATAGAAATCATAAACCATAAAAATTTATGATTTTATCATCAAATAAATACAGTTTAAAAATGGCAATGATATTATTTGTATTAAGTAATCTTGAAGAGATACTTTACCAATCATATCTAATTCCAAATTTCTTTATTTAACTTTCTTGGTGTTCTCAGTTGTAAAATAAAATCAAGAAAAAATGAGAAAAAAGAAAATACACAAATAAAATATATTACTTCTCAATTTCTTTCTTCATTTTATGGAATATTAATTCAAGCTTCAATATTATTTTAGTTTAGAATGTAAAATATTTTAAGCACTTCCAAGTCAATGGACAAATTGATTTCTTACAGAAAAAAACGTATTCTCTCACAATTTATATTACTGTTTGAACGATAAATTTGGTAAAATTATAGCTGGAGATAGCGAGTAGAAGAGAAGTAGCCTAATGGAGCTGTGACGAATAAATTCAGGAAAAATGAGCTAAAAACCTTGAAATAAGTTGATGGCTCAAGTGTTTGTTGAAGCAATTCTGTTAGTCATTTTCAACTCGCTAATGAATCTCTGCATGCTTACAATATAAGGTGATGGCGCAGTTACTATTAATGTTTTATTTGAGACATTTTGAGATATAATGATAAATCATTCACTTGGTAGCCTTAGGGTGCGAGTACACAATGCATAAATATTTATTTTTCATTCACTGGCGCTAGTCGTTTGGCTATGGCCATTTGCATGTAAATAGTTACACATGATGCATTTATCATGCATGCAAATATGCACATTGTATTTGCACGTTAAGTATTCAATTGTAGTCAGAGATATTGTGTAAATTCATCAGTATTCAGGATACCGGGTTTAATTAATGATAGATTATTTATAGGCTATTACAATTCAGATTGATTTTTTAAAATTATATGTAATGATTTTTTAAATTCATTTTAAATAAAAATACAGAAAAAATATTTTTTAAAGTAATTTCAATCTTTGATTGTGCTCCACTTTAGAGGAGCAAAAAATAAACAAAATAAAAAATACTACAAATTAATACAGTAGGTAATATAATAGTGCTGTGTTTGTCATCAAAAAGATTGTCGGACCCTTTCTGAGCCACTTCCATAAGTCATAAGAAAATGGCTCAATTTTACTATTGTTTTACTAAATTTTTAATATAGGTATTCATTATAAAATAATTGATTGTTAATAAATAACAATTTAATAATTAACTTAATTGATAGAGGACTCCAATCTGTATTCATACTTTTCCTGTAAAAACTTTTCCTGGTTCACAAATAATTAACATTGGCTTAATCATCTGATAATTTTTTCACTACACAGATTAAATAAAAAGTTATAAGAATGTTTGTTGTATCTACCTTGCCTCCTTACTCGATGATCAATGTTGTATTCGAAATTATCGCTATAGGATATTGTAACAAGCGATAACACTGCTATCACTCTGAAGGTAAGACTCATTTTCCCTGAAAAAAATCAAATGAAATTTCAGAACAGCGAAAAATATCAACCTGCAGCTTTCTGAAATAAAATGTTATTTTTTGTAGAAGAAGTTTAGTGCTAACGCCAGTTCTTTCTTCCTTGATATTTAATTAAATTGTTGTTTGTTGTTGTTAATTAATATGTTGCTTATTGAAATGAATAATTGAATGAATAAATATTCAGTAATTACAAAATAGAATGCTTTTTTATTCATATAAAATAGAAGTTATAGGGATTCTACTCTGCAGAAGAGAGACTTATGAGAAATGTTATTTCGGACAAAATAACTTAGAAGAATTTCATCAATAGTCTTTTGTTCTCCTCCTTCTCCATTGAAATAGCATCCGAGTTTTAGAATTGTTTAAAAAGAGGAAATCTGAGTTGTTCGGTTGGTCGAAAGGGGAATTACCTATAGCCAAAGTCAAGGCCAACAGTCATAGTCTTCAGCTTGTAGTTACAGTCTTGACTGGCTTGTTTTGTTTTTCTCTACACTGCCATTATTAATTTTACTGTGAATTACATCAGTACGGTAGCCTGCAGTGGAAGAATTGGACTTTCCAAAGATAGGTTGAGAGTCGCCTAATCTACATCTACGTACCGGTTTTCAAACTGTAAAAAAATTTATCGAAGTCTTCAAAAGACAAAGTTTTAATCTTCTTCTTCTTCTTATAATTATAGTGATCTAATTATTTTAATCTAAAACGTTTTAATTTAATTTTTCACGGGATTTAATTATCATGGGTTAAAAAGCTTGTCGCTTATTCAAGTAGCGGAAATGATCCTTCTGTTGAGTATTGAAAGATAATAAAAAATAATATTATGATATTAATAAGTAGTATTCTGATCATTTAAAAATATCAAAGTATTTCTTAAATGATTATAAATTAGGCTTGATATTTTTCTTAATTAAAATAGTTTGTGACATTCTGAAATACTTGTCAAGTTTATGAGTGTGGATACAGTCAAGGAATAACTTTAAATTATATAGCTCATTTTCAATTTTTTTTCTTTTCCAGAACGAAATACTAAGAGGCAGCAAGTTAACAATTCTCTTCTGGAGGGGTACATACCACCGTGATATTAAACCTTAAAAAATTAGCTTTCTATATAGTCTATTTCCTTTTTCAAGTTTTCATAATAATTTATTGGTATAAAATGTGATTATTCTTTGAAAGTGTTTGCCAATAATTTTTGATAGATAAAAAAGAATTATTTATTGGGCGGAGGATCTTTCATCTTTGAATGAAACATTGAATCGTGCTTTTCTCCGAAATGAACCCTTTGAGTTGTGTCCTTTCATTCAACGTTGTGACGAAGACAATTCTATTGAATTGTCTTTGGTCATAGGCGTAGCGTGGGCCATGAATTTGGGGGGGGGGGCCACAAATCAAAATCAGGGTAATATGAGTATGAGCATACTAGAAAACGGTACTTTTATTTGTGTCAGTCAACTTAAAATGTGCTCAGAAATCATTTTGTGTAGGCCCAAGCAGAAACAATTCAGTATACCAGTTATTATTTATTTTATGAAGCAGATCTCAGCATTTTTTCACGAGATGTTGGGGAGACACGTGCCTTCCCCCCCTGTGCCCCCATCCGGCGCGACGCCTATGTCTTTGGTTGTCGTAAAACGAGTAGGCTTCGCGGTAGCTTCAGTTGATAAACACGATAATATTTACGTTTTGTAGAACGAACAATAATATGTTATACTTTTTTTTAAGAATATGATAAAACTGAAAAAGCTCAAACCTTGATTGATCAGTGGATGCATACAATTATATATATGCCCTTCCGGTTAGATAAGATTCCCTAAAATGTTATGGTCTATAAATTCGTGCAAAATACAAAATTACAGCGTACAATAATACGGACAGCTGAATCCTTAAGCATGCCGTATCTCTTTAATTGGACGCTTCTCTATCATGACGTTGTAATTAGGCTATTAACGTCCCAAATATACCGGTAACAGTAGGCTTTACAAGTGCAGAGCAGGCCAAATGCTATATCTATTCTAGTATTCTTCCATAATGATACCTGTTTCAAGTTTTTGATGATCAAAGAACAGCTTCTCACAAGACGCTACGAGACTAATTTGGAATTGTTCAGTGATATTCTTTTAGATATACGGGATGCGTCTTGAAGTATTCCACACGAGAGTGGAATCAATCATAAATAATTTTTTTTGCTGGGGATAATGTCCACATCAGCTCTAGGCTTGTGCGTGGATAATAGGAGGAATGATGATGAGAGATGAATGGACCTACAGTTTTAGTTGGGTTCCGAAGAACCGGAAAGTGATTTTGGAGCTCATAAATTGTGTAGGAGCCGGTCACCGATACAATAGGAGATAATAATGAACAAAAACATTTAGAGTGGGAAACAAATTAATATTTAATAGTCATTCATATAAATGTGTAATAATGTATACATTATTGAATGTGTAATGATTTTGAACGTATTGTATGTATTCTTACATACGCTCATTATTTACTGTTGAAATTGTTTAGTCCTGTTGTGATGATTCTCGTTCTGATGAAGTCCAACATAAGGACGAAACTATTGTAATAATAGGCTATGTAATTTACATGATTTCTGCTTTTAAAGTTTTCATTTATTATTATATTAACTAGTAGAAAAATAATGGATCTAGACTCAATAATTTGATTCAATTGAATCGAAAACTATTCAGTATGATACAGTGGTTAAATGCAATGAAAGAAATTGAATGCAATCCTTTCGTACAAAGTACAGTAAGCCTTTTGTATTACCGTGACCTATACAAAAGTGTATCAAAGGGAAAAAGAAACAAATGAATGAATGGTGAAATGAAGTTCAATGACCAAGGAAAAGAAGAAAGAACGGTTGAATCCTCATTAGAAAAAGCTTGAAAATCGTTTTATTTTGATGGTAAAGACAATCAATCAATAATTTATTAAATAACATAAAGCAAGCAACAAAAACCTTATTGACGACTCATAGACAAAAAACAATGAGGAAGCTCAGTGGCGTAGCCAGGGGGGGCCTAGGGGGCCCAGGCCCCCTCCGAAATTGTCGAAATTTAATTTTAATAGTAAATGAAAAATTATTTGTTTTGTAATGTTTGGGTTTCAGCTATCGCAAGACCAAAAAAGTAGTCTAAAACAGTGTTATGTACCTGTCAAATATTAAAATTTCCCGGGGGATGACCACCGGACCCCCCCTTATGTCTGGGGGGTATTCCATCCCCCCAGACTCCCCGGTATTGGGCCCCCCGAAGTCAATTTCTGGCTTGTAACCATTGGAAAGGTAGCTTGTCTACAGGAAAAGTATTAGGCTATATTTTTAATTCATGCGATTTTTCAATGATATTTCGATTAACAATGATGAAAAGGTCATAGAAACTTTTCATAAATCATAAGAAACATTATGATGCAACGAATTTTTCCGTCGACAAATCGCAGCGGGATTACCAAGAAATCCCGTGCGAATTTCGTTCGCACGTCCCGCGTTGGTCTGCGCGAGGCTTATAGCTTACGAATAAATAAACCTAATTCTTGAATAATCGTGAAGAAGATAAGCAATAATCTGTTCTTGTGTACGATATTGATTATCCGTGGCATCATCTACCGGTAGGCTACTACTGTACGCCTACTTCCTACTTGGGATTTTCATGCAACTACGCCTCCCTTGCTCATTCGAAGCAGGATGAATGAAGCAACCTGCTCAACACTCAAGCTCAGAATGAATGATACAGTATTCTCAAAAAAGTATACTTCATCTTGATGTAGGCTATTACTATTAATGTACAATAAATTATTTCAACTATCGAATTATTATAAGATTTGTAATAATATTGATCAACTTTACATCTATTCTTTTTTAATATAGTTCATGAGTAAAAAAGTTGTTAAAAACCCTTGTGGGTTACGCCCTAACTTCGCCCTCCCAGGAACAAATAAAGACAGTCATTCTATTCTATTCATTATCATGATTACATTAACTTGTAATTTTTTTCCAGTAGATTAAGCGTGCCCTTGAGATAATGTTGAAGACACTATAATAGTATTAGCTTGTTTATTCAGTTTCAATTTCTTAAATTTCTGATTTTTGTTGTTTAAAGCCTAACACGCTATTCAATTTATGGACATGCAACATATTAAGTATGTTCTCAAAACATATAATATTAGAAGAAAACTCCAGAACTCCAAAAATCATGTTCTCATGTTTTTGTGGCATGTGTAACCTACTTTCCTCAAACCTCATTTAACTTCGAATCCTATCTATTAATTCGAAGAATTAATTCTACTGTATGTTACCGTACAAAGTCTCACACTTTTCTTATAACAAATAACAACTGTGGGATAATGCTTCAATTACCTTGTCTACGCATTTTCAAAACAAAAACCAGTTCGTTTGAAAGTGATCCACGTGTTTGCGACGTGATACAATTGATTAAATTTGTATTTATAATCGGGGAATAATATAAACCATGGACAGCACATAACAACCAGTGCTGTAAGCTGTTTGGGAAAATACAAAAAAGCTTTATACACCTGCTATAATTTACGTACCGTATCTCAAGAATCTGAGTAATGTCTTGTTTACACTTTGCACGTGGACATTTCAATTGTCAGTGGATTAGTTTCCAGTGCTTGCACGTGGATATTTTAATTGGTAGTGGACTAGTTTCCAGTTCTTGGTAAAATTTATTTTAAGCTTACTAACAACCTTTACATTATACTGGGAGATTCTGTTGGCGATACCACACTTCGGAAACTCATTCTACAAGCAAAAAAAAAAAAATGAAAATGTTTTCCATAAACATGGGTCTGGAAATTCTTCGTTACCGTACGAGATAATGATAGCGGAAGGTTGTACCTGTTTCTTCAAAATAATAGTAAGTTATTTAATAATTTTGTAGGGGCTTATTGAGGGTGCCGGTACTAAAATGACCAATTGCTATTGCGGTTAGCTAAGATATCCAATGAAACTAGTTAAAGGTTTGTAACTTGTAACATCTGAGAAAAAGAGAAAAATGTGCCACACTCTGTATATTACGCCAATGGCTACCGTGTACGATTAGGCCTACACGCGCGTTATATTGAAAATTCATGTCTGAAAGTACACAAATTTTACCTTCTTCCACTACAAATAATAAGAATATAAGATTTAATACTGGAATAGTATTGAACTAAAATGAATGAAAGATAACGTCTGATACAATATTTCTCTAAGTAAGGACTGTTTAATAATGATTTCTCGTCTCTGTATGGTAGAGGAATAACTCGTCTCGGGGAAACGTTCCCGCATGGGAGAGATAAGAACATAATAATATTATAGCTATTATAGCCTATATTATAGGCTAGTGGCTAGATAGAAGGTACCCTTTCCTTTTTATCTTCTCAGTTATTTTAGGCTAACTTATCCAAGATATAATACACATTATTATAATCTGTCAACGGGTAATAAGGTACCTGTTGATTTTATAGTTTGAAGAGTGAATCAATAGATCCATGAATTGCTTATATTAGTGGGGAAACCTGAAATAAGCTGAAATGGAAGGCCACGCTTCGGAAACATACATAATTTTGTAATCGGCCTTTCAAAATAATCTATTGGATTACATTTCAGCTTTCGTGGGCCTGGCAGAATAAGTTTGTTTTCCTACTGTGCGAATGCCAGTTGGCTGTTATTCAGAAACATCCTTATCAGTTTCTTGAAAGCCAATGTCACACAACATTCACTTCACGCTTACAGATTTTTCAGGTTATTTTAGTCGTTTTTTTCTAGTGAATTCTTATTCAAACCTATGGATAATACCTAAGGATATTTCCAAGTGTAATTATTATTGTTATGTTAATTTTGGGGAATAAGGAATTTCAATTGGTTTTTCTATTTGGATTCTTTTGGATCTCTAGACTTATTGTTTCTGTCAATAATGTAGATTATTATGTTCAGGTTGTCTTCAGTTGAAACCTAACAAATCATCATAAATTCTCAAATAAATTGTGTGATTAATTAGATTAATTGTGTGGTCAAGTATATAAGATCTAACTGAACATACTCTCAGGAGAAGCACCATTTCCCCAAACTGTTGAGAGGGAGCAAGCACCAGGGGGTTTGGGGGTTATGGAATTCCCCCATAGGGAGGGGTTCCGGGGTTCTTCCCCGGAAATGTTCAAAAATATTAAGTTTAAAAATGTAATTTTAAGCTTCATTTTGTCTATCTAAAGTCTTAATAAAATAATATTATTGATAGGCCCGCTATTTCAAATTATTTATCTGATCTTTGGGGAGCCTAGGCCCCCTCTACCCCCCAAATGGTGCCCCTGACTCTCAGATGTATTATTTGTATTCGAATACATACATATTCATTTACAATATTTGAATTGAACTTTATTACAGATTAATTTGAATATAGGTCTACTCAAGTAGGCTATATATTTACAGTCGCAGTCGAAGATATTTTTGAACAGGCAAATTACTAGACTGAGATGTTTATGAGCGATTATAATACTTACTAACCATCACTAATGGCAATATAACAATCATGACGTAGTTATAACTTTGTGTATTCGTTTTATCCACTCAAAATCAGCCTTTAAAAAAATGCACGGGAGCTATCAGAAATGAAGAATATAGAGGATAACTGAATAACAGAGATCCAAGATAAACCAAATGAAATACTAATGGATTAGCGTTAGCGAACTGGTTTGCCAAGTGAGTTTGAGGTCAAAACGTTTGGCTCTGTGCTCAGTCTACACACTGATGGAGTCTTGTTAATGATCAGGTTTCGAAACTACATGATTTGAGTATAAGGAAAGTTCTTAAAGACAGAAGATGAACCAAGATTTCCCAGGGTTCTTGTCTCATTAGAATAATGAGGCGAAATACAATTTGAGTTGTATTTTAATAAGGTTTGAGATTTTCAACAAAAATATCACTTTCCCATTTATATTTTGTGGTCTGTAACTTAATATCAATCTACTCAACTTAATTTGAAATAAATATATTTTTTTGATACAGTAGAGTCTCGCTCATTCGTCATTCCGTATTATCCGGCATACTAATCAGAGACGAAAATTTTCAAATTTACATATAATGAGAAATTACACAAATAACAATTGTATGAATTGCACAATGACTTATATTAATCAAACAGACTTATATTAATGTTTTTTACATACAAGATTTAATATTACAACGTTTTTAATCAGTTAAACATATTTTTTTGAAATATTGCCTATATTATCGTCATTTTCCGGCACTCTGCCGGCCCGTTTATGAAGGATAATCGAGACTACTGTATTTATAAATCAGAGTAATGTGACAATAACATCAATAAAAAATATTGAATAGCTTAAATCCGAATATAGTGGGTCTTTATCTGCAGATAGTCTGCTCAGCTTTAAAGAGAAATAATTTATTAATAGCGATCTGTGACAATAAATTAACCCATCATAGGATCTAAACATACAAGTAAGTGATAAAAAGGGTTAGAAATTTCTCTCCTATTAGGCTTGGAATTATCTGAGAAATACGCATGAGTTTCGGTATCAAGAACTACCGATACGGTGCGTAATAACTAATTAGAAATGAATACGGTATCTGAAATACCTGAGATTAAATACCTGAAATACGATATAAATTAAATGTCGACCAATAGACAAAAGAGGATCTAACAGAGCAAAGAATTAGAATGAGAGAGAAAGAGAGTGAGAGTGAGAGTCTCAGAGAGGGAGAGAGGGCGAGAGAGAGTGTATGTTATAAGAGGGGTTTGAAATTTCCGTAATACTCACGCCTAAAAGGTAGAAGCCAAGTTTTCTCGCTAGCTTTTTGGCGTTTCCAAGTATTATGTAGGTGGAAAATATAAATACACGGTTGAGCGTGCCTGTTGATTGTTTTTTATCAATGGTTTTTGTTACAAAGCTTGAAGCCTTGAACCCCTGAGTCTACAGAGGGTGAAGAATGAAGATCTCTGGCTGTAGGAGCCTCCTAGCTTGTATTAAAGTATTGATTAAATCTTCGTCAAAGAACCGACGTCATCAACATTATTTAAAACAGATTCGGTAGACTACCATATCACATCATATAACTTTGCTTATTAAGGTAGTAAAAAGTACATATTAGATGAATAGATGGTCTTATACAGAATCGTTGTAGCAATCATCTCTCACATAGTATTTTCAATTTTTAATCAGGATAATTTTCCCAGTACAACAATCTTGAAGTCCTTGAAAATGAGCTGATACGTCTGAGTTTGCTAAAACAAACAAACTTGCAAAAGGAACGCCGCTTAACCCATAAGGAAAAGCTTAGGACATCGCATTTCAGATATTCAATTCCAGACTACATTTCAGAAAATATAAGGAGATAGAAATTCTTTAGTTCAATGGAACCTTGAATTTCATTTATCCATTAATGAATGTTGTTCAGACTAAGTTATAATTATATTTCAATGGAAAGAGACAATAGAAAAAATTTCATGTTATATATTTTTAATTTACAAGATAATTAATTTTATTTGAACTGATCATTCTCAAGTATTGTTATGATAATGAATTACCATTACCGGTTGCTATTCTTGTACGATGACTCATTCGATGATCTTCAAATTATTATTGAGCTTCAATGCTAACAAGAAGTAAGGAAACCAGTATGGTCTGATTGCAGTACTTGCAGTTGACATTGCAGGAATACAATTTCTGTTCAATATCGCATGATATTAACGCATGATATTTAGGCCTAACCTATATTTTCTAAAACTAATGAATCCATTTCCATCTCTCACGACCAATGACTGGTTTGTTCTTGAGAAAGAAGATGATTGGGTTATAGAACAAAAAATGATCCCACGTTAGAGATAACGAACTAGTTGAGTAATCTGCATCTTTAAGGGGATTTTTGAGTGAATATATTCATAATAAATAAATAAATAATCATCCAGGCTAGGAATCATCACATCATTTGGAAAATAAAATTGAATTCAACATTAATCTGCGTTTTCCCCAATGAATTTTCATTCCCAAAAATATATAAATTATAATTAGGCTGGCCGCTATATCCATAGATGAAAACTTCCAATTTTTCATTATCTCTCAAGTGATAAGACCTGGAGCTCAATAATTGTTTCAATCATGATAGGCTACTTGTGTGGGAATTATAGAAAAATACAGATTTCACCCTGAGATAATGAATATTTCCGAATTAGATTTATTCAACGTGAAATTTAAATTCCTAATAAACAGGAAATAATTGAATTGAGATACTGCTTGTAAAGAAACACAAAAATGAAACACGAATTTGGAAGAAGTCTCAGTAATAATTGGTATTAATTAGATACTATCTACAGGCCTAACAAAAGTAGGTACAAATAAGAAAGGAATTCGGTTAGTTTATGAAAGAAATGTTTCCAATAATTGAGATTTAAACTACAATGGACTTAAAAATTGAGATATAAAGATAATATATGAGACACCCATATATTATAGTAAATGAAAATAGGGTGTTTTTTTGTAATAACAGGAATAGCAGAAACATCAGAGAACTCACTCTGATATGACGATGAAACGAGATTGACTTGATAAGCTCCTTATCTCCAAGTTGAAGTGAAGCTCCTTCTTCAAGACGAACGACGAACACTTCTCACGAACACGTAAAACTAATCACAGAAATAACAAAAAAATCCGCCGGCTCTGAACCGCAAACGGGGAAAATGACGCACGCACTCGGGTTTTAGTGAAAGAGGCGTACGCAACCAGCTCTGAAGCTGCAGTAGCAATGCTAGCTGTCCGAAGCAGGCGAGCAATTTTCAACCTGTTGCTGACCTTCACATAGGCTACGTAGGATCCCACTAGCTGTTCCTGGAAACCACTCTCTCACACACACAATCCGCATAGTCGCTTCTTCACCAGTGATAGTGTAGTCTGCTTCTGATAACTGATAGAATGCAAATCATCTCCCCCCAACTCCTTTAATCAGACAATACTCTCCCCATATCATAATTTATTTACCCAAGCCGGACCAAGACTTGACTCAGTCGCAGATGAAGAATATTAAATTAAAGAATATAGACCTTTAGCTTTATCTGTGACTCATTTTGTACTTGGAATCCGATCCAGGAACCACATCTACCGATCTGTATAAGATATCACACCAAAGTTGAGATCCAAGTTCTGCATCTAAAACTGAGGGGATTCCCTTATTCTGGATTGAATTTTATGCCATGTTCTTGAAACCTTTTAACCTAATGTCAGTGTATTTACCAGTATTTTGCAGTGAGTATGCACTTAGTAGTACCGCAATACCGCGGTATGCACTTATTATGTTCAATTCTCCGTAAACTATTTTACGAAATAGTTTATGGCAATATGTAGGATGTAGCAAGGTACTTAGAACGAATACATTTTATGTATGTATTCTATTTACCTTGGGATGTAGAGTCTTCACAGTGTAAGATCGAAACCCACCACATTACTTATCTTATCAATGTAGTATATAGTACTTTGAGAAGCGGTTGGCTTGGTGGACTTGCCGGTGTCTTACCACAAGATTAGATAAGAGACCCGCACCTGTTACTCCCATTGCATGAGTGACCACTTTCGGTTCAGGACGTTTACCGCTAAATGTCATTCATTCATGTGAATCCTTTTTGTTCACTCATCTCTTTCATTTTGTTTATTCATTTGTATTGTATGGAAGAGGAATAAATAATTTTTGAGTTGAGTTGAATCAAAATCGCTTCTCGGTGGTTCGGAACCCACCTAGAGCTGTAGGCCCACTCATCTCTCATCATCATCCTTCCCATTACCCAGTATATTCAATTACATGTGATCACATGTAATACAAAAGCTCGCCTAAATGATATCTCTGTTGATTTTGAATAAATTATTAGGCTAGACGTACACCGGTTAGTCAAGACAAGACAAGACGAGATTAGTCACGTTTAGTCACAGCAATTCACATAGGTAGTCACAGTAATTCAAATAGGTGCTTATGAAGCAGCACACACCGATGCAATGACTAATCGGTGTGTGCTGCTTCATAAGCAACTATGAGAAGTACTGTGACTAAACGTGACTAATCTCGTCTTGAGGTCTTGTCTTGTCTTGACTAATCGGTGTACGCCTAGCCTAACAGTTTTAAAAATTGCTTTCCAATTTCGATTATGAGTTCAGTGATTTTGATAGTGATCATCAAATAAGCAAAACTTTTAGGTGAGAATGTCAGAAAGGAAAAATTGAAACAAAGCTGGATATTCAAAAAATTTCATGAGAAAAATGTACCGTATTGAATAACTTCATTTCTACCTATGGTTTCTCTAAGACTCAGGGTATATAGGATGTTTCGATTGCCATCTTTGGAAATTTTCCAAGATTATACGTAGGAACATATTTTGTCAGAGGGGTTTGAGTCTTGTGTATCCATAGGTATGCCTACAACATACCTTCCGTAACCATAAATTCAATAATACTTACATTACAGTATTGAAAAGTAACCATTGATTTACGACTCTCATTGCATTCGGAGAGTCACTATTGATTCATGACGAGTTTTCCTTCATTAATTTTAATTTCAATTGGACTGATATTATTTTTTCGAAAAGCGAATAAAATACTTTCAATGCTTTGGAATATTTGCATAAAGTTGTTACTAAGTTTGTCACCAACTAGGACAGTCGCCAACTATTGCATAATGCAAGATGGATCTATCACTGAAACAATCAGAAATATAATCAGAAATCGAGAAAAAATCCAAAAACATAGCCAGTGCAAACGATTGGAATATTGCCAGAGGAATAAAATCTCCACTTATTCATTGCAAGCCAATATAAAATTGTATGAAACATATTATACTCGAATCATTTATCTCTCATGAGGATCCAAAAACGCTTTTCTCATCTTATAAAGTAGAATAGATTGTTCAGTTAAAGTAACGACTTGTATTTCACTGTAAATAATTAATAATATTACTTACATTTTTGGACACTATTGGAATGCATTTCACTCCTGATGAGGAGCTTCATCAGCCAGTCGCCAGGGGCGCTAGTTTTTAGGGGTTGGACTGTGTGGCCATGATGTACGAAAAAATGGTACTTGATTTAAAATTTATTTGGTCATTTATGATGTTAGGTTTGTCTTGCTTGTAGTGTTTGAATATTTCATATTGTTCTAATGTGTTGAGTTTCTGGCTTTTGTGGTGAGTGTGTAATATTTCCATATCTGTTTGGATGTTTTTATTACTGTGCCCTGTTGTTATCAGGTGTTCAGCAAATGAGGATTCAGTGTTAGACTTTAATGCTTTTATATGTTCTTTGTATCTTATACTGAAGCTACGGCCTGTTTGCCCAATGTAGTATTTGGGGCATGTATTGCATTTTAGTTTGTAAATTCCTGGTTTGTTGAATTCCTGTTGTGTGCGGTTCATTTGAGCTCTTGGTTTTTTCTGTTGTAGATGATTTTTTAAACTATTTGTTGTTTTGAATGCTGTTTTGTATCCTGATTTTTTGAAAATATGTGCTATTTTTTGTGATGTTCTGTTGAAATAGGTGAGTGTGATGTACTTGTTGGGATTTGGAGGGGGGTTCTGTTTTTTGGTTTTCATTCTCTGTAAAATTGTATCTATTATATTGGTGTTGTACCCATTGCTTTGGGCCAGATATTTTATTGTGTTCAGTTCTATTTCATAGTTTTTCTTTGACATTAGGATGCTTATTAACCTGTGGATCATGGAGTTGAAGGCTGCATGTTTGTGTTGTGGTGGATGATTGGATGTATTATGTATGAGCGTATCTGTTATGGTAGGTTTCCTATAGATATTGAAAGTTGGTTTATTATTCTGTTTTTTGATGGTGAGGTCCAGGAAGTTTAGAGAGTTGTTATTTTCATATTCTCCAGTGAAGTGGATATTTTGGTGTAATCTGTTGATTTGAGATAGGAATTGCTCACATAGATTGAATATTTTGAGCATTCATTGCATTTTTTAATGCTCACACTTGCCACCACTCTGAAGCCAATAGTTTGAAAGATTATTTAAAAAACAATGAGAGTTCACCCCGTGCAGCGCAAAGCGCTGCTTTGTGCTTTGCTACAGTAAGATGAACTCCATATTGGAATAGCAAAGATTTTTTAACTTTTGTATTACTCAATAGATGCATGTATTAATGATTACAATGACAGTGTAATATCTAACTCATTCTCAGATTTTTGGGGTAAGACCTTTGTTGGAACTGATAGACAATTATTGTGTTTCCTAGTTTCATTTTTTTACTACAGGTTGCTGTAAGAAACAAAATTGTTCCTTGCTAGTATGCAGGCCTATGCTAATGTGTTAAATCTGTCTGTCAATACATAATAAAAAAGTATACAAAAATAGGCCAGATTAGATTAAATAGCCAGGTTACATTACTTCTGTTAAAAGTTTCATTACCTACTGTCTATAACTTTGGATATTACTTCCATAACATAAGAAATGTACCGTGTACTGGTACTCATACTAATTTTTCTGCTCAATTCAATGGTACGGAGCTAGGAATTCAAGTATTGTTTTTTCATTTATAATTTTGTATGTTAAAAGCTAATGCTATATTATGTACTTTTTATTTATTGTCAGTTTTCAGAGAAGGCCTGTGGCTCGCCAAGAAGAAGGAGAAGAAGAAGAAGGCACCCAAGCACACCGGCACGTTTCTTTTTAATTCAAAAATGAAATATAATTCATTTCTTTTATATAGAAACCAAAAACATGAGTTTGAATGTCGACTTAATAAAAAGCTATGAACAATCAAGTCAGTTTGCAAGGGACCTAAGATCTTGTCTATTTGAGGCTCATCGACTTTATAAGGCGCCTTTGTCCACAATCTTGGTTCATTTAGTTGGAGCAATGTGATTAAAGGTGTAATAACTTTAAATGATCAAATTTTAACAAAAACTTAAAAAAAAATATATTTTTTCAGGTCTATTCCTTCAATTGGAATAATAAAATAATTCCTAGACTAGTAGATATTCTATTTATTAATAAATAAAAATTCACTAGGATTTGATGGATAATAATAATACAGTAATAATATTCCGCATTGAAAAGACAACGTACTTCTTTTAACTTTTAAACCAGCGGGAGCGACAGTAGCGCAACCTCTTAGTGAAAAAAGAAACTCATAGCTATAGCTAATTAGCTATAGGTCAAGCCGAGATATAGTAATAGAAATCAATACTAGAATACTAGTCACTCGTACAGAGGCAATAATTTTAAACGTACGGTTCATTTATTAGATAAAATAGACTTTTTCATATTTCCATCACGTTTTAACTTTGGAAAGTATTGAATTCTAATGGAAAACATGCTGAAAAATCGAATCAGATAGGTTACAAGTACGTTAGTACAGTAGGTTTTTTAGTAAACATCATTTGAATACAAAAAATTAAGTGATTTCAAGGCTTTTTGAGGATTACGTAAAAATTATCATTGTTGAACACTTGAAACAATTTTTATTCGATTCTTTGAAGAATTTTGCGTTAAAATGACTCTACTTTCAATCTTAAATTCCGCAAAGAACTCTAGAAAAAGATAAAATAATAGTCAATTTTGTCATCTTTGGAAGTGTGTAACTCAGTAACGAAGGGTTTCCGGGTATTGGTTTATTAGATGTTCCTATCCTAGGATTCAACGAAGAATAATTTTACAAAAGGATATCGCGATTTATGAATGTTGAGAAAAAAAATTATATATATTTTTTTTCAATTACCTTGATAGAAAACGTCTTCAAACTATCTATACTCGATTCCCTGATATATTTGACATATAATCGGTATTTTTTGGACCTTATCTTGCCCTACAGCTTCCAGGATAATTGAAAAACAATGTTTTCATGACTGTACACTCATTTAGACATTTTATTATTCCAAAGCGTGTAGAATGTTTCATCATGTGAAAATGTGATCAAATCTGTAAAATCAACTGAGGAATCGAATGGAATTAGTTTTAAGAGTGTAACTATGGTAGTTTTTGTGTAACAAGTGAAAATTCACAAAAAACTTTTCAACCCCCTTTTTCGGTTTTTTATTAATATCTCTTGAAATACTGCAGCTAAGCACTTGAACTTGGGCTTAAACGATTCCTTAGCTCATTCTGCATGAATCAAAACCAATCAGAGTCCCCCAGATACCCAAATAACTCCATAAAAAAATGAATAAAAAGTCATTTTTCGCATGTTTGACGATTTTTTACTCTTAAGTATAGCCTACTTACCACAGCACCTAGCTCCTTGTGGTCCTTCTAATTTAGGTCAATAAGATTATATACATCCATTGATCAATTTGAGCAATGTGTCATCGTGCTCAGTTATAATTCCATATATTTTAACAAGTTTGTTGGGAAGAGGAATTTATTTGATAAACACATGAGATGACAATATTTATTCAAGGACATCAACTTGATTCAAAGACATCAAGCAATGAGTTTATTCAGTTTCTGAGTTGACTCATAAATATTTTTCACTCTACCATCAATTACAACTATCTTAATTACTTTTACTTAAATACTCTACCATTGATTTATTCAGTCAAAGACAATTCTAATTCTATCTACGGTATATCTTATCTATAGCTAGTATCTATAAGTAGTAGAATTGTCTTTGATTCAGCAGTAGTCTATAGCCTACTACATAGAAGAAGTTGAATTTTGGTAATTCTGTTGCAATAATAGGTGTAGCATTTTTCATTTAGCATTTTAGGATTTTGCGTTTCATATCTTCAAGATTGAATAAAACAAGCTGTGTTTGAGATATTAAAGAAATTTATTTACCTATTTTATTTTGCCTTTATTGGCCTATTCTAAACATAATGGTATTGATAGGCCTTTAAAAAAATTAATTTAGTCAATATCTCATACATAAATAATAATAATTCCATGTAACCTGGCTGGCTCAGGTCTGGTGTCAGAGTTTTCAGGTCACTCCTGATCAGTTCAGGGTCTCTGACGTGACTTAACGACTGATTTTATGCAGCCGGGATCTCACACATAAAATATTCTATCCCAGTGGTGCCCACCCCCCTTAAGCCTCATGACGCACCCCCTGAATTTAACAACCCCCAGAAAATTGCGGAATACCCTAGATAGATGGAGTCGGGGTCCTCCCAAATTTTTGAAATATAATTGTTAAAGAGCATAAAATTATGATCTTTTAAAGTTGGGAATCTTAATGAAAATTTATTCTTTTTTATTTGGAAAATAGTATTAATAATAATTCATCTATCAGATAAATGTTTCCCTTAAAATATATTTCTAGCTTAATATTAACCAAGTATCAAGACACAAAAAGAAAATTTATACTTGAGAAGATATAATAAAATTGGGGCATGTATCCAGGATTTTTTCATGTGGATCTGAAACCAAATGAATGTAGGAGTGTAAAATTCAAAGCTGTTGGTGAACTAAACTATTGTATATCAGTCCAGTCATTGAAGCCTGCAATGGCCGGTCCGAGGAGGTTTTTTGATACATGCGAGCCGTGGATTTGGCGCCAATATATAGAGCAGTGGTGCACCCAGGATTTCCTTCTGGAAGGAATTTTTGGGTTTGAAGACAAACTGGAAATAATAACTTTTGTCATTGAATCATTGTATATTTGTTTGAGGTACAGTAAGCTTCTTAAAAAATAGTTTTCAAGATTTCAAATCAGTAATCAGTGCCATCCAAAATTTTAGAAATATCCATACAATATTATTTTTCGCAAATCAAAATATTTATTCAGCATTGTACGATACAACATGAACAGCGTCAATATAAATGAAGCAAAACAAATTTTGCTGTAAATAATTATTAACCAATTTATAGTTCAAATTTATTTATAGTCCAATTATTGATGGTTTAAATTTAGGTCATAGAACCTAAAATATTCTAATCACAGTTACTATATTACTTTCTTCTTGAACATGAAAAAATGGACCAATTAACAGGGACTCACTAATTATTAAAACCTCTTCAATTCAAGTTTAGATGCCGTTCCTTCCTTTTGTCTGATGATCGTAGGTAGTTAGTTAAAGAGCTTGGCTCCCAAACATAAAAGGGTCCTGGTAAAAAACCTCTATCCATAAATGTTGAATACCATGACATTATTAACATATTATTTCGAATCCATAAGTTGGTTTCTAATCTCAATGCATCCAGATGGACTATTCCAGGGATGGCAAAACGGGCCTGAAGAAGAGCATCCTTAACACCTTGACTCTACAAAGCAATATTATTACTCCTTCTTGTCAATGTAATGAGAGGTTTAACCTCTTGAGGTTTTCCCAATGTAAAGTATAATTAGAAGTAGTTGTGACTAGAGAGAACGTTCAGAGCCAGGGCTTTGTTTTAAGTTATTTTTTTAATAATAAATAAAACTCTAGCCTCCTGTGTCAGCCCAGTTCATAAGTTTCTAGAAAATTTCAAAACCAGGCTTTATATTTTATGTTTGATGCTCTAGCCCTCTAGCTCTATAAAAAAAAAATTATTAAATAGAAAATTCTAAAGCCTCGCGTACAATTACAATCGCTTCTATTGCTACTAATAATAATACCGCCGTGGCGCCGCCAAATATTACATGTTATCTTGGATCGGCACGGCGCCGCCAAATTTTTCATGTTTTGGAGCTGATCCGGAAGTTTGCCGAGGTCGAAAACTTAGATTTAGCATCCCAGGACAATCACAAACATTATTAGAAAAAGAAACCGACTACCCCATTTCATGCAAGGTAAAATGTACTATTTTACTGGGCTACATTTTGAATAATAATATTGCTGATTGCCTACTAGGAACTGTACGGTATTATATTTTCACTGCTCCTATCCCTAACTTCTCGCCCTCCCAGGTTAAAATAAAGGCAGTCATTCTATTCTATTCTATCTCACTAATGTCTGAATTTACGGTAGAAGTAGGTAGTTGAAGTTGAAAAATTATCAAGTTTCATGTTTTGTAGATTGTTTCTTCTTTTGATCTTGTTTGATCTTTGAATCGTAAAATGGTTCTAGAGCTTCAATATATAGGTAAGAGTATTTAGTGAGGATATTTAGATGGCAAGTGATTAAGCTTAAATAAGATAAAATAAAGACATTTATTACTAAGACCACACTGCAAAATATGAAGTAGGTAAACTTTATAAAAACCTTTGAATTTGATTACTTTACAGGCTTTCATGGACCGCGGCTAACAATTATTATTAGTTGCTTGGTTATCCGTTATCACCAACAATATCACAAAAATCCGGTATCACTAATTGATCGGTAGGAATACTGAGAAATAAAACTCAGGAACTCACTGTTCACTCAACAAATTTACCGGACACGCACGTCAGTCAACGATCCGAGAGGAACTAAATGAAATAATAAATTATTCAATAAATTTTCGATATTAACTCAACTCCCACTACCACTATTTTATTAATTGCCAAGGAATTCGATGGGAAAATAATTTCTTTCCTCCAATGTTTTGCACAGTGATAGAACAGAGACTATATCAAGATATTCTACTGAACATGCTCACGATCTTTGTTTGAACAGTGTCTGCGTCTAGACTGTGGACTGTCTCCATTTAATTATTTGTAAAACAAAATTTCGAAATACGAATATTTCTACTATAAGATAAGCAGAGCTGTTGGTCAACTGAACAGTATTGTAGTCTTAAACAAGAGAGAATAGAATTCTTCTTCAATACAGTATTTATAATGTATTGTAATATTCTTCTACTACACTCTCTGACTTGAACTTATTTTATTTTTTCAAAATTCCTCCATTTTTCGACAAGTCCTCCAAAGTGCGTTCTATCTAGTGAAACTTGCCCTAGATTTTCAATGACGCAGTCTGCGTCATGACCCCCTGTGGGTACCCCTGTCTATCCAATCTTAAAGATAGAAACGCTTATGAAATTATTATAAATTTCATTGAAATGTCTGTAACGTAAAGATTCTCTTATGTGGTTTATCATTAAATAGATAAAAGTGATGATTAGAAGTTACTAGAAGAAACAAGAAAATAGGAAAACACGATGTATAGGTACAATATAACTGGAAAGAGTTTGATATCCTATTATATTAAGCGAGCAATTTCTGTATGTTTATATATATGTTTATATGTTTGTATGTCCAACGGATCTCGAAAACGGCTCTAACGATTTTGACGAAATTTGGAATATAGGAGGTTTGTGATACAAAAATGAGTCGGTGCCGGGTCTCATCCCTGGGATAACTCGCTAAAGGACCTAAAAAGGAGAAATTGATCCAAGAATCAGCTGACAGAAGAAAGAAATTTCCGTCGGCTGTAAATGATGAGAAAGAGTGAGAGCGAGTGAGTGTGTGAGTGAGACAAGATTATTATTTCAGCTGCTGAGACAATGACAGAGAATCAGCTGACAGGAAGAAAGTCAATTTTCCGTCGGTTCTTGATGTTGTTGGTAAACCAGCGGTCCCATTAAGGTAGGATTTAGTCACTGCGGCTCTGCAGCCGATCCCGACACGACCATACAGGATGGCGGACAAATTCGCAGTCTGGGCACCCCACTGCCTTCGAAGGCCGTTATCAAATCAAATTGATAACATCGAATTGAACAATAATGAGATATTAAAGGGCTTTAAACCGGCGAATTACAATATCTGAATAAGTTTTGAACGAGATCTGTTGCACCATGTATACACCCGCTGGGTATACATGGCCTTCGAAGGCAGTTGCCCAGACTGAATTTGTCCGCCATTTTGGCTGGTCGTGTTGGGATCGGCTGCGGAGCCGCAGTAACGAAAACCCACCTTAACTAGAATTGAGAAAGTATCGAAACACATAAGCTGCTCCTATTCCCCTTTTTTTCTGATTTTAATTTATCTATAGAAAATTAAAAGGAATTTGAAATTTTGAAAATATTCCATATTGTATTGTTATTTTAAAATTTGAGGCATGAAGTTAGCCATGTGATCTGTTTTTTATTTATTTGAAAAAAAAATCGTCAAGAGTTTATCTAAACAGCTGACCTAAAAATAGTTATCAACCCATATTATTATTTCTATATGAAGCATATATTATAGAAATAATAATAGTGGTAAAATATTTTTTAATGAAAATAATGAAGTATTATTACTACTATAGCACGATCCATTTAACTCTGGACATAAATCAGCTGTTTTGGTAATAATTAAACATTGACTTCGACACAATAATCAAAGGCTTAAAAGTCTTGAAGACCTTTAAAGTCTTTAAAATACCTTTTAAAGAATACCTTCCAAAGAATAAATTTTGAAAGACTTTTCAATAATCTGCGAGATTCAGCATTTGCAGGTTAAGTATTGTGATATTGCTTATTTGAAACAGCTGATTTCGATTGTTGAATTGGATCCTGCTATACTATTACTATATAGCAGGATGCAATTAACTTGTTCTAAGTCCGCTGCTCGACGAGCATATGATCACAATACTTAACCTACAAATGCTGACTCTCGCAGATTATTGAAAAGCTCTTTAAAAAGTTATTCTATGAAAGGTCTTCTTCAAAAAGGTCTTTTAAAGACTTTAAAGGCCTTTAAGACTTTCAAGCCTTTTGATTATTGTGTCGAAATCACTGTTTAATTATTACTGGATCAGCTGACTTATGTCAAGTTAATTGAATCCTGCTGTATGAAGCAAAATTTTACCACATGTGCGATTTTTCAAATGATATGCATTCAAACTCGATTATTCATTATTTTGAAAGCTCAGATTACTTTCTTTATAGTGCAATGATGAATCAGTGCATAAGACTGATGGCTGTACTTTAAAAAAATTGTTCAATTTCATTCCTTTTTTTCCTTTAAAATTTCCATTCCTGTGCCTTTGTAGGCCTACCCTCGAGCAGAGCTCGGTACCCCGATATTTTTAGTAAACAGCAATTCCGGAATTCTACCGGAAGATGAAGAATTTATTGAATTTAAAAGTGGCGAATTTAAATATAGAGAATGACACTGCTCAATTTCATGGAAAATAATGATCTGGTTCACAACAAATGAATCTATTTTAGGAACAATTAAAACAGGTTGGTGATGCTATACTAGATAAGGAAAAATAAACATTAATCACTTTGGGATTGTTATTTTGAAGTTTTAAAACAGGGATTCCCTTCTAAAAAAAGCATTTCCGGAAACTGAACTGAAAAAGGTACATGTATGATGTATGCATCGACTATAAATAAAATGGACGCCTATGATTAATGCATGAAGGTGTGAATGAAGAATACTCAGCTATGAGTTGTTAATTGAATTAGTGGCTGCAGGCTGAAATGATTCACGCTCACTCACGCACTCACTCGCTCTCACACTCTCTCTCTCCCTCTTCTCTCTCCTACAAATACATTTAGATCCAAGAAATAAATTACACACACACAAGTTTGCCTCTTCCTTTTCTCTGCTGCGAAGAATTTGAGTCCCAATTCTCATGGTTTCAACTACTTTCGCGCAGTTAGACTAATCAGTGTGAAATAGGCTAAGTGATTTTTGATTTCTTATTGGAGTAATTCTCGACTGCTATTAGCCTATCAATTGAACGATAAGAATGTATTTTTTAAACCACAATAATTTTCTTTCTTACAGTTATTATCATTATAAAGCAGCTCTAGCTGCTTTAGCCTGTTCCTTGTATTTGACATTATGATAAGAATCAATTTCCAGGTTTCAAAGTCAATCAATTCAATGAAGGAATATAAAAAATTTTGTCTTCTCCACAATAAATTTTATTTAATGTGGAATAGACAAAATTTGTTTTTATTCATTCACCTAATATGGGGAAGTTCCACAACATTTCTGAGACAAGTGTATGTTTTAATTTAATGAAAACATATCATTCTACATCATACAAACATCATACTTGTAAGATTTTGTTATGACTCGCTACTACAGATACATTAGCTTAGTTGAATTGAAATTATAGTTGAATATTTATAATATAGATGAAAAAAATGATTTGATGGAAAGAATAGAATATTGATAATTTAGTAATCAGTTATAATAAGAGATCAATAAGAAGAATTATTAGAAAAAATAACACATATTATATGAGTGAGAAGGAATAGAGGAAGAAATGAAATACATAATGTAAATATATAAATATTTAAATATGTAAATAACATAGATAAATAATGTATTAAACTAACTGGTAATTCGTTAATTATGTTTAGATATTGTGAAAAATATAAAAAATATGAAATCAATTTAGGGGAGGGATAATAGCAAATCAAGACGAGAAGAAAATAATATAAATTGAATATTTTTATTGATTCTCAATATTATAATAAATATGAATTAAAGCATTAAAAAGCTTAGCATCGAGCTTCAGCAAGCTTTCTAGTTCGAGCCAATAATGACAGTTACATAACGCCATTCCAATTGTAACTATAAATTCTCTTGAAGATGAATGATTCTCAAATTCTTTTAAGCTTTCTGACCTACTATAATCGATCATAAACTTCACTTCTTGTTCAACGTCTCCGTCTTTATTTCGGTATTTCGGAAAATCATTCCAAGCATTACTATCTGCAGTAAATTTTATAATCCAGTAAGTTCACTCCTCAAACTTCTGTCAATCAAATGTTGGCTTGGATCCAGTCCACGAACTCCGTTACCCGTGTGTATACGCCCGGAAATCCAGGTTCCGCGCATTTGTGACCATAAGAGATTACACCAATCAAGTGGTAGTTCTTTTTTATTGGAATCATCAGAGGTCCACCTGAGTCACCCTGCAACAGATTATATTTCAAAAAAATAATCAGAATTAATATTGGAACTGAACTGAAAAATTTATTATAACTTTAATATACCATGATATTGATTAATATATTTAAAGAGTTATAATATATTTCTATGTAAATATTATATTATGGAAATCAGTTATTATTATATTTTTTTTTTAGATTAGCCTACGTCTTGTAGACTCCAGTACGGAGTGTAAGACAAGTTCAATAGATACCGGTATACATAAACTGGTAGTCCATACTACATATAAAAATTGATTATTCACTAAATGTGGACATTCTATTTAATTCAAGACATTTTCATCTTCATTCTTTATCTATATTCTCTCTGTTACCTACTCCAGTACGTGAATAATCCAATTGTGTGTCGTCTTGCTAGTTTATTTTTTAAAGATTTATTGTAACTACATTTCATGAATATAATATCAAAAAACGAAATAAACTTTTAAAAATACTCGTACTTTTTTAAAGCTGGGATGGTAATCCGGAGCAAATCTGGCAAGTAAATCCTAAAGCAAAGCTGGGTTGGTTACCTGTAATTTTAGGACGTAACTGAACCTGTAGATGGGATACAAGTATTATCTCTGTATTTCCTAGACTGTATATCTTGAATAACGTGACAAAATATGGTTCATCTTCTAGTTTACTAATTTTTTTCCATATGTTTGTGCTATAAGAATTTATGAATGGACACCCCATCAAGCATCAGTTGTGGTTGCTCGATGATGACTAATTCACGTGAATTGTTCCCTAAAAATCAATTGCAATAACTATAAATTCTTATGTTGTTCTCCATGGTGAAGTACTTGTAGAAAATGCTATTAAAGTATAACAACTGGTAGGCCTATTTCACTGTAAATAATTAATGTTTTTCTTACATTACTGTTACACTTACATTAATAACTTACATGTCCAATAATGTAAGTAAAAACATTAATTATTTACAGTGAAATACCAGTCGATTACTTTAATAGAACTAAATTCTGATAATAATCGAAGAAAATAAGATAAAAAGCCGAAATTATATTGGATGATGAGCAAATGAGTTAAGAAGCGTAGAAGGTGAGAAAAAGTATTTAGAATATTTATTGAACAATTAATTAATATTCTATTGTGGGACTGTATTAAATTTCTTTTAATTCTTCTCTTCTCACTAAATTTGTGGACAATTTTTCATTTCTCGAGCTCATGAAACATGGAAACTAGGGAAAATTTGGTTGGACAGATACAATGAAATTCAAAACTACCTGACAAGAATCTGTTGTAGATCCTCCGGCGCAGAGAACGGTCTCATCAATGGATGAAGCTCTGATTTTGGCATAAGCTGAAGCGCACTCCTGGTTAGACATGACATCAACCTGTGCTTCATACAGTTGCGAAGGGTATTGATTCGATTCTATAAAAGAGTGGAGACAATCGAATGAAATTCCACAATAATTATCTACATAGGATAGGATGGGAAGTTTGAATCGAAACATTGAAACTGATTTTTTAATGATTTTCAACTACAAATAACACTACAGGAACTCTATGAAAAAATAGTCTATTTTTCATCACTAAACAATGAATTGAATATCTTAACATCTCTTAACTTCTAACAACACAGTAAAATCTTTGATTAAACTTAACATGCTACTTGCGTAAGAGTTTTATCCTTTTATAACTTGATCACATTTTCATCTAGTTAGCCTACTCAACACAAACACAATGAAATATTATTATTCTTTTTCACAATGTCTCATGTAACATAATATATAGTATCAATGGAAATTATCTTAATTAAATAACTTCTCATGAATAAACTTCTTTACTTTGGTTTGTAATATTACTTGTATAGAACTTCTATAAACGTTCACTTGGGAGAGTTTACTGTAGAGTTTATGTAGTTGGAAATAATTTATTTGTAGAGTTCATTCAATCAATCAAATTTTCAATAAATTTGAATTCGAATATCCAAGAGTTTTGTAAAAATAAGAGTAGAATGCCACTTACTATAACCAAATGAGCCCCAACCAGCAATAAATAGAGAAAGACCGTCGACATTTTTGCTTCTTAATTCAGCGGATGATGGCAAGCAGATCGGCTGAACATCGGCTGAAATTCAATAAGTTCTTATTACTCGTCATTCTCTCATTCAGCAGAAATAAAAAAAGATTGAATAAATAGAGAATAACTTTAATGAATAATTTATCAGATAATAAAAATAAATAATAAAAAACACTGGATAATAAAATTTAAATAATGTTATTAATAGGCTGAAGTTGAGGAATAATTACTAGGGTTTTATAAGGGTTTGGGTTGACTATTATTACCCTATTATTAGGGTAATTATTATAATTTTACTGGGGTAATTATTGGTTTGTTGGTCGAATCGAAGTGGATTAAATTAAAGTTATTCAGCAAGGAATACTCTATAGGATTAATATTGTATATATAGGATTCAACAGAAATATTATCAGCTCTCCTTCTCATCATAAAACCCATTCTATAGCTCACACACTCACAGTCTTATTTCTATTTCCATTCACACAACTTTCATAAGATTTTGTTGAGAATCGCGGAAATGTGATAGTTACTGCTTTTGTAGCTTAAAAAACGTTCAAGGGTTGTGACATTGAATGAAGAAGAATGAAAATATTCTTCTTATTGTACCGGGTGTTTGAAAAGAACTCTTAGTTTTAATGTGTCATAGAATCTGTAAAGAGTGATATACACAATTCTAGTTTGTGGTGTTTGATTCAGCAACTCTCAAAGTTTTGTCCCCCTGCAGTTGCCAGACCAGCTTGACCTTGAGACGGCGCCAGGGAACAGTCCCCTCAGTTATGTTAAAATCAAAATTCTAGAGTTTGCTAATGGATTTTTCAAACAGAATTGATGATGATGAAAATGTTTTGAAAAATATTTTTTTTTTCTGATGAGGTTACTTTTCATGTGAGTGGACAGTTAATCGTCATAACTGCAGAGTTTGGGGCAGAGCATCCACATAATGAAGTTATTCAGCATCATCGTGACTCTCCGTTAATGTTTGGTGCAGCTTGATGGTTGATCGTGTGATTGGTCCGTTAATTTTTGTAGAACGAACAATAAATGGAGACATGTCTTTCTCAAATGGAAGATATTGAGGCGGAAAAAGGGCTTGTGTTTTCCAACAAGATGGCGCCCCTCCTCATTACAGTAACTCTGTGCAGGCTCTAGACACCTCTTTCCCATAGGGATATAGGGAGATGGGGTGGATAGGGAGAGCTGGCCCAATTGCCCAGCCACCACGATGCCCGGACTTAACCCCACTGGACTTTTTCTTTTGGGGACACACAAAAATGTTGTGTACATTGAAAAATCTGAGACATTAACCATTTACGGAAAGAATCGTCACGGCTGTTGGGACAGTTACACCTGACAATGTTGGTGAATACATGGCAAGAATTTGAATATCGTCTCGACGTGGTGCAGGGCAAACAAATGGATCCCATGTTGAAGTGTACTGATGTCAAACAAAACTCGAAGGTTCTCTCTGTATGTACTTATTGATATTGTTTTCATTAATTCACATAAAATTTACACCTAAAACTAGGGAGTTCTTTTCAAACACCCTGTATATTAGAAATTCACCCTTGAACAATAAAGTAATTTCAATAAATCTAATCCCTCCAATTTGCTACTTCCAATCAGAGTATAATTTTCGGGACTTGTCTTTAACCTTGCATTATAATATGGAGAGTTGAAAGCACCTATTATAATAAGGAGTGGCTTATTGTTTTTCACTGGTTTGATAAACCAGATGTCGCGTGATTCAGCCTCACATATTTTATGGGGTCACACCTGTGTTTCGGAAGACACTTTAACCTGTCAACCCTGGCTGCCTACATAGTAGTCGATAAGAAAATTCAACTTAATGATTACTCGTCCTATTACCAACGCACAAGCCAAGGCTCATGTGGGCATCACCTCACATAAAATAACATGACTGATCAGGAATATCATTAGCTGCTCAAATTAGTGATAAACCATTCAAGATAGATAAGATGTTGGTGGTTTACCATTGAAACGAGCGGCCTCTTAGCTTGACAATGCCGATGTCACTCAAACGTCTACTAGGATTGTATTGCGGTGAGAGAAAGCCTTTTTCAACCGGAATATCAACATGATTGGCTTTATCATCAATAGTGTTATAGTCCAGCTCTCCAAGTCTCACAACGGTCCTGTCAAATTGCAAAAACAATTATTAATTTCAATATTGAGAGAATAAGCCCAACGGTAATAGAATTGTAAATCGTAACTAGAAAAATTACTTCTGGAGTTGAATGTTCATTAAAATTAATGTATTTCAAGCCTATGAAATACATTCAATACATTCAAGCTCGATGAAGAGCATTTCAATGCAAAAGCACTATGATGAACGAAGCACGAGCGATAATACTAAACAAGGAAATAAAACAAACACTTAAACAAGCACAATAGCAGGCAAATACACTGGTTGCAATTGAGCATACATTATTTTATAATTTGATTCTTTTCTCACACTAAATAAAACTGTGATAGTAATAACATGAAATAGGCATTTGAGATATCATGTATATCCCAAAAATTGACGTTCTGATACTTATTTTGAATAGCTTGGTAATTTGTATAGTTTGTTAGCTACAGATGACAGTTTGAATTTTTATTATATTTGTCCAAAATTTGGAGATTCCTGAGATTCAATTAAAATTTTATTGATTGTTTATTTCTCGTCATAGAAATTTCTACGTATTTTCCACAGCGTCAGTGTAGGCCTATAGTAGAAAGTAGAACTCAATGCTAATGCTATACTTCAACTTGAAGGTTTTAATATTGAGTAAAGTAAGAGGATTAAATAAGATGTTTCAAAAGTTTTTCGTCATAGTAGAACTATTTCATCATTTTAATTATTAATTTATTACATTGATTATTATTAACGTAAACTGTAGTCTATAAAACAGGTTAATGTAACTATAACAATCATAAAACAAGTTAAGTACCCATCATAGATTGAGTTTGCTTCAGCAAAATGAAAATGTATTTCAATTTAATAACTCAAATGTCACTGACTCAATATTTGTAAGGAGTAGAGAATGAAAACTCACAGTCTTTTATTCAGTATACAGTGAGCGGCCGTTACAACATGTCTGGCATTCACCAATGTACCTCCGCAATTCCACTGTGGTTTTGACATTGAATTATATCCAATCAAAGCCATCCAAGGCCAAGCTCCTGGAAGAAAAGATGAAAGAAATGATTTCAACAATTTATTAAGAATAAGAATTTATGAATTTAAGTATAGTCCATGTGACTATAAAATATCCAGGGACTAAAAAGGACTATAAGTCCAAGTTCACTATGAAAGATGATATATAATTATATTTACTACAAATATAAATATATTATTATTTGTTTATAATATACGGTATTAGTATATATTATTGCGGTATATAAAATAATATACAGAGATGCGAAAAGTGTAAAGACCACTAAGGTTCAATAAAAATTTCATGAAATGACAATCACATGAAATTTCTAACAAAAAATATCCAGTAAACTTTTTCCTGTTGACCTTATTTTTCGAGATATATCAATTTTTCGATATTTTGAAAATATGCCTACTCATTGTCATTAAACAACATGTCGAGAACCACTATAATCAAATTTCAATTTGGAGGCTTTTTTCGAAAAGAGCATAGAATTCTACAATGATTTGATTTATTAATGTAAAAATCGATCATTGAGCTTTCTCTATTAGCGGTCAAAGTTCAAGAAAAGAGTGATTTTTTTAATAAGTTCCAAAATTTCAAATGCAATTTTCTCGAATACTAATCATGCTTCAATAATTTTTCTAAAAAACTTCCTTTTTCTTTCAGATTTCAGATGAGACCCAAATTAAGTTATATAGCATAATTACCCGTGTTAACATTTGTGATTTGTAATGTAATTTTTGAGCGAAAATGTGACTAATTGTATTGGGTGTGAGTTTGAATCTCAAATTGTAAAACTTTGTGGTGAGTGAAAAGACAATCTGATCCAGGGTAAATTTGACTGAGAAATTCAATAAAACGTGTTAGAAGTTTCTATCTGCAGTGGTTTTCAATATATTTGCCAAAATATGGTGATGTGATAACCATTATTTTTGAGCTTAATCAGGTTTAACATGAATAATACATGCACTAATAAGCTTCTCTTTGAATGGAAATTGTAGATAATTTTGCTTTGGATAAAAAAATGATCAGTTTATAATAGCCAAAAACCCACCAAAAGCTAATAAATCGGCATTAAATGAACCAGAACAGACAAACATTACACATTTGAAAAATCAAATTATTTTCTTATTTCCTTTATTCCTGATTCATGAGTTCAGGGTACGTTTTTGGCTGAACACTTTCTATTCAGAATAAAATTATCTACAATTTTTATAGAAAGAGATGCTTATTGGTTCATGTACGCGGACAATACCGGTACATGAAATGGAAAAACGTACGGAATGATCGCACTACGGTAGTGTTTATATTGTGTAACCTAAATGTTTATTTATTTGAAATATAAAATCTGAGTCTTCAGTTCTTTCATTCATTATTTAGTGTTTCATCCTTCACACCTTAGGACTTTATTGAACTTGAAAAATTCCCGGGGTAAGAGCCCTGGTATGGGCAACCAATAGTTTTCATAGTTTTGTTTTAAGTTTCTATTAAGTTGGCGCCCCTGAGCGGACCAAGATTTTATACTAGCTAAAATTTGATAAGTTGAATTAATAATTGGTTATTAAATTTATTGATTGAATTTATTATTGATTAATAAATAAATTGATTCCTTGAAATTTAAATAGTTAATTAATTTATAGTTTGATTCCATCGGAAAATGTATACCTACATCTTGAAAATGTTTAGTTAATTTGAAAGTAATTTATTGTAAACTGACTGAGTTTAGCAGCACGACCGCCAACTATTTTGTTGACATTAACCGTACTGATGCCGCATTCATTGGACTGCTGCTGTGGATTGGCCGGTGGCTGGCTGGACGGCCCAGGCCCACTCGTCTGTTGGCGGGTACAGCACACCTTGGGTCTGTCATTCTCGTAGCCACAGAACGATTTCTGCAGCAGACTCGTTTGGGCCGGAGACCGCTTCTCGTTGGATAGCAAATCCAGCAGTGGCTGGCAGCTCTGGATATTTATACATTGTCCTTGCTGATTGCTTGGTGTTTTGCAAGTGTTTGCTGAAACATAAACTTACTAATGAGCAAAAATATCAAAGTAAATCATTTTTTAAATTTTAAAATTTATTTTTGCAAAAAAATAAAATACAGAAATGAATCACTTTTGTATTATATTTTGTAAAACTTATGAATTTTCAGTTTGACTCAGATCAAACTTGAGAAAATAATAACATTTACTTTAGCACAATAAGTAACAATAACATTTAGCACACATCAGTAATATGAGCAGGAAAGCATACTGTAGGCCTACTACATCTTCATTTAAGAATTTTAAATTTCATTTAGAAATTTCCTTTATTTTACAGTGCATTAATCACACAAAATTTCATTTATATGACTTCTGTCTGTTGCATATTATGTATTTTGTCCATATTATAATATTCTTTTTGATCTTTGTAAACTTAAAAGTTGTACAATCTGTCGATGGCATCTCCCATATAGATTATTCTCGGGAGTGCCTAGTTTCTCTGTAAATGCGAGTATATTGATGAATTGTAGTTTGAATTTATTGTCTTGTATTGTATTTATTGAGAAATAAACATTTATCTATTTACTATAAAATGGTAGCCTACTGTACTTTTAGATTATGTTGTTCGTCTTATCAATAAAATTCTCAGAAATAATTTTGTGTTGGCCTAAACAGAAACAATTGAGTACTAACAGATATTTATTTTACTTAGCATCATATACCTAAGGATATTTTTTACCAGTTGTGGGGGGGGGGGGGCACGTGCCCCTTATGTATCTTGATGAGTGGATTTACACTACCGTACCGGTAAAGCGTCTGAATAGTCTCAGTCAAAACATTATCATCCAGTCCGATCCGAGCACGTATGAGAGATGCCTTAACTGGTCATCAGCAGCATAAATAAAAGTATCTGTTAATATTGTATTATAATATAATATATATACATATATATACATAACATAATTATGCTCATTCCATTTTCAAAAACATCAGAATTAATATAGTTTAAGTTTTGAATAAATGTGCAGCATTTACCCTGTCTTCTCAATCGATTGCCGACGGTGAATCCATCATCATCACAGATAGATATTGTAGCTAGTGATAAAAATGCTATCACTTTGAAGGTGAGACTCATTTCTTTTTCTGAAAATATCAATAATGAAGATTCCAAGAATTGTTTAGAATCTTTTAGATGAGATTTCAAGTATTCTAATACGATTGAAACGCATCTAATAACAAGAAAATAATACAAATTTAATAAAAATAATATTAAAAATATTTTCCTAATGAGAATCATTTTAAAGATTTAAAAGATAAAAACTAAGGATACCTCGTAACATCAGTCCAAGCATAACTGAACAAAAGTTTTAATCTTTTTTCACGGTTTATAAATTATTTTCAAGTACAATATTTGAACTGATTTATCTGTATGTAAAATTGAAATTCAGTTAAATAAGTTCATAAATTTTTTAGTGTTCAATATCAAAACTAGGCTTTAAAAACGTTGGAAGTTTCAAAATCCATACTATATACAGAATAGCCCGCACAAATTCACAAAAGTTTGTCTTCTATAAATTCTTTGTTAGTAAATATTTCAAATGAGACATTTGCTTTATTCTTGTGATAGATTGATCAAAGTCAACCTCACAAAAATAGATTTTAAAATAAAATTTCAAGTACTTTCCTTAAAGTAATGTAAGCTATATAAAACAATATTATTCGAAAATACTATATGCAAGCAATGCATAACAAATAAATTCCACTTTACTTTTTTTCAACTATTTTATTGAAACTAGTCACTTGGACTAACCATTAATTTTTCACTCTTATTTCTTATAAACTGAAAATAAGCTTCATGATACTAAAAGTCTTCCATAGAAGACTATGAGACCATAGAGCCTCCAGCTCTGTTCTATGATTGCACTACCTACTTTTACTACCTTTTTATGCACGGCATTTGATATTTTCTTCACTTCAACTGACAAGAATAATATATGTGGCATACTTTGCGACAAAAAATTAATGATATATAAATTAATACATGAATTATTCTACAGGTCATCAATGACCATTTATTTCAAAAAGTGAGCTGAATGAAAATTCACACAATATAATCTCATCACGAATACTTATTCAGCGTAAAATACGATTTCAGATGTAATCTATGAACTAATTTAAAATAGTGAAAAACTTACCCGTGTTTATGACTCTATTACAGCCTTACAAGGTCTTAATGAATCTTGAAACTCTCGCGATAATTCGACAATACACACAAATAATGTATAATATTCGAAGCAAAAATTTTTCATGAACACATTAATACATGTATGATTGTTACATTTCAAGATTTTGAGAATCCTCTCGACAGAGAAAATGTTGCAATGATCAGGAAATACGAGAAACACGGTCCAAAAAGCCAACAAGCACACAGCAATAGCACCGAGCCTGCGATGCTGACTGGACCAGGAAAACCTGTTGCTGATCTTATATTACAAGAATCACAATCGATATACTCAGAAATATCGCCTCATACCGTTCTGTAAGTTTCACTTGTTGATTTCCCTCTGTAGATACAGAACTGACTGTACTTTTATGCGATTTATTTTCCATACGACCATAAGAGCTTACCCTCGCACTAAAAATTGATTTCTCTACTCAAGATACCGGTACTTGATATTAGTCTACTTGTAAATAATTCAAAACTATAAATGGATATCTTTATTGTTCCAACAACTTGATTAATATATCAAGCAACCGTGATATACTATTCGTCATTAAATATAATATTAAGGCTCTACCTTATAAGCCTAGATGCTGTTTTTCTAAATAATTCATATGTAACTTTTATTATGATACTTGAAATGAAAATAAGGAAAACTAATTGGGGCTCTTTTATCTCAACAAAGTTGTTTACAATCTACTAACCGCATTTAAAAAGAATTAAGAAAAATATTTCAATTAAAATAAAAGTTTAAATATTGGCTAATTAGGAGCTGCCCAATGAATGGTGAAAATTTTATCCTTGAAATATTTAGGCCACTGAAATATTATCTACATTAATTGTATGCTAGAAATCAATAAATTAATTAAAATTGAAAAAAAAACTGCTATTTTTTATGAATTATTCATAAGCTGTTTGTATTGAATTAATATTTTGTTTTGTATGACATTAATTATTATTAGCATTTTCGATATGGTATTTATTATAATTCATCACGGCATGGACATAACGGCGATAACAGCAATGAAAATAGAGTTGGAAAAATACGAGAGAATACAGTAATTATTTTCAATGTTTATAAATTTCTTATTATTTACAAGACTCTCAATTTTAGAGAGTGAGATTAGGTAAAGAGACATTGACAGAGAAAAAGGAATTTGATAACCACTGATGACCACAAAAATCGCCCAAAAAAGTTTGTGGTCGAAAAAGAGTTGCATTTGTCAACCATCAACAACATAATATCAATGTAATATTCCGAACTTGTAGCCTACAGATGAACACATTTCTATTTTAGTTTTATTTTGAACAAGTAGTATTACTCAGCCAGCATATTTCTATTCATGACCACACACGGAGAATCAATAGTCGAGTTGCGACCAACAGGTTTTCTGTTAACTGCCTCAAGACCGGTCTCATCCCGTGCTAATCCGACGTCAATTATCAATATTTTCTGGCAAGAGAATTATATTGATTTCAGCTTCCGCCGACTGGCAAAAATGCTGTGAGCATGATGTGATGGTCATGGTCAATGCCTTTTTGCGTCACTTAGCCTACTCCAAAGTCAAGGGAATTAATGGGGTCACGGCAGATCAATAAAAAACTGGCTTTCGGCAAAATTGAGCTGAGATGAGGCTGAGGAAAGACAAGTGGAAGATAAATATGAAGTTCATTCATAGCCCAGGCAAATTAGACTTCTGCCTGAAAAAAATAAGGTAAGGCTGGAAATGATCTTAAACCACTTTGGGCATCCCAAATAAGTCTAATATGAGTTTGCGATGGTTTCTGAGTACGGCGTAATATAGAGTGCCCAAAATACCTCGAAATTTTGGTTCTGTTTCTAGTTTTCTGCAATTTACTTGTAAACTAAGCGTCGTACAGAAAAATCATTATTACCTTTTTTTAGTAAATAAAATTTCCAAGAGATTGATGCCTAACTCATTCCTCTAACATACCGAGTTATGATTTTTCAAAAATGGGGTAATTTTCAAGAGAAACGAAAATTCAAGCATTCTCAGTTATTGACTGTTCATATCTTCTGGATAATGTATTGGAAATGTGTGAATCAAAATCCCTCTAGGGATAATTCTATTTTCTACAATTTGAAACCATAGGCCTTTTTATCTGGTCTACTTTTTGAGCTAGAGATGATAACAAAATTCCTTGCATTTAAAAAAGACCATATTTTTGGTGGTGAAGCCCAACACAAGTTTCTACATACTTCTATTGAAGTTTCCAACTAGAATATATTGTTTCTGAGCTCATTCTCCCTCAGAATACCTACATTGCGGCTCTAAAACTAAGTTTTCTAAGAAGTGGGAGGTGAGAAAGGATACTTCAAGGATGATAAACTGAGGACGCCCCTAACTTTTGTATTAGTGGACAGATCTTATCAAATAATAGCTCATTCTTCTCAGCTCATCAAGGCTGTTCAAATTCATATACCATAATGTTAAATTCGGTCAAAATTGAACAATTTCATTACTGTGGGTACTTTGACTTGATTCTTATATACCTAGAAGAAGGGTATTTTTTGTTTTCAAATACATCTATCTTGAATGCCAATGATGATAAAAGATTGTATTTGGTCTCAAATTGTAGAACAGAATTGATGAAATTTTAATCAAAAATGTCTATTCCAAAACACCATAAAATGACCTTTTTGACAATGATAATTGAAAAACTTTCCCGGGGGAGAACCCCGGAACCCTCCTTCACCTGGTTGCCCTCTAACTGGAAATTGAAAATGCATAGCTAGTTTAGTCTCTTCCCAAATATATTCATATATTATATTATATAGTTTGAAATATACATTTTATAAATATAATGCTATAAAAAATTATTTTATAATTTTTATATGAAGCATAAATTTGTAAAATGATGAACTAGAATTCTTCTGCAATATACTAATATTTGAGTAAGCAATTATTCCATGCATTCAAGTTTTCTTGCTATCAAGTTGATGGAAATTACTTGAAATTCTGTATCATTGACATTTTCTTATAATTCCTATGTGAAGTATGGATGTTGAGTTAGTATGTTAATAGTTAAAAAGCATAGTATTTATGTGAGAATTTTTTTTGTGTGGGAGGCTTCTGTCTTATTCATCACAATAAGTAATGATTTTTGGGGGGGGGGGAATTGCGCCATCAGCCTTGGGGTTCTCATCGCCGCCACTGTCGATAAACACATCGATCATCACCTCTCGCCTTGCCCAGACTATTTGCGCAAACTGTATCTATTACAAAAATGCAAAATGAACAATCTCTATTCACCAATGGAAAGAGGAAGTTTTAACGTTTTTTTTAATACCTTACACGAGTGTTCAATGTGTCCTCCGGCAGCTGGATAACCTGCGGAACCGAATCACTGCTGCTGTGCACTCAATAACATCAGATACGCTTTCTCGCGTGTGAAACGAGTTTGGCTACCGCGTAGATGTTTGCCGTGCATCAGACGGAGGCCACACTGAACACTTGTAAGGTATTAAAAAAAATGAAAGTTCCTCTTTCCATTGATATAGAGATTGTTCATTTTGAAAATGGGTCCAACATTTAGAATGACTGTTAATCGTTGAAGAGACCGAGTGACTCAATAATTGTTTCATCGTCCAATACTCAGTTTGACATCTCAATATTAGTAACAACATTCAATTTCCCAACAAAAATAAAATATGATTTCAATAAGCCGCAATTAAATTCACTCCAATTATTTCGATGTTCTATAATCTCATATTATTTCCAAGAACGAGCTATATTCAATACAACTACAGTATTTACAATTTTCAAATATCACATTTATTTACAAATTCACTAATTTTCATATTTACAATAATCACAGAGATTTGAAGGTTAACATAAATAGGATAATAATTAAACATCAAATACTGAAAACTTTTAATTAGAATCTAGGTTTGAGTCAGTTTTGATGGACACACGAAATAAGAATAAAGTGTTTCAAGGGGAATCTACCGAACGGTTTACTGCACAAACTTATTTTCGCATCAGAAGTACCATAAGGCTGGAGAAACTTTTCATCGTGATAGCATGTTAGAATTATATCATCTCCATAGACGCATTCGGAAATTTTTGATGCGCACATTCAGCTCATAAATTGATGAAAGTTTTTGTAAAAAGAGCTAAGTATAGGTAAAACAAATTCTTAAGATACAATAATATGAAGTACAAGCCTGTCAATATTCAACAGGTTGATACGGGTTCATTTAGATCAAAACGAAATGACAATCAAAAACCTTGATTGAAAAAAGGAGAAAGTTTAAAACTTCAGTCATATTTAAACAATGGACCGTTCCGATGGATAATGGAATAAGCTGATACAGAAGGACAATGTTCTTCTTTTAACACGTCATTCAAATATAACAAGAATTTCATAACTAATTTTATACTTTGAAACCATTTTTGAAAATGTTTTGATAGAATACAGACTATCTAATAATGATTCAAATATAAGTTTAATTATTTATATTTAAAATTCATCAAATAGAGTTCACATAAGTTCTACAAATAAGGAGAGTGAAAACAAAATCAATATATTTCAACGATAAAATCATCCCAAACAACCCAACAAACCATTCATAATGATTAGCTGTAACATCCATGCAATACAACAACCAATCATATATTTTTTCAAATCACAGTGAACTTAACCATACAGTCAAGAGTTGAAATTTAAAACTAAATAACTGGCCGATTGCACGAATTAATCTGGTAGCGAATTAAATTCAACCAGCGGAAAATTATATCATTTGACGGAACTGATACAAAGATATCCCCATTGAGTTCATTTGACCGTGGTTAGATTTAAATTGGCTTCCGTTCCGAGCAATCGGTCTGAAATCTATTGAATTCGAAGAAAACCAAATCAATAAAAATTACATCAATACAAAACTAACATCATTAAAATACAGAAAAGAACTTGAAGCAAAGCACTGATGGTTTAGGCAGGAGCCGATTTAATATAGTTTATATTGGAATTGCACTTTAATTGTAAGGAATATACATTAAATATATACATTGCAAAACATTGATTGTACCAAGTACCATGATTTTTTAAACATCAAATTTCATCATGAGTAATGAAAATAATCGTAATAAAATATGGAAAATATCCATAGAAATATCCACAGAAACTGATTTAAGATAATAACATTATTTGTGTTGAATAAACGAAGTTTATTCATTTTAGAAGTTGAAAACGAAGTTACAAATGATTAACAGAGCCGAAGAATTATCGAAAAAAACTTGCGATGTAAAATATGTATTACAGTATAGACTTTCTAAATTAAGTAGATTTTGTCAGGAATGATTAAAGTTTTCAGTGAGATCGACACCAATACGGTTGTCAAGAACACGATTTATTGAACACGGTATATCTTCTATATACCGTGGTCAAAAATCAATAAAATTTTCTGGTGATTATGACTTTCAAAAGAAATAAAAAATCCCGCCTGAGTAGGAATAAAACAAATAGATTGTCGAGTACAAAAATCATGTTACAATAGTTGTGAGCAAATTAAAACTATAATTAGTAAAAAATAGAAGTTTCCAGAAAATAAATGCTAGAAAGAATAGTAGGTTTCACAATTTCATGTGAATGAAAAGGAATTATAAAGTTCTAAATAGCATTGCAGAAAGCAGTGAGAACTATAAGTTTTCTAAAAAGCATAATAAGAAAGATAAAAGAGAAAAATAAAGATTTTCAAGGTAAATTTACAACTCATCATCAAATGAATAAAAGTTGAAATAAATTTCTTAAATATCAACAAAATAAAAACACATAACGCAGATCAACTGATAACGCCATGAACACAAACATAGAAATAAGTAAAATAAAATAATTTCATTGATTTACAATATTTTTAAACTATTGTAGAATAATAGCAGAGGATACGTACCTATAAAGCAATATAAAATTAATAACGTTAATAACAATAGTCAATATAAAGAAATATAATCAATTACGAATATTATTTGTGCTTTAAATAGTATAGCCTCTACTATACTGAAAAGGGAAATACCATTTACTGTAATGTATTAGTAACAATAATAATATACAATATAAAATATTTATTGTAGTATAATTTAGTTAGATCAACAATAATAAACGTTGTTGAATGAATGTATTGAAACATAGTAACTAGAACCCAATCGCATAACATCTATCACTTTTTAAAATACATAACGTAAAAGATTCGAATCTTCTATCAACTCAAACATGAATTGGTAAATATATTTTTTGATTAACAACAAAGGATCATTGATTAGGTCAATGGGTCCAATTTCTATACAAAGTAAATATTATTTTGCAATAATATACTGCAAAGAGTAAGGAATGGATAATGAAAGCTGGTCAAGTAAAAATAATAATTACATTATTATCAATGTTACGCTGCGTTTAGACGTTGCCAGTCGACTAGCACTAGTCGAATTGGTAGTTTAGTGATAAATTAAAGATATTAGGAATAGGAACGCTCATTTTCTCCTTAAGAATGGTATAAGTGTTGAAATAATGATATTTATATGCTATTTCTTAATGCCACGTAAAAAGTTAATACCATATAAGTTGTTAATGGTACAAAATATAGCTTTTCTGAATAATAATAGTATTATAGTATTAAGAAGGAATTTATTCTTATGAATTATTAATAAGATACATATAGATAAGTCGACTGGTAACCAACAAGTTTCTAATCGACTTTTTCTACGAATTCATCAACAATTTATACTACGAATAAATACCATCTATAACACCATAATATTCTAATGTGACTTGTAATACAATTTGTGAAGCCTGTGTCACACCAAGCTACTTGATTAACTGCTAGCGAAACAGCAGACACTATATTACATAGCAAAAGCGGCAAAGACAGCAGCTTCTAGTAGTAAGTAGCTGCTATTAGAAGCTACTGCTCTAGGCTAGTTACACCAACCTACTTTATTAGCTGCTAACGAAACAACAGATACAAATTTGCTAGTGTGACACAGGCAGTATCTTCTAATAGCAGCTACTTACTACTAGAAGCAGCTGCCTATGTAACAATCGCTATTTAGTGTCTGCTATTTCGTTAGGCTAGGCGTACATCGGTTAGTCAAGATTAGTCGAGATTAGTCACATTTAGTCACAGTTCATGGTTGCTTACAACACACACCGATTAGTCATTGCATCAGTGTGTCGTCATGCTTCGCAAGCAGCCTGTGAATTACTGTGACTAAACGTGACTAATCTCGTCTTGTCTTGACTAACCGGTGTACGCCTAGCCTTAGCAGCTGATAAAGTAGGTTGGTGTGACACAGGCTTAAGGATAGATGAGCGTTCCCGCACCCAACATTTTAGAAATAAATCCAACTTTCGACTGGTATATATGCCAATGGCAACGTGTTAACGCGGCATTACAATGTCACACCGGCACCAACAGCCGAATTATTAACAAGAAGAAAAAATAAAGAAGAACAACAACAACGATGACAACGCAACAAACGATAGGTGATGGAAAATGAGAAGAGTAACAACGTTAACAATGAGGAGAGGAGCGGGAGTGGCGGTCAGTCGAGAGTGCGCATGCGAGTGAGCCTGTATTAGCTGGACATGCAGGCGACCAGCTGGTGACAGAGTGCACTGTACTGGCCCTGGTCGCCCGAGATACGTCGCATCTTCAGCTGCGTATTTTGCGACAGCACTTGCAGTTCTACCTGCAACAAAACACACACACATCGATCAATTTATTCTATCCGTCTCCACGATAAAGCACAAATACATAGTTGAACAGTTCAACTCTGTATCATGGCTATGTTGTGGGAGTGGGTGGGGGAATTTAAAGTGTCTTTAAAATAGTCTTATTTACCAGTAGAGAAGAGTATTGTATACAATATTCTCTTTGTAGTGTATTCTCTTTGAGACAACACGTTCCAATCGATAATCATAAAATGGTACCAATTTTTTGAGAAAGATCTGTAGAATTGTTGCATAACCTTGAAAATTTAATAATCAACTTTAAAACGGCAGTATAAGTCGATGAACATGGAGCAAATTTCACTCATTTTATCCTACAATTGAAAAACTTTGATGAGTGATAATAAAATTATAGGGCACAGCAAAAATTCAAGCAATGTTCATCTTCAATTGGAGATCATCCACACTTTTCTAGTTTTAAAATAGCGACAGAAGGACTAAACTGCGTAGTGCCGGTTTTCATGGTTTTTCCAAAGGTTTAAGGCCTCTTGAGTAACATAGGGAATATGGGAATACGCCACGAGAGTAGCAATAAATGTAGGCTATCGTTACCTGTCTATCTATCTAGCGTATGGCTTTGGTTGGTGGGGAGACCCGAAGGTAGTTCCACCTCGCTGTTTATAACCTAATTAGGTTGAAGTTCCATTTCACTTTGCAAAATGTTCACTAATCGGTCACAAAAAGGTCCTTTTTGATATATGAAATTCTAAAAGTTTATAAACAGTAACATATCACAAAAACACGAAATCTTAAGGAAAATGTTGAATTTTGAACTAAAAATTTAGAGCATGAAATATTATCGTTACCTGTAGACCGCAGGGATACTCGAGCGCGAGCGTGTTGTCGGTGCTGAACGAGTGGATGGAGGGCGGCAGGGTGGCGGAGACGGCCTTCTCGATCAGGCCGAGTATGTCGGGCGTGGCCAGCTGCGAGCAGAACTCGCTCAGCGCCACCTCGAACGAGCCGCTCACCGTCTTCTGCAGCTGCTCCGAGTTCAGCAGCGCCGGAATGCCTCCTCCGCCCCTCTTCCGGGCTGAGCATTGCGCATGCGTCGCACGAGTCGGCCAGAATACGCTGGTCGCCCAGTTCGTCGGTCACTGGAGATCGCCGGGTGCCGGTCTGCGTCTTCACCGGATGCGCTTCGCCTGCCATTCACATGCCTTATTTAGTACAGTAGGATAATACGATTATTTTATATTAGAAAGAAAATATTATATACACAACACATTTATAATTATTCAATTGTAGAAATAGAAAACAATAGAATATTCATAGATAATTCGAATAAAAATATCTTAGTCACAAGACGAAATTAGAGGCATGCTTTTAATAAATAAATAGGCTATTGATTTATTTTCCTCCACGATGTGTCTCACAGTCACAATACAGCAATACACAATATAGTTGTATTATATTGACACAGAATTATTTTGTATTGAATTATTCAATTTTAGAAATAGTTCTTTACTCTTTTATCTCTATTACTCTATTATAGAGCCTACAATAAAAGAACACAAACAATGTCACAAGACGAAATAAAAATTTTAATAGTAGGCAGCTACTTTGGATTAAATACTAATCAACGTTCATTTTTTTTTGCTGGGGATGATGCCCACATAAGCTTTAGGCTTGTGCGTGGGTAATGGGAAGGATGATGATGATGAGAGATAAATGGACCTACAGCTTTAGGTGGGTTCCGAACCACCGGGAAGCGATTTAAAGCTCATAAATTTTTGTATTTACATCATTTCAAAAATGAGTTTATGTACAAATCCAAGAAGATTTCGATACATGTAAAATTATACAAACACGAGAATATTAATAATTTGGAGAAAAAGGAACAGGGTTAGCCCTTACAATTTCTCTCCCAAGTTTTAATAAATGATATAGTCTATAATTGGATTATTATTTCCTTGAAAACATTGAAAACTTGAAAAAATATAAATTTCCATCTCTTCGTTGAGAACAAAAGTTCTCATCTTTTTTGCTGAGGTTGATGCCTACATACGTTAGACTAGAAGTGATTCAGATTGGAAATTTCAAGGAAGGGTAATTGCTCATTCTTGCACGTTCTTAAAAAAAAATGTCTCTAATATTATTATGAATGAAGGAACTGACCTGGCCAAACTTCTTCCTGAATCATTGTGAGAGGAGGCGATGGACTGGAATGATGTAGCGGCTGTTGCATCCTCAGGTCTAATGGCATGCAATTTCCATTACTGCCGCTGTAGGCGGTACCTTGGATTATAGAGCCCAACAACAATGTCACAAGACAAAATAAAAGTTTAATAGTATTTCAAACATTAATTTACGTACAAATCAGAAGAGATTTCAATAAAAATGTAAAATTATTGTTACCTTTAGAAACGCTTCTATCAAGCAATACTCTCAAGTATCTAGTATTTTGTTATTATCATTGCCGATAGTTGATGGCTGAGATGTGTTTTAGATTGGAGACTCACACTTGGAGCGAAGCATTCACCGAACTTGACATACGAGACCTAGGCCTTGCTAGCAACTGTCATACAAGAAATAAAGTTCACCATATTTCCCAAATTATTCGGGAACATTGGATGATTCGGCGTGGCGGAACACCCGAGAGGGTCTCTCCGCGAAAAAAACTACATGGAAAGTTCGCTCGGTTTGATCATCAAGTGGATGACACAGTTGATCAGGTTTGTACATTTTGTATTTCGTACCGTCATCACTTTCCACAAGAAATATTTCTTTAGTTTTGAAGACCTTGGTATACTTCAAAAATCAATTCTCTTTTCATCAGATAAGAAATTTTCATTAAGAATTGTACAGAACTATCTACAGTGAATAGTCGCTTCTTCATCAATGATAGGACTTTGCACATGTATTATGTGCTTTCAATTAATGTTCATAAATATAATAGAATGACTGCCTTTATTTTTTACCTAGGAGGGCCAAGTTAGGGCGCATCTTACATTTACATGTACAATTCTTCTCTGTAATAAGAAGAATGCTGATAAACTCTTGCATTTCCATTGCTGGTGACCTGGTCGAATGTTTTTTCCCCTATTATTGCTGTAGAATGTATACATTCTAATGTGTGCCTACCTCTGTTTTTTTTTGTAGCATTACCTACATAAACCATTCTTCACTTTACATTATTATTCTTTTTTTTTCAATTTATTGACATTCTGTTTATAAATTCTGTGAATACTAATTCACATTTGTATTTTCCCTTTCTTCTCATTAATTTCGTAATTCATTTATCTTTAATTTCTCGCATAATTGATAATTTTATTGATTATAATTACGGTCTACAACTCATGCCCACGCTAAAGCCTTGTGGGTATATTGTCTCTTTCCATTGAATTTGTGTTATCTCTTTTCTAATTGTAATATCATGCTTACGTTTGTTAGATTAGTTAATATGCGTTTGTATTTTCTTTGTAATGGATTGAGAATAAATTCGAATTTGAACCCTCAGTTACATGTAATCCTCAAAATGCCGCCTGGCCTGTAAAGTGTTTGAACTCACCCTGAGTAACAGTGCTGGAAGGCGGATAGAAGTCAGTCTGCAGCTGCAGCCTCTGCAGGTGTTGGGAGAGGACGCTGCTGCCTGACAGGCTGCCCCCTGCTGATGACGTCATACTGCTATCCACCGCTAACCGACTGGGACTGGCACAGCCACCCCCCGAGTAGTGGATCGGCGAACCTGAATCACATGAACCACTCTTGCAATTATCTGCATTTTCATGGATTTTTTTTATCTTTTTTACTCTATTATACAGAGTGATTCAAAAAGAATACCACAACTTTAAAACTTTGTATTTAATGAAAGAAATATAATAGAACCTTCTGTTATACATCATTTCAAAGAGTATTTAAAGAAGTTTTTTTCATTCACAAAGAAGTTCAGAGATGTTCAATATGACCCCTCCAGACACTCGAGCAATATCAACCCAAAACCTCCCTCAAACTCTTTCCACTCTCATTGTAGCATATCAGGCGTAACAGTTTGATAAGCTGCTGTTATTTCTTGTTTCAAATCATCAATATCCATCCACATTGATGATTTGAAACGAGAAATAACAGCAGCCATCTAAACTGTTACGCCTAACATGCTACAGATAGTGTGGAACAAGTTTGAGGGAGGCTTTGGATTGATATTGCTCGAGTGTCTGGAGGGGTCATATTATGGAACATCTCTGAACTTGTTTGTGAGTGAAAAAAACTTCTTCAAATACTTTTTGTAAAGATGTACAACAGAAGGTTCTATGATGTTTCTTTCATAACATACAAATTTTTAAAGTTGTGGTATTCTTTTTGAATCACCTAGTATTTTTAGACAGTTAGCCTGGCTACAGTTACTGTAGATGACGTTGTCTTTTGCCTTCGTGGCATTCTGAAAGTAATTTTTTTGAAAATAAATATTAATTTTCTTATTAAAACAATAGAAGTTGTCACAGCAACAAATCCATTAAAATATCAAGATACCGGTTTCGGTTGTTACACCACTATCATTCTCTGGTAAACTATGATTCCGTTCTTGTCAGTCTTTCTGTTTAACAACGGCAATATGCTTGAAAGGCGACTGAATAGAGAGCTTCATGTCGAGTTATTTCAATTGCACAAGTTAAGCTTCAATGCTAATAAAAAACCAATAACATCTCAAAATCATATCAAAATATCGTGAATTGGAGCACCAATACGATTCCGCTTAATTTCAAGAATGATCCAGGTTTTATGTGTGCAGTGATAATTTCCCTCCATTTTCACAATTATCGTCTTAGTTATAAGAACGAAGTTGGATTTAGAATCGATGATATTTTCCAGCAAGTTTATTGTATTATATTATAGTTATCAGTCTTTGGAATGTGTTAGAAATGAAATATAACATATTTTATTCGATTAGGAACATCAACATTGTAAACACCCAGATTCTTCAACAAGTTTTGGAAAGTAACTTCATAAAGTAATCACAAAGTATACTTGTCTTCAACAAGTATTGAAAAGTACCTTCATAAAAAATAGATGGGAAGTTGTTTGTGTTAATAGATAACTGCCACCATTGATCAAAGTCTTGGACTATTACTAGTAACGCCATTAGATAATTATATCTTCACATTTTTCAATTATTACTTCCCATATTTCAATGTGCGAGTTTTAATATCATATCTAATTATTTCTACTGTATTCATATTCTTTGATATTGTGAATTAAATGATTTGCGAAGTTTTGGCGAATTGAAATTAGAACTGCTTGAATCTCATAATAGATCACTGATTCTTTCAATATTAGTTTTGTTGTATGCTGTCACCTACCAGCTGGAGTCAATGGAGAAACACAGCCGCTGATTGGTTGATGAGGTGGGGAGGGGGATGGACTTCCCAGAGGAGTGCCTCTCATCTGCTGCATGTCTAGGCAGTGCCTCAGTTGGAGATCTGCTAATATTTGGCTGTCATTCAGCACGCTGCTGTTCTTCTATAACAATAAACACAATTATCAGATTCAATAGGATTTAATCAACAGAGATAAAGTTTATTACTTTGGTGGCACCAGAATCGTGCTTGTTTCTAAGACATAATAATTCAATCAACAGAATGGTGGGAAAATAGTGATATAATAGCAAATATAAAATTATGGAATGATTGATGTATTGATGAATAGTTGGATAGATCGATACGATTGAGAAAAATCTACATGCTACGAGAGATTGTAAGATGTTTATCAGTTTAAAATTATTAACATGAAAAATATAAACTTTATTTTGTGATTTCCAATTGAAACTATCCACTGATACTAATCATCAACTTTTGCCCCTATTCCTCAAAAACTAAAATATTGTTAATCATATATTTTTTGGGCCTACACAGGTAATCTCGGGGCTTTCTATATATACTTTATTTTTATTATTGTTCTAAAATTACTTATACATTGATCACTTTTCATACCATGTCATTTTTAAATATTGTATATTCAATCCCATTATGCACTGATTCATCAATACACTATAAATAGTTAATTGTAGAAATAATACTTTGGGTTGATATAGCAGGATTATTTTAACTTGTCAGAAAACAGCTGATTTAACGTCAAAGTATAACGCACATCAATCAGCTGTTTTCTGACAATTTAAAATAATCATACCATAACTATTTTTAGGTCAGCTGTTTTGATGAACTCAAGACGATTTTTCTCGAATAAATAAAAACAGATCACATGGCTAACTTCATGATCAAATTTAAACATAACAATACAATATGGAATATTTTCAAAATTTCAAATTCCTTTTAATTAGTTGTGTATAAAATTTCATGAGTGATCATGATTGTGATTGAAATGCACTGTCTCAGCAGCTGATATAATCTTGTCTCACTCCCACACTCACAGTGCTCAAATTTCTCATTTACAGGCGACGGAAATTTGTTTCCTGATTCCTAAAGGATAACCTCCTATATTTTTTGAGATCCGTCCCACATACATAAATACATACATACATAAATCCATACATACATTATACAGAAATTGCTCGTTTAATATAATAGGATGAAGTGTTCGTATGAAAGTTTGATAACTTTGATAAGTTATTCACTTATTAATTGAAAACGACGAAATTTCATCAATTAATTAGATAGTGATGTAACTGTGGATAATAACCTGTAATTGCTGGTGCTCCAATTGGAGGGCCCGTAATGATGTTTCAGGAGAACTCATGCAATACGCCGACCCTTCCGATGCTCGTCTCACCGGACTGAACCTTTCGCCAGGCAAGTGCAAAACTGGACTGTCTTTCAAAGATTCCCCTCCTCTCGAATTACCTATCAAAATTCAATTTGTAAGTTATTTCTAAATTATCACAAGAAAACAAATTCCAATCTTCCAAGAAAAAGAGAAATTGATGAATAGATTATCAAAAACTATATAAATTTAAAACTTTCTTTTAAAAACTTTTTAAATTCAATTAGAAAAACAATGAAAAAAACATTAGTTTGGAAAATCATCTCCAAAATAGATTTTTTTATTGACGAAATACAGAAGTATGATTATGTACCGAATATAATTGAATTATTATAATACTGATTGAAAAATGAAAAATAAATTATTTTTCAAGCTGGCAGGTCCATTTCAACTGCAGTGAGAAAAATCTGAAAGTAACGTACATTTTCGAAGAAAATTTTATTATAATCACATTATATTATACAGTATAAATGTCATATATACATTAATTTATGATAAATGAATAATTTTCAAGAATTACCGAAATATAATCCTGTATCTGCAATATAATTAAAAAATATATAGTTTATTCATTATTATAAATGATCAATTTTCAAGGACACTTAAAACTTACTATTTACTCACCCAAAAGTTGTGTGTTGACATTCAACAACTGCACATAATAATTTATAAGGAGTTAGAGAAGTGTGAAAAGTGATAGAACATTCAGAATTTCTACAAATAATTAGAAGTAACAGACAGAAAAAGCTAGGTACTTGACAAGCTTTACAGGAATAGCAATGCACACGTATATTATGTACAAGCATAAGTAGCAAATTTAGAGAATAAGTGAAGCAAGCTTAGGGGTTTATCATGATAATTAATTATATGAGAAGCTGAAAATAACAGAAAACCCTATTCAAGATGGTGGGTTATTGTAAAGCAAATCTGTAAAATTTCAGTAAGGTACATTAAGGTTTATAACCTTAAGTAAGCTTCTTAATTTTTCCATTGATACCTGATTCGACCCCCCTCCATATTATCATGTGTTGAGTCTAGTTTTTACGCAACTCCTACCCGAAAATAAATTGAGGATTTACAAAAAACAGATTTTGTTTTTATGAGTTATTTCAAAGGAACATTCTAGAAAAATTATGAAAGTGAGTATTTCAATATTGCATTGAAAAGCTGTCAAAGTTAGTACAGTAAATGTATTGATAATTTTATCCTCTATTTAGTGGCTGTAAGCAATAAACGCAAATTTGCTTCTAATACAACAACGAAATAATTACATTATTAAATTAATGCACTACACAGAAATGTGTTTAAAAAACTGGAATTCCTCGGAAATTTATACATACAAAAGCAACGTTACTGTTTCAACAATGATTGGATTGGAATCGATAACATAGCATAGCAGACAACAAGTCGATTTTCAAGAGTAGTTTCAAAAAATAAACTAACAATGTTAAATCAATCACAAACAAATTTAAAAGAACAAATCAACTCGCCTAAAAGTTGAAATAATGACACTTAACACACAAATACATACACTTTCACACACTAATTGTCAAACGCTAAACAAAGCTACAAGTACAATGAAAAATGAGGTATGAATAAACTACAATTAAACTATATTAACTACAATAAACTACATTCAACTACACTAGTATAATACCAAACTACTATATAAAAAATAAATAGAATTCCAAGAAAATGCAACCTACTTTACAACATTAACGAAGCAGTTTCCCAATAATTTTTCATTTCTTAGGAAAAATGCATAGATAATATTAAATTTATAATTTTGGCATTGACATTTTTTCCAAGAAATATAATCGCGAGAATCTCTTTATGCCGAAATACTATGCCTGATATAAACAGCATCAGGAAACTGAAACGTTTTTTAGTTACGTTCCAGCATTCCAATGTATTATAGCTGGTTCATTTTGCTAAGCCATCTGGACTGTCAATGAATTACCTCACTACATAAAAATATTCTTATATTGTTCAAAGTTCATGGGAATTTACATACCACGATGCAGCCCAGTAAATATTGTACAGTACATAGTTATTATTCACTTTTTAATTCAGGGGCCTGTTTCATAAAACTCAGGCTCCTCATCAACTTTCAGTTCTAAATGCACACCGAAACTCTCGGATGGGTGACCGACACAAAAAATTGTGCACTATGCGAGGTGGACAGTCCGACGATCCGTAAGGGTCTCCCACCGATAAAAAAAGTTCTTAATGCAGTCCGAAACTCACATTTGGTTACAGCACCAAATGAGATAATTCAGAGAAAATGAATACATTGTAGGAAATTTATTACAGTCTTATAGTTCATGATGAAGTCATAGTATGATAATACATGAGATTGTGAATTAATTGGAAAACTGCATCGTTAATTGATCGAATGTGCAAACCAGATGGATGTGTGTATACCTATAGTTCTGTGCGCTTCCTGAACAGTGGGTAGCGGCGAGGCAGAGGCGAGAGGCTTACGGAGTGGATGATGCCTCTGCCTGACCGCCGACGAAGCGACTCCCGCCCGCTGCACAGCCAGCGTCGGCTTGTACTGCCGGTTCATCCGATTCTCCACTTCCAGGATCAGCTCGGGACTAATGACTACGGGTACCGTGCGACACACAACAATCATCTCACAACAACTCAAACAAAATCAACACAAATCATAATAATACAAATCAAAACAACAGAAACTAACCCGAACATACTCCAAAAACTCATCACTTTCAATTGACGATTTTCTCTTATACAAATGTGTTTCGCGAACTATGCCGCGTTTACATGTTGCCAGTCGAAAATAGTTAGGCCTATCTGAGTGATTCTGAAGTTTTAGGTAAGGTGTGGAAAACTATAAATTTTAGATTTTTTGTGTAAAATTTTAGGTGTGGAACGCTAATTTATCCTTATAAATAGCATTTATTCTTTTTTATTATTTATAAATGAGTTCAATAGCAACCGCCAAGTTGGTGAATAGAATACAAGGTAGTGTTCATGAGGGGATGCGCAGAGGCAAGCTTCTCTCAGTTGATCGTGTGACGTCACTGGAGGAAAAGAGTTTGATTTTTCCTATCTTTTACATTTTAACTTGACGTACGTTTCCATTACTACAAATCACATGTTCCCGGCACAAATTTTGTAGTAATAGAAGATTAATTTGTAGTAATAGAAGATTTGTGCCGGGCACATGTCGGGAACATGTGATTTGTAGTAATGGAGACGTACCTTTATTTGTAGAAATCTTATTGAAACCGCGGTCCAGTGCTGTTAATAATAAAATAGTGGAATTGCCAATATCTTTTAGTGTTTTATTTTATCTTTTACATGTTAAATAAAGCAATTTTCCATGTATTTTTTTCAAAAATTACATGCTTTTCAAGCCACAGCGACTTCTCCGAGATTTATTGTATATTAATCTTCAATTCCTTATACACTTGTATACTTACTTACTTGGGGTCTGATAGTATTAAAGCTACAAAACATTAGGCTGCAAATGAACCGTAGAACAGGATTCAGTGGCTTCAAAAATTTCTAGTTTTTGGGAAAAAGACATAGAAAGTTGCTCGATTCAACATGTAAAGTTTGGATGAAATAGATCTCTTCTTCTCCAGTACCGTCACACGATCTGATGACTCAAAGCTTTGAATGAACTGAGATGCGCGGGAAAATTACTTTATTGGAATTGGGAGGTAATGTATCCATTGACACCTATTTGAAAGCACCTACTTTGCTTGTGTTACCCTATCTTGAAATTACCAGACTGAAACACATCTAGTCTATCCTAGGGCTTAAGTGGCAAGAACCTGAGCAAAACATATGAAACCTCTAAAATATATTTATTCTATCTATTATTCCGGGTAAAATTTAAAAATTTCCAAGGAAATGAATGAACAAGAGTTAACCAACACCATACTCGAGGTTGACTGCGAGTTACAGCAAAATCTTGATGGCTGCAATATTTGAAGTATAAAATTAGGAAAAGCAGTGCTTTCTTCGAATTGAAGCCCCCAAGTATGAAAGTACATCCTGTCATTAAAACCTTCACCAACAAATAATGTCAAGTATGTGCCTGATAAGTGCGAACTGCATAGAGATTTCAGATTTTAATTTCGAGTTTTTCTTTACATGTAATTATTCATGAAGTCTTTGTTTGAATGACATCGTAGGGGATTGTTTGAATGAACATTGAATCAAAACCATTTTTCAACTAATAGAATAGTTTTACTGTATTGTAAATAATGAATCTGCGTATTATTTGAGCATGTAATTTACCAATTAAATGTGATGAGAGATTGGATATATATATATATGAAAGAAAGCTATTTTGATGAGAAAACAAATAAATAATAACAAACTAGACCAATAACCTAGGGAAAACAACTTTAATTACCGTTAAATTGAAAACGTAATAATACTTAGTGAACCAAAAACAACAATAATATCTATTTGTCTCACTATCTTCAAAAGTGCAGTAGAACTGATGAGCATTCAAGTAAAAACATCGAAAGTAATTTATTTGAAAGAATATTTTTGAAATAATTGTCAACCCAGAAAACGTGAAGCTGTGCAATTGTCATGCAGATAAACATTGAACATAAATGTGCGACTGAAAAGACTTATCTGAACGCCTTCAATCACAGGTATGCGTTCCTACTGCACCTACCTTTCAGAGATGGTGGATTGTATCTAGCAAAATACATCTCCCTAACAATTAATGATAGTGGTAGACATAAACACTAAATATGAAAATTGAACATTCAATATAAAGTGAGAATAGGTACCTACAAAAATATTTTAGAAAAATTGTGAAACAAACCAAAAATGCATTCATGTGCAACATCCTCAAAATAAGACAGTTTAAAATTGTCTATTACACTATTGTTTCAAGCATACGGGGCCGGATCATAAGAATTTAGGTGTCTTGTAGAACATAAAAAAGGCGGATAAAGACTAGACATGAATAACACGGCGTACTATGCAATGAAATCATAAGTCTAGTGTAGGTCTACCTTTCCTTCACTACAACAGGACTACTGACTCTCATGAAATAGGCCCCTGGACTGGTTTTGAGGCTTCACTAATCATATTTTCAACAGTAAAAATTGAAATGTTTCTCCTTTTTCTATAAGTTACGAATTTTTGTTACAAAACACAGTTTTGAAAAAGAATGTATCTGCAAAGAAAGCATCTGAACGCAGATATGAGTTCAAATCGAATCAAATTATTTTTATTCAAAAAATGAAAGATTATACGAGTAACATTATATACGAGTAACATTCATTATGATGCAAACATTAATTTTGTTGTATTACATACAGAGCCTGTAAAATGTGTCTCAGGGGTGAATTTTAGAATTCTTGTTTCTTGCCTTAGATGCCTTGATTTCCTTGAAACAGGCCCTAGTGCTCATAACGATTAGTGTAATAGACAAAATCAAACTATATTATTTAGTTGTGGAGCTCCAAAACATCTACTGTATTAAAGGTACGTTTACATTCGTACACATGCATGAGACTCATGTTTGACAAGTCCTCAAACATGTTCTCAGAAATTTTCTGAAAGTTTCAACTCCTCATACATTTTGAAAGAACGATATTTTGTTTCAAAATTTGAAAGCAAACTATAGTCTGTTCAGGGAAAGGAGAGACGATGTAAATAAACCTGTGCGTGCGAGAGTCTAGCTAGGAGCAGCTAGATCGATTCACATTAGAACTACTGAAATAATATTATTATTATCTGCAGTACGTGATTCCAGTCTGCCCTTGAATGAACGTATTGTGAACTGGAATTTGACATAACATTTATCGAAAACAGCTGTGAGTCATCGCTTCTATACGACACAAATGCAAACAACTTGTTTTGAACGTCTCTCGACTCCGTGAACAGAGTATAGTATGTCATCCATGAATCCAAATACGAACGTATTTCAAGAATGTAAATAATAAATCTACAATAATAGCTCACAGATATTTTTGAATGAGGTTTCGAATCGTTCAAGAGGAGGAAATATTAAGGATATTGACGATCAATGATTAAAAACTATCAATCTTGAGATGCGGATAGAATTTGAGAATAGGTTTGTAGGTGAGAAGTTTGTGAAAATTACCAGGAGGTCGCTCCATGACAGTGAGCAGCCCACTACGCCTGGTGCGCTGCTGATTGCCGGCTGCCGCCTGCTGTGCATTCGTCTGCTGCTGCTGATTGGCTATTCTCTGTGCCTCCTCCGAGTTGGCCAGCGCCAGTGTGTGTCGTTTACTGCTGCCTCTGCCCTGCATGTACCTGCCAATCAACACCATTACAGTCAACAAACGAATACATAGGAAAACCTCAAAATGATAATAAAATCTATCATAATTCAAATGATGTATTATTTATTAAATATTATTATTATACAGGGTGCGGCAGAAAGGACGGACGTTTTGAGATGGGTAGTACTCTCCTCCTCCATCTACGAGGAGTGGTGGGTAGGGTGCCGTTAGACTCGTGAGTTCATAGCATTATTTTTCTAAGTGAAAACAAACTTTCACCATGTTCCCTATCAAGGGATAATTGGTTGTGTTGGTGAAGTGGAACAACCCTACTCGGGTCTCTCCACTATTTAAAGCCATACGATAAATAAATAAATAATATTATTCATGTTTCAGTAGTTCCAGTTGTCGTCATGGAGCCTTGGACAGTGGAGCACCGCGTTTTCGCCTATGATTATTTCATCTAAAATAATGAGTCAGTCATACAGCATGAGTTTCGTCGCCACTTCAGCATTCATCGGAATAGAGCTGCTTTTTTCGAGAAACCACTCTTTTCATCATGTATAACATGACCACCACTTTACGAAAAAAATTATGTTAGATTGAATATGGCGGATCCAAGATGGCGGACCAGATTTTTGAAGTCACAGAAAAGTAGTATTTTTAATTTTAGTACGATCCCCAATGTTACCTACCGTCATATAATTAATTACCTTCGTATAAGAAATATTAAGCCGTTTCCATAATTTTCACCAACCCTGTATATTAGCCGTGTATCATACGAGACTTTTGTTACACTTGAAAGAGGTTGGATGAAATCAGATTTATAATATTCGAGATACATAATGAGCCACAACAATGGCGTAGCTGAGGGCAACAATTTCCTGAGGGAGAGAAAGTACTTACTCCCGTGATGCATTCCAAATGTGATCGATAAATCATTTTTTTCAAAATCTGATCAGGATGATATTATTGTAAGCTGCATAATTGGAGTTCTATTTCAAGTAACAGGAAGCCAGAAGTATATTCTTCTTCCTTCTAGAGACTTACATAGAGTAGATAAATATCTTTGACAAATTCAATAATTCCCTAAGCTAGTCTAAACGTGATCAAATGCTGTCATAGAATTCAAACTCTTTCTCTACTAATAATCTAATCTTGATGATTCTATACTATCTGTATTCAATGTAAATCCACGCGTCATCAAAAGGAATAGCTCGATTTGAAACACAAATTCAGATATCAGAACAGTTCTACACTTTGAATAATACTGAGAATGGTCAATCACCTATCAACATCATGCTCTGAATAGACTTCCGATTGCATCTCATCCATTCCGCCGTGTGTGAGATCAATGGTGGGAGATGCTGATTCCTGATCAGTGCCACTGATTGGCTGAGATCGTTGAGCCAGAGCTGGACTACCCGGTTGCAACTGCAATCAAACATCATCATCAACATTACACTAGGAATGAATCGCCAACCAGCCACACATCCTTGAACTGAGAGAATCTATTTTATTATATCTTGATTTGATAAAAAATTATAAAAATATTTAAAAAAAAGAAAAAATATAATATAATATGAATATGAGTTTTCTTGAAAAGTTATAATTAAAAATGCAAAATGAAAACAGAAACTAAAAAAATCACTAGTTTTTAGTAAAACTAGCCTTAAAATAAAAAATACTTCAACTATATGAAGGAAGAATAAGATATTCATTTATTTGCACATCTTACGTTGCCAGGTCTGACAAGACCTATGGCAAAAAGGGAGGGAGAAGGGAAGAGCTGGAAATAGAGGGATATATAGTGATTAATTTAACTCGTCAGGAACCTGTTTCAGCCAAGCAATCACCAAACAGTGCAGATTTTAATGTGCAGTTTTGATTAACAATCCAAAGGCTT